>SRLM01001095.1:20450-38094 GCA_015708895.1 Populus ilicifolia
TAATAATAATAATAATAATAATAGTATTACTATTATTGTTGTTGCTATTTATAATTTATATAATTAAATTTCTTGTGGTTTAACCCCGATCATGTTGAGTTATCTATTACTTTGACACTCTTGCACTTAGAAGAAGATATCAATCTTTTGGTCGTGTCATGGTCTATGAGCATTAAATTATGACTGGCTACCAAACTTCTAAGCTTGATATTATTGTTTTAACTTGAGACGTTGAGCCTTCCAATGACCACTCTACTTATAGAAACTGCACTCGTTGAAGGCAACCCCTATGTAAGGTTTATTCTAATGATTAAAGAATCACTTAAAGGGTACTACTAGTATAGATGAATATGAAGTATAAAGAATTTTCTTTTTAGAATAAGACTGAATACATATTTCTTCAGCCAATAACTCATTCACAATAGAGTCAACAAATTAGTGTCCAACCTTGCCTTCTTTTAAGGAAAGTCTCTATGAACAAGTCCATGTTTTAAATAGTTTTTAAAGGCCCAATCATAACCCATACTTGTAAATATATAATCCTAGTTAGAGAAATCATTTAAATTTCAGTTGGAAGAGTGATAACAATAATGCACAAACTTCACAACCACTATTTCAAGCACACCATAATTTTTAAAATTCTCATGGATATGTATCTCCTTATGCTCCACTTTCTAGAAGAAATCTTGAGGAAACATTGCATGCATTCATTGAAAAGTAATAGACAATCAATACTCAACTTACTCAAAGTATGATAGATTTTAAAGATACTCTTGCAAAATTAACATCTGCTCTCAGTTTCCAAGAGAAAGGTAAGTTTTCATGTTAACCACAATAAAATTCTAAAGGGCAATACAATGTAAAAGCAAGTAGTTCTAGAAGCCAACATATGGATTAAGTCAAATTAGTCACTAATCTTCGCAGTGGTAAGGTTATTGAAAAACCCACTTTTGAACCTTGTGAGAAAGATGATGAGTCAATCTCTAAGGGTAAGGGGTTGAATCTGAAATTGAAAAGAAACAACTAATTCCCCACCAACACTTCTATTTTTTCATACCATGATCAAACAAAGGAAAGTCAATCACAACTCTGAAATCTTTAAAACTTTCAAACAGGTAAGGATCAATATACATTCGTTTGATGTTATTAAACATGTTTCTTCTTATGCTAAATTTTTAAAAGATCTGTACACTATGAAGAGAAAATTAAATGTGAAAAAGAAAGTCTTTTTAGTCAAACAAGTGTCATTTTTCATAACAATAATGCTTTGAAATATAAAAACCTTGATTGTCCTACAATTTCTTACTTTATTAGAGAACATAAAATTAAAAAAGCCTTACTTGATCTTAGACATAGTGTGAATTTACTTCCATATTTAGTTTTTCAGAGTCTCAATCTAGGTGAGTTAAAACCAACTTCTATATCTCTTTTACTTGCTGATAGATATGTAAAAGTGCCTAGAGGAATAATTGAGATGTGTTAGTACAAGTTGATAAATTTATTTATCCTGTGGATTTTACTGTTAAGGACACACAACCTGTTGAAGTATATAATTCATTTTATTTTATTTTTGGATGCTTGTTTTTTGCAACTTCTAATGCATTGATTAATTATAGGAATGTATTGATGAAGCTATCATTTGAAAACATGACATTAGAGATGAATATTTTCAACATTTATAAGCAACCTGGAGATGATAATGATTTACAAGAAGTAGATCATATTGAAGAATTAATTTATGATCAACTTGAGTCTACTTTGACTAAAATTGAGTTGGATGAATTTAAAGATTTATAAATGATTTATTCTCGAGAAGAAATCACGGATAAAAAAGACATCAAAAATATTGATGCGGATCTTTTGTCAAGATTAGTAATAGATTCAACATTCGACATCACATCAATTAATGATTACTTTCTTGTTGACTCTTTACTTTCTCTTAGTTCAATGCCTTAGTTTGCTAAAAATATCAATTTTCTTACTTAAAGATTTTTGCCAGCTTATTCAGATACCTAAGACAAAAGAAAGTTTATGAGCGATGTGCAAAACTTTTTTTTGAGAGAACCTTTATTTATTCAAATATTGTCTTGATTAAATATTTTAAAGATGCATTCCTGACAATAAGGTAATTAGTGTTATTAAATTTTGTTATTCAAAGGCATGTGGGGGGTCATTTCTCATCAAGAAAGACAACTGTAAAAATCTTACAAAGTCAATTTTACTAGCCCACCATGTTTAAGGACTTACATGCATTCTACAAGACTCGTGAAAATTATCAAAAGTTAGGATCTATTTCAAAACATCACATGATGCCTTTAAATCCTATTCTTATCATTGAGATCTTTGATTGTTGGGGTATAGATTTGGGTCCATTTCCTCCATCATTTGGTTTCTTATATATATTAGTCGTAGTAGATTATGTTTTAAAATGAATAGAGGCAATTTCAAGTCAAAAGAATGATCACAAAACAGTGATCAATGTTTTGAAAGAAAATATTTTGAGTCGATCTCGATTCCCTCAAGCCATGATAAGTGATGGTGGAACACATTTCTACAAGAAGCCACATGAGTTTTTAATAAAGAAATATGAAATCACACACAAAGTTGCCACCCCTTATCACCCTTACACAAATAGACAAGTAGAGCTTGCTAATAAGATTATCAAATAAATTTTAGAGAAAATAGTAAACTCTAATAGGAAAGACTTGTCTTTATGACTTAATGATGCACTTTGGGTTTATTGAACTGTTTATAAAACATCATTAGGTATGTCACCTTATAGACTAGTATATGAAAAACTTTGTCACTTGCATGTGGAAATTGAACATAAAGTTTATTGGGCTATTAAAGCTTTCAATTGAAATCTTGATGATGCTAGTCTACTGTGAAAATTATAAATAAATGAACTTAAGAAAATAAAAAATGATGCATATAAAAATTCAAGAATTCATAAAACAAGAATCAAAGAGTTTTATAATAAGAAAATACTGAGAAAAACATTTAATATTGGTCAAAAAGTCAAATATGACAACTGAATTTTGCCAGCAAATAGGTTTCGTGAAGAAACGAGTCTCAATTACGTTTCGAAGCTTCTAAAGCAACATCCAAGTTTTTATATCACCAATTCAGCTCCTCTAAGTCAAAGCTTGAAGATTTCATACAAGGCTAATTCTTTTTTTTAGGAAAATAGTTATTGAAGTACTTAAATATAAACTATCAATTTAAGGGAGAACTATTTTGTAAAATAAAAACTCGGTTTCTTAGCATATAAAAAGAAAGAGAGAAGTGAGAAAGGGCAGAAAGGGGGCGGCAGCCAAAAGTGAAGAAACACAAAATCTCCTCTCTACAAATAAAAAATAATGCTTTCTTCTATCTTTAAGAGTAGTTATTCCATAAATATGCAAGGTTAAACTTGTTTTTTTGGTTGCAAGGACATAACAAACCTTCGATTTTCAAGAACTATGAGATTTATTCTTCCTTTTATTTTCAGTTTATATTATGAATGAGTATGATTGTTTTATTACATATATTTTTTATGATTGTTGTTGATAATTGCTAGAGCGGAGCTCTAAGTTATTATTATGAACAATTTATTGGTAAATTTGATATCAAAATTGGAGTATGGTGCATGAACTTATGAAGCAATTAAGTTTGATAATTGTAGCGGAACTAATTATTAAACTTAAGGAGAACACTCAAATATCTAGTTCTTAGGGATGCCATTGAACTAAATCATTAATGCGAATATTGTGATTGTTTGTTGGTTAGGGTTAGTTATACGGTGAATCTGTTAATTAACCAACATTAAGAAAAGATAAAAATTTAGAATATAAATTTTAGTTTTGTTTTAAGGATCGGTTCTAATTTTTGTTAGTAGATGTGTGCTTGTGACTAAGGTTTGTTTTCTTGATAAATTTTAGTTTCAATTGATTTTGTTTGCTAGTTTAATTTCTTCTATTTATTAGATCATCACAAATCAAAACCCCCCAAATTGCATAACATATAACATAAAAATCTAAACAAAATCTTCCTTCTGAGATCGACCCCTTGTATGCTCTACATTATTTTTTGTGTTATGCTTTAAGTTAGGGTAATTAATTTGTACGACCGCGACATCGCAATAAATTTTAGTGCTATTACCGGGGAAGTAATTTTAGTTGATTATTGTGCTAATTTGTACTGTTATTTTTAGTTGTTATAATTGTTATTTATATTTTTGAAAAAAAAAACATAATTTTTGCTTTCGACAGTATTGTTCACTCGCTGTAGTGGTACTTTTCAAAACAGAGTACTTTATGGAATTAGGTTTTGAACTTTTGTTTCCTAAAGGGAAACAACGTTCTGAACAAGACTAGTGCTAACCACTAGCCCCCCTATCGAGGCCAAATTCCACCGTTTTCTAGGGTTTTCAGGTAATTTTAGTTTTCTATCGTAGGATTTTTATACAATTTGTATTATTTTCGATCTCTTGTGTGGTTGGTTTCTTTTTAGTTTTCTTGATGATTTATGCTAGTAACTCATTCTACTAATCAAAGTCAAATGCAATTAGATCTCAAAATAGAAAAAACTTTACACAGGTTACGAAAGGAAGCTCGCCTCAACACCATGACTATTTCACAACAACAAACACTCAAGGAGCTTGCTGCTCCTAACATGGAAAATCAGCCACTATGCATAAACATCGATATTAATGTAAACTTTGAGCTCAAATTTGGTTTTATACATTCGCTATCAATATTTAATGGTCTTGCAGAAGAAGATCCTCATACTCATCTCAAGATGTTCCATATAGTTTGTGTTGGCATGAAACCGAACAGAGTTGATGAAGAATAGGTTAAGTTGAAAGCTTTCCCTTTCTCTTTAAAAGAGGCAGCAAAGGTATGGCTTTTCTCTATTCTCCCACGTTCAATTAGAAATTGGAATGGCATGAAGAAGATCTTTTTTGAAAAGTATTTTCCAGCATCTCGAGTTACCAATATAAGAAGTTCCATATGTGGGATTCAGCAATCTCATGGAGAGACACTTTTCGAGTATTGGGAAATATTTAAGCAACTATGCATTCAATGCACTCATCATCAAATACCTGATTAGCTGCTCATTCAACATTTCTATGAAGGATTAATGTTTACTGACTATAGTATCATTAATGCTGCAAGTGGAGTCGTATTGGTGGAAAGGCACCCGAGGCTGCACACCAATTGATCTCAAACATGGCAGCCAACTCAAAACAGTTTGGCACTCGTGGAGAATTCTCCAACAAATGAGTAAATAAGGCAAGTATTTCTAACCTTGAAAATAAAGTTAATGATCTTACTTCTCTTTTGTGTTTTTTGGCTTGTGGAAATGTGCAATAGGTGAAAGTTTCTAGCATATGTTCCTTACAAGGACATGCTTCGAATATGTGCCCAACAATGTGAGAAGATTACATTGAATAAGCTAATGCAGTTGATGGAACATTCAATGGACAACCTCAACATAAATATGATCCCTTTTCCAACATATAAAATCTTGGATGGAGAGGTCATCCCAATTTATGCTATGGCAACCTATCCCAACAAGGCAATCAAGGCCGACAGTTCCATCCCTATAGATTTCAGGCCCAACATAATTATCAAGTAAGACAATCCCTTCCATTCACAAACTCCAATGTTATGGGGTCGTCATCTAGTGATGATCTTCGTGAGAAGATGAGATTTTGGCTTCTAATACTGTTACCTTGCAACAAAATGTCATATCTTTTTAATAGGAAACAAGGTCAAGTATTCACAACTTGAAAAAGCAAATGAGGCAAGTAGCTTCAAGTGTAGGGAAATTGGAAGCACAAATGAATGGAAAGTTCCCCTCCCAAGCATTAAACCCAAGAAAAATATTAGTCCAATCATGTTGCAAAGTGGGAAAGAACATGAAGAGCAAAGGTCGAAACAAATTAAGATGGAGAAAGAAAAATAGATAGATACCGAATTAAGTCTAAAGAAGATACATCATCCTTCCCCTTTCCAAATTAAAACAACGACCAACACTCCAAAGATAACTCCTCACTCAATGAATTCTAATTTTAAAACAATTCCACCCTTTTCTATGAGTTTTTCTAGGTTAAAGAAAGAAGATAAAGAAAAAGAGATCTTAGAGGTTTTCAAAAAAGTGGAACTGAACATTCCTTTGCTTAATGCTATCAAGCAAATTCCCAAGTATGCAAAATTCTTGAAGGATTTGTGTACTACCAAGAGAGCTTTCAAACTGAAAGATCATGAAATGGTAAGTATGGATGACGTTGTATCTGCCATTGTTCAACAAAATCTGTTTTTGAAACAAAAGGACCTAGATGTGTTTACTATTCTATGTGTTATTGGTAATGCTAGTTTTAAAAGAGCTTTATGAGATTTAGGTGCATCCATTAGTGCTATACTTAAACATATTTATGATTCTCTTAGTCTAGAGCCTTTGAATAAAACTAGTATTGTAATGCAACTTATGGATCGTAGTTTTGTTTACCCATTTGGTGTGATAGAAGACGTCCTAATCAAGATTGATAGTTTGGTTATTCCATGTGACTTTTATATTCTTGATATGGAACATGATTCTTGTGATTCATCAACTAGCACTTCTATATTGTTTGGGAGACCATTCTTAAAAACTGTCAACATAAAGATTGATTATGGTAAGGATACCTTGTCTATGGAGGTAGGAGATGAAAAAATTGAATTCAATTTTCATAATGCAATGAAATATCCTTATAGTAATGTTTATTCTATCACATGCTATGACCAAATTAATAAATGTATGCAGG
This sequence comes from Populus ilicifolia, assembly GCA_015708895.1. Lineage (NCBI taxonomy): Eukaryota > Viridiplantae > Streptophyta > Magnoliopsida > Malpighiales > Salicaceae > Populus > Populus ilicifolia. The sequence continues at coordinate 27,238 of SRLM01001095.1, forward strand.
AAGTTTGTGATTTTGATTATAAAGACGGATTAAGCATAACTTTGAGCTATGACTATGATTTCACCAAGATAGAAGAGATGGAGATGCACGTGTGTGTTCCCCAAAATGTGCACGGATTAGTATTGGCCTTACAAGCTTTACAAACCATTCCCCATAGTAATGTCTTTGTTGATTTAGTACTCTCACATAAAAAGCTTTTGTCATCTATTTTACAAACCCCTAAGTTAGAATTAAAACCTTTGTCTGATAATTTGAAGTATGTATTTATTGGCAACAACAATACACTTTCATTATCATAGCAAAAGGTTTGACAAGTATGCAAGAGAAAAAACTTGTGAAGTTATTGTGTGATCACAAGATGACCATTGGATGGACTTTAGCCAACATCAAGGACATTAGTCCCTTAATTTGTATGCATCACATACTATTGGAGGACAACGTAAAACCAACAAGGAAAATACAAAGGAGGTTGAACCTGCTTATGATGGAGGTAGTGAAAGTTGAAATTTTAAAATTGTTAGATGCAGGAGTCATTTATCCTATCATGGACAGTAAATGGGTTGCGCCAATCCATGTGGTGCCTAAAAAGATCGGAATTACGTTAGTGAAAAACAAAAATAATGAGCTTATTCCTACTCGCATCTTGAGTGGATGGAAAATGTGTTGTGATTACAGAAAGCTCAATCTTTCTAGACGCAAAGATCATTTTCTATTACCATTCATGGATCAAATGCTTGAACGCCTAGCAAGTAAGTCTTTTTATTGCTATCTTGATAATCAAATTGTTATTAATCCTAAGGATCAAGAAAAGACTATATTTACATGTCCATTTGGTACATATGCATATAGGAGAATGCCTTTTAATCTCTACAATGCTCTTGCGACTTTTCAAAGATGCATGATGAGTATTTTTTCTAACTATGTTGAAAGAATAATCAAGGTTTTTATGGATGATTTCACGGTGTATGAAGATTCTTTCAATAAGTGTCTAGAAAATTTATCTTTGATCTTGAAAAGGTATATTGAAACTAACCTTGTCTTGAACTATGAAAAGTGTTATTTTATGATCGAACAAGGAATAGTTCTTGGGCATGTTGTGTCTTTACATGGATTGGAGGTTAATAAAGCTAAAATAGATGTTATTTCATCATTGCCTTATCCCTTATGCTTGAGGGAAGTTCATTATTTTCTAGGCTATACAGGTTTTTATCGACGCTTTATTAAACATTTCTTGAAGATTACAACACTCTTGTGTAGACTATTAGCCAAAGAAGTGGATTTTATGTTTGATTAAACATGTAAAGATGCCTATGATGAGCTTAAGAGATGTGTCACATTTGCCCCTATCATCCAACTACCAAATAAGGATGAACCTTTTAAGATAATGTGTGATGCAAGTGGCTATGAGATAAGAGTTGTGCTTGGGCAAAGAATTAGAAAGAATTTACATGTTATTGTCTATGCTTCTCGCATGTTGGATGGAGCACAATACAATTACCATATAAATGAAAATGAACTTTTTACAATGGTGTTTGCTCTTGAAAAATTCAGGTCATATCTACTTGGTATAAAAGTCATTGTTTTTATTAACCATGTAGCTTTCAGGTATCTTTTAAAGAAGAAGGAGTCCAAACCAAGACTGATTAGGTGGATCTCGCTTTTACAAGAATTCGATCTTGAGATCAAAGACAAAAAAAGGTGTTGAAAACCATGTGGCTGATCACTTGAGTCGATTAAGGACCGAGGATATGCATATCAAAATAATAAGAGAGACATTCCTTGATGAGTAGTTGTATATGTTACATGATTAGTACTCAAAAGTTCATTTTTACCATGGTTTTATATCATCATTTTGCACTTGAAGTATCAATAACTCCTTAACTAAAATACGTTTTATAATAATCTATCTAATAATATAAGATACCTTTAATTTGTAGTAAATGTCCATTTTAAATGCAGGCCTATCACATAAATGAAAGGATTGATTGATGACTTTAAGAACTTCAATTGCAAAGGCAAAGAGATGATCAAACTTAGAAAAGAGATGTCGGTGCAATCCAAACCGGAACACTGTTCGGTAATTGGGTCATATCTGGAGCTATAGATCTCAGATTTAGGTCTACTTTATATGGATGGAAAGGTAAGACATAGGCCTACAACTTTCCTATGGAACCCAAGATCTAAAAAGGCCATTTTCAAGTCCAAATTGTTGCAACAACAAAGAAGCCCGAATATGTCCTCTTGCCCGAGTACTATTCAGTATTTTAGCCATATCTGGAGTTCTAGAAGTTGAAATGAGCTAAATTGTTTACACAAGAATGCTGAGACAATTTCATAGAACTTTCATGTTTTCAAGTGGCTCTAATTTTGACGTTATCAATGATGTTTTGGGCAGACAAGAGAAAATAAGGATTGTCACCAAGTCAAGGGTTGGCTACCTACTCATCAATTAGTCATTAAATCAATAGTTCCCAATTTTGGCTTATAAAAGGAGGCATTTGCCATGCATTTAGGCATCTTGGTGTTCAGATCAAGATTATGCTCTTGTTTTCTCTTTTTATATTCTTTGTAATGTTTATGCTTTGTTTTCATTAATATCAAGTTTATGCCTTTCATTTCCTTTCCTTTACTTTGTTGACTCTTATCTTATTTATGTTCTTATTTTGTTTATTTTTTTTTTCTTTCATTATGTCTAGCTAAGGTAATTATGTCAAGAAGGTGAAAANACTAATGGTGTAAGAATAAGTATGGTATAAACTTAATATGGACTTTAATGTTTGATACTAACATGTTTTATATTTGTTATCTTGTTCACTTTTTAATACTTTGCTTGTTAAATGACTAATCTTGATTTATGTTGTATAACAATTGGTACAACAAATGCTTGTCACTTTCATAGCTCATAATGTATGGTATAACCGACACCTGAGCTATGAAAGAAACTTGATTTGTTGTTAACATAAGTTATAATCATGAATGCTTGACAAAATTTACAAGTATTAGCATTAATTGAAAAAATAACTAATATAATCATGTTAATAATCTATAATATGATTGGAAACTCCTTTATGTGTGGATTTCAATTGAACAATAAGAGTTCATACTATACTTGTTTGACATACCATTAGTGGAACCTCTAACCTTGACATTTGTTATTATCATTGTTTAATCTTTATTTTAATATTTCATCTCAAAGTTGTCATCTTCTTCTTCTTTTTTATTATTGTTGTTGTTGTTGTTGTTATTATTATTATTGTTATTGCTATTATTACTATTATTGTTGTTATTGTTATTATTGTTGTTGTATTATTGTTATTTATAATTTGTACAATAACCTCCCTGTGGTTCGACCCCGGTCTTACCGGGTTATTTATTACTTCGACACTCCTGCACTTAGGAGAAGACATCAATCTCTTAGTCGTATCATTACATTCCTCTATAAGACCATGGTATCCTGATATGGTAAACTATTTAGTCACCAAAAAATTCCCTTCAGGTTTGCCTAAACCCCAAAAGATAAGTTACGAGCTGATGCTAAATATTATTTTTAGGACGATCCTTACCTTTGAAAATTTTGTGCAGATCAAGTAGTTAGGAGGTGTGTACTAGAAGATGAATTTTATTCTATTCTCACCTTTTTGTCATTCTCATTCTTATGGTGATTTTAGAGTAAAAAGAACAACGTATAAGGTACTTGAAAGTGGTTTCTATTGGCCTTTTATTTTTAAAGATGCATATCAGTTCTGCAAATCATGTGAAAAATGCCACAGAACATGTAATATCACTCATAAGAATCAAATGACTTTAATGAATATTCTTATAAGTGAAATTTTTGATGTTTGGGGTATTGACTTTATGGGTCCATTTCCTTTTTCTTTTGAAAATCTTTATATTCTTCTTGGTGTTGATTATGTGTCTAAATGGATTGAAGCGAAAGCCATATATATTAACAATGTTAAGGTTGTTTTAGATTTTGTTAGGACTCATATATTTGACAGGTTTGACATCCCTAAAGTTATCATTAGTGATTGTGGCACTCATTTATGCAATTGTTCCATATAAGCATTGCTACACAAATATCATGTGACTCATCAAACTTCCACAGTATATCGTCCTTAAATGAATGACCAAGCTAAAATTTCAAATCAAGAAATCAAGTCCATTTTAGAGAAAATAGTGTAATCTAACTGGTGAAATTGGAGTCTACATCTTGGAGATATACTTTGGGCTTATCAGACTACTTATAAATCACCTATAAGAATGTCACCTTATATAATGATTTATAGAAAAGCATATCATCTACCAGTGGAGCTTGAACACAAAGCTTTTTGGGCCATTAAACAATGCAACATGGATTATAATGCTGTTGGGATTGAAAGAAAACTGCAACTACAAGAGTTGGAAGAAATTTGAAATGATATTTACGAGAATGCAAGGATTTACAAAGAAAAGACTAAGAATCTTCATAATGGAATGCTTATAAGAAAGGATTTTTATGTTGGAGACAAAGTCCTTTTTTATCACTTGTGTTTGAAACTTTTTCCTGAAAAATTCCGCTTTCATTGGATTGGACCTTTTGTTGTTTCTAATGTTTTTCCTTATGTTACAATTGAAACTACAAGTTTAGAAACCAACAAAGTACTTAAAGTCATTGGGCATCATTTGAAACCTTTCTTTGAAGGTTGAACGAGAGAACTCACCACTTCTGTAGAGTTAGTTGAACTAATCTATAAAAAATAAGCATGTCACATGTCAAGCTAATGACATAAAACAGAAGCGTTTACTAGGAGGCAACCCAACACAAAAAGAAAAAAATCAGATTTGTTTTTTTTCCTTATCTTTTATTTTTTTACATTTTAACTTATTTTCTATCATTCTCTTATGTTCCTTTGCTATTATTTCAACATTGAGGACAATATTGTGTTTTAAGTGTGGGGGTATTAGGAGAATTTTGGTTTTCTTATTTTAGTTTTCTTTGTTGTTCTTTTTTTTAAAAATTATGTTTGATCATTCTAACTCCCAATAGTTTTTGAGAATATGAGTATTATGTATGAAAATTAATTAAGATAGATGAAGATATAAATCAAATGAAGGAGTATGCATGCAAATTTTGAGGTTTGATTGGTTTAGGCATTGACTTTGAGAATATGCCATGTTGACTTTATAATGTTATACCAATGTAAGCTTTTAAGCTTTCAACATTATATTCTTTGAGTGTGCGCTCTTCCAATGATATGTATCTCTAGAACTTGCTTCATATCTTATTGAGATTATATTCCATTACAAATATACATGAAGATGATAAAGGCATTGGAAATTTTAATTACTTGAACCAAAAAGCCAACCTAAAGCATATTATCCTTAGTGAGCCCCTTTTGAGCTTGTTTATCTTTTCTTTGCTTTATCTTTTCTTTGCTTTATCCATGTATAAGCCTGAACTTTATATATGTTTTTCTTTTCCCCTAGCCAAGGATTAGTAGAGCATATACTTGTGATATCTCATGAATTATGGTTGGAAATTATGTGAAAAGAAATAAATGATGCTTGATGAAAATCTAGGCAAAGTTATTAAAGGTGAAAAAAAACAATGAAATGACAAAAAAAGAAAGTGTTCCTTTATATTCTTAATATTATATGTTGAAAGAGCTTGAAATCAAAAGGAATTAAGCATTGGTGATTAAAGATGAAAAATTTATGAGCATTGATGGAATATCTTATTTAAAGTATCATTTTTCAGAATGCTCTACTTTCTATGGTTTGAACCTTTCCTTTTACTTTCTTTTACCTCACCTTAACTTTAGCCCCATTACAACTAGAAAATAAGACCTTTTGATTTATGCAGTACTTGTAATAAGTTGCTAATGTAGATGAGATTGAAAAGCAAGTTTATGGTATAACATACTATTTGATTGAATTTGAGAGATTTAAACACATAAATCATAAACACATGAGTGTTGGAATGTATATCAATGAGAGGACCTATCACTTTGGCATGACATAGATTTCATTTAAATCCCGATAATTGATGGAGTTTTGAAGTTTACATGTAAAGAAATTCATGAAAATTTATGTTTTCTTATCCTTTTTATTATATTCTTATTTATAATGCTTTTACTCTTGGACATTGATGGGAGATTAAGAGATTGATTATAGTTATTTTCAATTTACTTTTATTTATCCTTTTTTGAGGACAAGTAAGAGCTAAGTGTAGGGGTATTTAATGTAACTACATTATTTGATAGTTTCGCCCACATCTACCTAATGTTTTGTCCATGTTTTATATGTAAAATACATTGATATTCTTTGTTTTATGTTTTGAAGGCACTTTTGGATGAAAGATACAAAAATGAGTAAATTAGAGGTAATTGATAGATTTGATGTTTAGTTAATTTTTTATGCAGAGCGTGAGTTCTAGAGATTGAAATTAAGTGATTCTAGTGGCTCTAAAAAGCTAACATCCATACCATTTTGTAAATATAATGCAAGATAAATAAAAAGGGAAATTATCGAATCTCACATTCTGCCACTGTTAACCTTTATCCATTAAAAATTCAATATATGGAGCTATAGAAGTCCAGTTGATTCAAAATCAATTTTTTTGAATTCCTGACTCAAATATCTATAAAAGCTCTAAATTTCATCCAATAATGATCTCATATAAGAGAGATATGATTTTTTAAAGATGACAACTGAATTTTACCAACAAATAGGTTTCGTGAAGAAACAAGTCCATATTACGTTTCGAAGATTCTAAACTGACATCCAAGTTTTTATATCACCAATTTAGCTCCTCTAAATCAGAGCTTGAAGATTTCATACAAGGCTAATTCTTCTGTTTAGGAAAATATTTATTAAAGTACTTAAATGAAATTGTCAACTTAAGGGAGGACTATTTGTAAAATAGAAACTAGGGTTTCTTAGTATATAAAAAGAAAGACAGAAGGGAGAGAGGGCAGAAAAGGGGCAGCAACCAGAAGTGAAGAAACACAAACTCTCATCTTTACAAATAAGAAATAATGTTTTCTTCTATCTTTAAGAGTAGTTGTTCCTTAAATATGCAAGGTTAAGCTTGTTTTCTTGGTTGCAAGGACATAACAAACCTTTGGATTTTAAGAACTGTGAGATTTATTCTTCCTTTTATTTTTAGTTAATATTATGAATGAGTATGATTGTTTTCCTATATATATTTTCTATGATTGTTGTTGATAATTGCTAAAGCAGAACTCTAAGTTATTATTGTGAACAATTTATTGCTAAGTTTGATACCAAAACCAGAGTTATAATGTATGAACTTGTGAAGCAACTAAGCTTGATAATTATGATAGAACTACATTATTAAACTTACGGAGAACACTCAAATATCTAGTTTTTAGGGCTACCATTAAACTAAATCATTAATGCAGACATTGTGATTGTTTGTTGGTTAGGATTAGTTATATAACAGATCTATTAATTAATCAACATTAAGAAAAGATAAAAATTTAGAATATAAATTATAGTTTTGTTTCAAGGATCGGTTCTAATTTTCATCGGTGGATGTGTGCTTATGACCAATGTTTGTTTTCTTGATAAATTTCGGTTTCGATTGATTTTGTTTGCTAGTTTAATTTCTCCTATATTTTAGATAATCACAAACCAAAACCCCCCCTTACATTGCATAACATATTACATAAAAATCTGAACAAAATCTTCCTCGTGGGATCGACCCCTTAGTTGCTCTATATTATCTTATGTGTTATGTTTCAAGCAAGGGTAATTAATTTATGCGACTGCGACATTGCAATAAGCGGTCATTTTATCATGAAACATGTATATCCATATGGGGCATGTGATATCAAGAATTTAAAGAATGATAATATTTTCAAGGTAAATGAACATTGTTTGAAAGTTTACTTTGACAATTTTTCAGTTGAAAATGATTCTATTGAATTAGGTGATCCTGTATATAAAGATTGATTTTTTTCCTCATATTTTTTTGTGTTTCTTTTTGAGTGATTTTTATTAGTTCCTCCTACCCTAATCAAATGCCGGATAACAATACTCCACGACTTCAGTTGGTTTTTTTAGTTTCCTATAATAACCGATAGCTATGTATATATTTGTGCAATTCTTTAAATCTCTCTTCCAATTCTCATTTGAAAATTGACAATAATCTTGAAAAATTAAAAAAATATTTTCTTGCTCTATGTCAAAATACAATTACAAAAATTTACTATGATAGATATGCCAGATTGAGGTTGTTAATCAATTATGGAATTCTTAAAGATATTCACCGGTTGATTGAAACAAAGGTTTGATTATCAGGTGAGTCCTCTAATTCTTTCATTTCAGACATGCTTGGAATAAGTAAAAGCACTTTTGCAAAGAAATATCATGCAAAACAACTGAAAGTCTGTCATTGATGTGCTATGTAGACTTGTAATGCACAATATCATTCTTTAGGAATGATATCTATAAACCATGAAGATAAAATACAATTCATTAAGGATAGTCTGAGTAAGGAGTCTTTAGATAATCTTTTAATACCTCTTAAGACACATCCTAATGGAAATGTGCATCATGCAATTCATGATTTATGGTTTTATTTTTAAAAGAACATGATCGATTTAGTCTTATGAATCTGACTAAAAAAGACCATGTTTGCTAGTTTTTAAGAAAACTAGATAAGAAGTCTATCCCCGACCCCTTGATGGCATTTAAGTCATTTTTGAAAGTAAAACAAAGGGAAGATATGAGTCACAATTACAATTACGTGTGCATACACATGTTTTTAAAAAATAAATAAATAAAGGGAGAGAGAGAGAGAGACTCTAGTTGGCCTATATATAAGTAGTATGGTTGCCTTTTTAATTTCTAATCAATAATATCATCTCTTCCTTCCTTTCATTTCTACTCAACCTATACATTCAACAAAACTAGATGAGAAGTCTATCTCTGACCCATAGATGGCATTTAAGTCATTCGTAGACGTAAAATCAAGGGAAGATGTGAGTCACAATCACAACTACCTATACATGCATATGCTTTTTCAAAAGTAAATAAATAAAGAGAAAAAGAGAGAGAGAAAAAGTGTGTGAAACTTTAGCTAGCCTACATATAGGTGGTATGATTTCCTTTCTAATTTCTCATCTATAAAATCCTCTCTTTCTTTCTTTCATTTTTACTCAACCCATACATTCATCAAATACAGAAGTGTGTAGAAATGGCAAGTTCCTTAGGTCATCACATAAGAAATGTTTTTTTTTTAAGTGGATCTAGTCCTGGGAAAGAAAATGAGATTTTAGAATCAACAAATCATCTTGATTAGGTGTTAGTTGAGAGAAAAATTCTTTTAGTGTATAGGAGAGGCAGTCTTGGGTTAATTAGAGGTGTATTAATAGCTGTATTTTTAGAACATAGTCAAGTTTTGGGGGTCGTCCCCAAAGCTTTAGCACAAGGGAACATTATTGGAAAAACAATTGGAGATGAACTACAAGTCTCTACAATGTATGCTTAAATGAATATAATGTTTAATCATACTGATGCTTTCATTGCCTTATCAGGTGGTTTGGACACTTTGGAAGAGATCTTTCATATCTCCTCTTGGGTCCAACTAATCATGCTGTGAAACAAGAATTTCTAACATCTTCGGCATAACAAATCATAATCTCTGCTGCTACTACTGAACAATTGATTGACCAACTACAATATTTCATTCCTGTAATTGATTCCTCTATGAGTCACATAAATTGGTTATCTAAGGAAAGTTGTAAAAAGCTTAGATTCGATTTGAGTCTTTATTTGTGAAACTTTGTGTCTTTTATTTTTATTATTATGTTTTATTATTTCTTATATTTATTTAAGTGTGTTTCAGGTTTGTTAGTGTTTGTTATTTAAGGTGATATCTTCTATACTATATCTTTTTACATTAGGATATTGAAGACAATATCTCATTTTGGTTAGGGGAGAAGGTAGTAGTTGACAAAAAAAATCAACTAACTGTATTTTCCATTTCAGAAAGCATGTGCAAAAAATTAACTAACTTTTGTTAAAATAACTCTTGAGATGCATCTTAGTAACCATTATTAACAAGACCTATTATAATACTTCTTAAAATATTCAGGTTTATACGACAAAAAGATTGATGTCTTCTCCCAAGTGTAGGAGTGTCGAAGTAATAAATAACCCAACAAGACCGGGGTCGAACCACATGGAGGTTATTGTACAAATTATAAATAACAACAACACAACAACAACAACAACAACAATAACAATAACAACAATAATAGTAATAACAACAACAACAACAACAACAACAACAACAACAATAATAATAGTAATAATAATAATACTACTACTAGTAGTAGTAATAATAATAATAATAAAGAAAGAGAAGAAGAAGATGATGATGATGAGAACTTGGAGATAGAATATTAAAGTAAAGATTAAACAATGATAATAACAAATGTCAAGGTTAGAGGTTCCACTAATGGTATGTTAAACAAGTATAGTATAAACTCTTATTATTCACTTGGAAACCACACATAAAGGAGGTTCCAATCAGATTATAAATTGTTAACATGATTACATTAGTCATCTTATTCAATTAATGCTAATACTTGTAAATTTCGTCAAGCATTCATGATTATAACTTATGTTAACAACAAATCAAGTTCCTTTCATAGCTTAGGTGTCGGTTATACCATACAGTATGAGTTATGAAAGTGCCAAGCATTTGTTGTATCAATTGTTATACAACATAAATCAAGATTAGTCATTTAACAAGCAAAGTATTAAACTGTGAACAAGATAACAAATATAAAACATGTTAGTATTAAACATTAAAGTCCATATTAAGTTTATACCATACTTATTCTT
>SRLM01001096.1:0-27592 GCA_015708895.1 Populus ilicifolia
TACAACTTTTCAAAGATGCATGATGAGTATTTTTTCTGACTATGCTGAAAGAATAATCGAGGTTTTTATGGATGATTTCACGGTGTATGGTGATTCTTTTGATAAATGTCTAGAAAATTTATCTTTGATCCTAAAAAGGTGCATCGAAACAAACCTTGTCTTGAACTATGAAAAGTGTTATTTTATGGTAGAACAAGGAATAGTTCTTGGGCATGTTGTGTCTTCACGTGGATTACAAGTTGATAAAGCTAAGATAGATGTTATTTCATCATTGCCTTACCCCTCATGCGTGAGGGAAGTTCGTTCTTTTCTAGGTCATGCAGGTTTCTATCAACGCTTTATCAAAGATTTCTCAAAGATTACAGCACCTTTGTGCAGATTATTAGCCAAAGAAGTGGATTTTGTGTTTGATCAAGCCTGTAAAGATGCCCATGATGAGCTTAAGAGAAATGTCACATCTGCCCCTATCATCCAACCACCAAATTGGGATGAACCTTTTGAGATAATGTGTGATGCGAGTGACTATACAGTAGGAGTTGTGCTTGGGCAAAGAATTGGGAAGAATTTGCATGTTATTGCCTACGCTTCTCGCATGTTGGATGGAGCACAATGCAATTACCATACAACTGAAAAGGAACTTTTTGCAGTGGTGTTTGCTCTTGAAAAATTTAGGTCATATCTACTTGGTACAAAAGTCATTGTTTTTACTGACCATGCAGCTCTCAGGTATCTTTTGAAGAAGAAGGAGTCCAAACCAAGACTGATTAGGTGGATCTTACTTTTACAAGAATTCGATCTTGAGATCAAAGACAAAAAAGGTGCCGAAAACCATGTGGCTGATCACTTGAGTCGACTGAGGACCGATGATATTCCAACTGAAACAATAAGAGAAACATTTCCTGATGAACAATTGTATATGTTGCACTCCTCAACAAGACCATGGTATGCTGATTTGGTGAACTATTTAGTCACTAAAGAATTCCTCCAGGTTTGTCTACATCCCAAAAGGACAAGTTACGAGCTGATGCTAAATATTATTTTTGGGATACTCTTTACTTGTGGAAATTTTGTGTGGATCAAGTAGTAAGGAGATGTGTACCACAGGATGAATTTCATTCCATTCTCACTTTTTGTGATTCTCATTCTTGTGGTGGGCATTTTGGAGCAAAAAGAACAGCCCACAAGGTACTTCAAAGTGGTTTCTATTGGCCTTCTATTTTTAAAGATGCATATCACTTTTGCAAATCATGTGAAAAATGCCAAAGAACAGGTAATATCACTCATAAAAATCAAATGCCTTTAACAAATATTCTTGTAAGTGAAATTTTTGATGTTTGGGGTATTGACTTTATGGGTCCATTTCCTTCTTCTTTTGGAAATCTTTATATTCTTCTTGCTGTTGATTATGTGTCCAAATGTATTGAGGTGAAAGCCACACGAACTAACGATGCTAAGGTTGTTTTAGATTTTGTCATGACTCACATATTTGATAGGTTTGGCATCCCTAAAGCTATCATCAGTGATCGTGACACTCATTTTTGTAATCGTTCCATGGAAGCATTGCTACGCAAATATCACGTGACTCATCGAACATCCACAGCATATCATCCGCAAACGAATGGCCAAGCTGAAATTTCCAATCGAGAAATCAAGTCCATTTTGGAGAAAACAGTGCAACCTAACCGACGAGATTGAAGTCTACGCCTTGGAGATGCACTTTGGGCTTATAGGACTGCATATAAATCACCTATAGGAATGTCACCTTATAGAATGATTTATGGGAAAGCATGTCATCTACCAGTGGAGCTTGAACACAAAGCTTTTTGGGCCATTAAACAATGCAACGTGGATTATGATGCTGCTGGGATTGCAAGAAAATTGCAACTGCAAGAGTTGGAAGAAATTCGAAATGATGCTTACGAGAATGCAAAAATTTACAAAGAAAAGACTAAGAATCTTCATGATCGAATGCTTATAAGAAAGGAATTTCATGTTGGAGACAAAGTCCTTCTTTATCATTCGCGTTTAAAAATATTTCCTGGAAAATTGCACTCTCGTTGGATTGGACCCTTTGTTGTTTCTAATATTTTTCCTTATGGTGCAGTTGAAATTACAAGTTTAGAAACCAGCAAAGTACTCAAGGTCAATGGACATCGTTTGAAACCTTTTTATGAAGGTTGGACGGCAGAACTCACCGCTTCTGTAGAGTTAGCTGAACCAATATATGAAGAGTGAGCATGCCACATGTCAAGCCAATGACATAAAACAAAAGCGCTTACTGGGAGGCAACCCAGCACACAAAAAGAAAAATCAGATTTGCTCTCTTTTTCCTTATCTTTTATTTTTTTTGTATTTTAAGTTATTTTCTGTCATTCTCTTATGTTCCTTTGCTTTTATTTCAACATTGAGGACAATGTTGTGTTTTAAGTGTGGGGGTATTGGGAGAATTTTTATTTTCTTATTTTAGTTTTCTTTGTTGTTCTTAAGAAAAAAAAATTGTGTTTGATCTTTTTAACTCCCATTGGTTTTTGAGAATATGAGTATTATGTATAAGAATTAATTGAGATAGATGAAGATATAAATCAAATGAAAGAGTATGCATGCAAATTTTAAGGTTTAATTGGTTTAGGTATTGACTTTGAGAATATGCCATGTTAATTTTATAGTGTTATACCACTGCAAGTTTTTGAGCCTTCAACATTGTATTCTTTGAGTGTGCATTCTTTCAATGATATGTATCTCTAGAACTTGCTTCATATCTTATTGAGATTATATTCCATTACAAATATACATGAAAATGATAAAGGCAATAGGAATTTTAAAGCACTTGAACCAAAAAGTCAACCTAAAGCATATTATCTTTAGTGAGCCCCTTTTGAGCTTGTTTATCTTTTCTTTGCTTTATCCATGTATAAGCCTTAACTTTATATATGTTTTCCTTTTCCCCTGGCCAAGGATTAGGAGAGCATGTACTTGTGATATTTCATGGAATTATGGTTGGAAATTATGAAAAGAAAAAAGAAGTGATGCTTGATGAAAAGATGGGCAAAAATTTAAAAAAAAAAGACAAAAAAGTTCATATATGTTCTTAAGATTTTATGTTGCAAAAGCTTGAAATCCAAAGAAGTTAAGCATTGGTGATTAAAGATGAAACATTTATGTGCTTTGATGGAATATCTTGTTTGAAATATCATTTTTCAGAATGCTCTACTTTCTTTGATTTGAACCTTTTCTTTTACTCTCTTTTACCTCACCTTAACCTTAGCCCCATTACAACCGGAAAATAAGACCTTTTGATTCATGCATTGTTTGTAATATATTAGTAATAGAGATGAGATTCAAAAGCAAGCTTATGGTAGAACATACTATTTGATTGAATTTGAGAGATTTAAACACATAAACCCTAAACACATGAGTGTTGGAGTGTATATCAATGAGAGGACCTATCACTTTGGCATGGCATAGATTTCATTTAAATCCCGACGATTGATTGAATTTTGAAGTTTGCATGTAAACAAATTCATAAAAAATTATTTATTTTATCCTTTTTTATTATATTCTTATTTATAATGCTTGTACTCTTGGACATTGATGGGAGATTAAGAGATTGATCATGGTGATTTTCAATTTAATTTTATTTATCCTTTCTCGAGGACGAGAAAGAGCTAAGTGTGGGGGTATTTGATGTAACCATATTATTCGATAGTTTCACCCATATTTACCTAATGTTTTGTCCATGTTTTATATGTAAAATGCCTTGATATTCTTTGTTTTATGTTTTGAAGGCACATTTGGATGAAAAAAGCAAAAAGGAGTAAATTGGAGATAATTGGTAGATTTGACGTTCAGTCGATGTTTTGTGCAGAGCGTAAGTTCTAGAGATCAAAATGAAGTGATTATAGTGGCTTTAAAAAGCTAACATCCATACCTTTCTGGAAATGTAATGCAAGAAAAATAAGAAGAGGAAGATCATGGAAATCACATCCTTCAAAGTCAAATCTCGTATTCTGCCACTATTGACCTTTGTCCATTCAAAATTCCATATCTGGAGCTATAGAAGTCCAATTGATGCAAAATCATTTTTTTTGGATTCCTGATTCAAAGCTCTAGAAAAGCTCCAAGTTTCAACCAAAAACAATGTCAGATGAGGGCGATATGATTTTCCAAAGATGACAACTGAATTCTGCCAGCAATCAGGTTTGGTGAAGAAATGAATCCAAATTATGTTTCGAAGCTTCTAAACTATCATCCAAGTTATAATTTCAGCAATTTAGCCCCTCTAGTAAACCAATCTAGAAGGTCAAGAAAAGTAGCCACCAACCTCAATCCACCAACCTCAAATCACCAACCACAAACCAGCTGCAAGTTGGAATGCTGCCATTGTCAAAGAAGGAGGCTGCAATGGTGGATTGTTTGTGGTGACTACTAATGTCAAAGTTTGGCAAGTTTGGCAAGTTTGGTAGCCACCATTATTGATAAAGAAGCAAGAGAAGCTGCCATTGAAGCCTATATATAGACACCAAGAGAGCCAAGAAAGGAGAGGAGGGGAGTGCAATAGAACCAAAGAAAGGTGGTAGCAACTAGAAGTGAAGAAACACAAACTCTCCTCTCTACATACTAGAAATAATGCTTTCTTTTATCTTTAGGAGTAGTTGTTCAATAGATATGCAAGGCTAAGCTCTTTTCTTGGTTGCAAGGACGCAGAAACTTTCAGATTTCAAGAACTGTGAGATTTATTCTTCCATTTATTTTCAGTTTGTATTATGAATGAGTATGAATGTTTTCCTATGCATATTTTCTATGATTGTTGTTGATAATTGCTAGAGCGGACTCTAAGTTATTATTGTGAACAATCTATTGCTAAGTTTGATATCAAAACCGGAGTTAGGGTATATAAACTTGTGAAGCAACTAAGCTTGATAATTGTGGCGGAACTACGTTATTAAACTTAGGGAAAACATTCGATCAAAGCAACACAAGCAGACAACTTGGTTGTTAAGATTAATGAATTTATCTAGATCTTAAGGCTGCCATTAGATTAAATCATTAGTGCGGACACTGTGATTATTTGTTGGTTAGGGCTAGTTATACGGCGGATCCGTTAATTAACCAAAGTTAAGAAAAGATAAAAATTCAAAATATAAACTGGAGTTTCGTTTCAAGGATCAGTTCTGATTTCTGTAGGTGGATGTGTGCTTGTGACCAAGGTTTGTTTTCTTGATAAATTTCAGTTTTAATTGATTGTGTTCACTAGTTTAATTTCTTCCATATTTTAGATTATCACAAATCAAAACCCCCCCAATTGCATAACGTATAGCATAAAAATCTGAACTAAATCTTCCTCGTGGGATCGATCCCTTGCTTGCTCTATACTATCTTGTGTGTTTTAAGCTAGGGTAATTAATTTGTGCGACCGCGACATCGCAACATTGTACCAAGTATTATATAATACAAATCTAGATTAATCATTCAACAAGCAAGGTATTAAGAATTGATAAGATAAAAATGATAGGACGTGTTAATATCAAGTTGTTTAGGATATAAACATTGAAGTCCATATTAAGTTTATATTATACTTATCGTAACATTATTAGTGAAACCTTTTCACCTTGACACAATAAACTTAGCTAAATATTATAAAGAAAAGAAACATGGATAAATAAGATAAGAACATAACAACAATTTGTTGTGTCAAAGATGTTAAACAATTCTGCTTCACAACATGATCAAGAAAAGACAATTTATTATAAAAACCATCAACATTAAGCAAACTTATAGGCTTATGATGAATGTAAAGTTAAGCCTAAGAGAAAATATGAAAGATCTCTTCCAATATGTTCAGGCTACTTGGTAAGGCAATTAAGGCATTAATATGTTTAAAAATTGCATTTATTCGATCAGACATTGTGGAGAGCTATAGTTCCTCTCCAATTGTTTTTTGAGTGATGTCCCTTTTTGTTAAAGCTATGGTAACGACTGCTAAAACTTGGCTACCTCCTAAAAATACAGCTATTTACACACTCTATATTAACTTAAGGCTGCCTACCTTATACACTAAATGAATATTTCTCTCAGCTAGTACCTAATTAAGATGATTTGCTAATTGATACGACCAAACAATTGAATCTTTTTTCAAGTGTAGGAGTATTGAAGTAATAAGTAACACGACAAAACTAGGGTCGAACCATAGAAAGATTAACTATGTAAATTATAAATAATAATAATGATGATGATGATGATTTAAAGAGGACTTTGAGATGTAAGATTAAAGTGAAGATCAAGCAATGATAAAAAAAAGTTTTCAAGGTCAGAGGATCTACTAATAGTATTTCAAACAAGTATAGTATAAACTCCTTTTATTACTCAACTGTAAATCACACTCAAAGGAGGTTCCAATCATATTATAATTTTTTAACATGATTACATTATTTTTTTTTATTTGAATAATGCTAATACTTGTAAATGTTATCATGTATTCATGATTATAATTTATGTTAACAACAAATTAAATTCCTTTCATAGCACAAGTATTGGTTATACCATACGATTGGGCAATGTGACAAGACTGAAATATTGATATTTTCTCCCAAGTGCAGGAGTGTCGAAATAATAAATAACCCATCAAAACTGGGGTCGAACAATAGAGAGGTTAACTGCATAAATTATAGATAAAAATAATACAACAATAACAATAACAACAACAATAGTAATAATAGTAACAATAATAAAAATAATAATATTAGTAATAGTAGTAGTGGTGGTGGTGGTAATAATAATAATAATAAAAAAAAAGAAGAAGTTGATGAGAACTTTAAGATGAAAGATTACGTAAGGATTAAACAATGATAACAACCAATGTCAAGGTTAGAAGGTTCACTAATGGTATGTCAAACAAGTATAGTATAAACTCTTATTACTCAAATGGGAACCACACACAAAGAAAGTTTCAATCAGATTATAAATTATTAAAATGAGTACATTAGTTATCTTATTAGAATAATGCTAATACTTGTAAATGTTGTCAGGTATTCATAATTATAACTTATGTTAACAATAAATTAAGTTCCTTTCATAGCATAGGTGTTGTTTATACCATACGATTTATGCTATAAAAGTACCAAGTGTTATACAACATAAATCTAGATTAGTCATTTAACAAGCAAAGTATTAAAGAGTGAACAAGATAACAAATACAAAACATGTTAGTATTAAACATTAAGGTCCATGTTGAGTTTAAACTATACTTATTCTTACACCATTAATATAACCTTTTTACCTTGACATAATAAACTTAACTAAAAATAATTAAAGAGAGAAATATAAATAAACAAGATAAGAACATAAATAAGATAATAGCTAACTAAGTAAAGGAAATGAAATGAGAAGCATAAAAAAGAGATTAATTTAAGAAAAACTTAAGCATTACAATAAAGAGAGAGCAAGAACATGATCTTGATCTAAAAACTAAGATGCCTATATGCATGGTATGTGTCTTTTTTTATAAGCTAAAATTTAAAACTATTGATTTGATAACTAATTATTGAATGGGTAGGCAACTTGTAACTTGATGACAATCTTTATCTTTTTATCTGAATATAGCATCATTGCTAAAGTCAGAATTCGAAGAGACTTTAATTATGAAAGTTATAGGAAATTGTCTTAACTTTGAAAAAAAAAACTTGAGGTCATTTGAACTTTTAGAACTTAAGATATAGGTTGAACATTAAATAGTGTCTAGGCTGTAGGAAATATTCAGATTTCTTCATTGTTGCTAAGATTTGGACTTCTAAACAGTAGAATTGAGTCTTACATTTCACATAAATATTTTAGGCCTATGTGTGAGCAAGAACACTAAAAAAGCATTTTTATCAAGGTTTTATATCATCATTTTGCACTTGAAGTATCAATAACTTCTTAACTAAAACATGTTTTAAAATAACATATCTAATAATATAAGATACCTATAATTTATGGTAAATATTCATCTTAAATGCAAGCCTATCACATAAATAACAGGATTGATTGATGAGTTTAAGAACTGAAATTAAAAGGATAAAGAGATGACCAAACTTAGAAAATAGATGTTGGTGCAGTCCAAACCAGAACTTTGTTCTGTAATTGGGTCCTATATGGAGTTGTAGATCTCAGATTTAGGTTTACTTTATATGGACGGAAAGGTAAGACACAGGCTTACAACTTTCATGGAGCTCAAGATTTAAAAAAGTTATTTTCAAGTCCAAATTATAGCAACAATGAATAAGTCTGAATTTTTCCTACAGTTCGAATCTATAGGCTTGATTATTGAACAATATTCGGGCTGCAGGACAGATTTAGACTTTTTCATTGTTGCTATAATTTGGACTTGAAAATGGCATTTTTAAAGTCAGACGTCCACATGAAAGTTGTGGGCCTGTCTTATCTTTCTATCTATATAAAGTAGACCTAAATCCAAGATCTATAGCTTTAAATATGCCTAATTACCAATAATGTTCCAGTTCGGACCGTACAAATATCTCTTTTCTAAGTTTGGTCATCTTTTTGTCCTTTTAATTTTAGTACTTAAACTCATTAATCAATCCTTTTATTTATATGATAGGCTTGTATTTAAAATAAACATTTATCACAAATAAAAGGTATCTTATATTATTAAATATGTTATTATAAAACATTCTTTAGTTAAAGAGTTATTGATACTTCAAGTGCAAAATGATAATATAAAACCTTGATAAAAATGCAATTTTAAGTACTAATTACACCCCTCAACAAGCTTATTACTAGTCTCTAGTATTCAATGCATTAAAATATAAAAATAATTTGTAAATTTCATAAAGCAAGGTATTCATCAATCACCTTTCATTAATCTATCTAAATAAACAAACTCTTATTAAATTTATATATCTGCTCAATACCTCTTAAACAAGATATTAATAAACCTTTTTATTATGCTCAATATATCAACATATATTTATGGAGCTTTACTTGCAAGAAAATAATTTGTTTTTCCAATGTTTAAGGTTAACTTCCTTGGGTTGATAACTTTTTTTTTTGAATATATATATATATATAACTTAAAACACAATGCATCTTTAACCTATGTAACAAGCTTTCGGCTAATAACTCCTAGACTAGTTGGTCTTAGGGCATTAGGTGTTGAGACACCCCTACGAGCTTAGTAACTCAGGTTGCAGATATTGATGCATGGATCGTGCAATGCTTGATTCCCTTTAGCTTTTCTCCTTGATCCATGTAACAAGTGTTGGGCCAATAGCTTTCAAGTTAGTTGGCTTTAGGGTATTAAGTGTTAAAACACCTCTTCAGACTTAATTGCTTAAGTTAGAGAGGCTATGAAACCAAACTTATCTATATTTTTATTATCATTATTTTTTTTTGCATTTTGTTTTTTCAAATTATATACTATCCCCTTTCCTTAGTTATTACCTTTAATAGAAGAACATAAATAATGTAATAATCCAATGTTCAACCCATAATCATATGTTAAAGTGTGTGTGTGAAAATTAAGGTTCAAGAATACATGTTAAATGAGTATATGAGAAAAATTAAATGATAATAATATGAGAGTTTGTAAACCTGAATATTTCAAGAAGTATTATGATAGACCTTGTTAAGAATGGTTACAAAGATACGTCTCAAGAGTCACTTTAACAAAGAAGCTCCTTTGCTCTACCACCTAGTAACAACAGTTTTGCACATGTTTTATGAAATAGAAAACATAGTTAGGTAATTTTTTTTGTCAACTACTACCCTCTCTTCTTAACCAAAACAAGACATTGTCCTTAATGTTCTAAGATAAAAAGATCGAGTATAGAAGACATCACTTGAAATAACGAATACTAACAAATCTAAAATACACTTAAACAAATATAAAAAACAACAAAACACAATAATAAAAGCAAAAGACATAAAAATTCACAAATAAAGGCTTAAATCCAATTTAAGTTTTTTACCACTTTTCTTAGATAACCAATTTATGCAACTCATTGAGGGATCAATTACATGAATGAAAGATTGTAGTTGGTCAATCAATTGTTTAGTAGTAACATCAGAGATTATGATTTATCGTGCTAAAGATATTAAAAATTCTAGTTCCACAACATGATCAAGAAAAGATAACAAATTATCATAATAACAATTAACATTTAACAAACCTATAGGCTTATGGTGAATGTGCAATTGGGCTCAAAAGGTAATATGAAAGATCTCTTATAATATGCATAGATTACCTAGTAAGACAATGAAGGCATCAGTGTATTTAAACATGACATTCATTCAATCAGACATTGTGGAGATCTATAGTTCATTTTCAATTGTTTTTCCAATAATCTTCCCTTGTACTAAAGCTTTAGGGACAACCCCTAAAACTTGACTACTTTCTAAAAATGCAGCTATTGATACTCCTTTTATTAAACCAAGACTACCTCTCTTATACACTAAATGAATTTTTCTCTCAGCTAGTACCTAACTAATATGATTTGCTTATTCTAAAAATTCTATTTCCTTTTTAGGACTGGATCCACCAAAAACATAAATGTTTCTTATATGATTACTTAAGGAACCTGCCATTTCTATACACTTCTATATCTATTGAATGTATGAGTTGGGTAGAAATGAAGGGAAAAAAATAAGATTTTATATATGAGAAATTAAAAAGGCAATCATACCACCTATATGTAGGCTAGTTGGAGTCTCACTCTCTCTCTCTTTGTTTATTTATTTTTAAAAAAACATGTATATGTACAGGTAGTTGTGATTGTGGCTTATATCTTTTCTTAGTTTTATGTCTAAGAACAACTTAAACGTCTTTTAAAGGTTGGAGATAGGCTTCCTATCTAGTTTTCTCAAAAACTAGCAAACATGGTCTTTTTTGTAGTCAAATTCCCGAGACTATAACAAACATGTTCTTTATAAAAATGGAGTCATAAGTCATAAATTACACGATGCATATCTCCACTATGATGAGACTTAAGAGTCAATATAAGATTATCTAAAGACTCTCCGTGTTTTGAAATAAATCCCACCTTTTAACAATTTTCACAGATTTTGCAGAATGCATGTGAGTCCTTGAACATGGTGGGATAGTAAAATCCACTTTATAAGATTTTTGCAGTCGTTTTCTTTGATGAGAAATGACTCCCACATGTCTTAGGGTGATAAAATTTAATGACACTATTTACCTTATTGTCAGGAATGCAACTTTGAAATATTTGATCAAGACAATATTTGATCAAGTAAGGATCATCCCAATAAAAGTTTTGCACGTCGCTTAAAAACTTTCTTTTGTCTTGGTTATCCAAATAAGTTGGCAAAAACCCTAAAGCAAGAAAATTGATATTTTTAGCAAACCAAGGCATTGAACTAAGAGAAAGTAAAGATCCAATAAGAAAGTAATCATAGATTGGTGTGATGTTGAATGTTGAATCTATTGCTAATTTTGACAAATGATCTACGACAACATTTTCGGTGATTTTTTCATCCTTAATTTCTTCTTGTTTGAAAGTTTCAAAGATTTCACAATCGTGATTAATTTCCCTTTAATTGGTCATGTTATGAGGAGTTGGAAGTACTGGTAGGGAATTAGTCTTTTCCTTGGAATATTTAGATTCAACACCTTTCTTACCCTTAGAGATTGACTTATCATCTTGCTCACAAGGTTCAAGGGTGGGCTTTTCAATAACCTTACCACTAGAAAGAGTGATGACTGATTTGACTTAATCTATATGTTAACTTCCAAAAACTACTTGCATTTGCATTATATTGCCCCTTGGGATTTCACTGTGGTTGAGATGGAAACTTACCTTTCTCTTGAAAACTGAGGGTAGATTTGAAATTTTGCATGTGTATTTTCAAAATCTATCATACTTTAGGCAAGTTGAGTATTGATTGTCTCTTGTTTTTCAATAAATGCATGCAATGTTTCCTCAAGATTTCTTCTAGGAGATAGAGCATAAGGAGCTGTATATTCATGAGAATTTTGAAAATTATTTTGTGCTTGAAATGGTGGTTGTGAAGTTTGTGCATTATTGTTATTATCACTCTTTCAATTGAAATTTGAGTGATTTCTCAAACCAGAATTGTATGTTTGCGAGTACGGGTTATGGTTGGGTCTTTAGAAACTGTTTAAAGCATGACCTTGTTCATGGAGTCATTCCTTAAAAGAAGGCAATGTTGGAAAATCATTAGTTGAGTGTTCATTGGTTTCGCAAATTTGACACACAGTGTTTTGAACAAATTTTAATTAATTACTCTTTTTCAATTCTAGTGCCTCGACTTTTCTAACTAAAGATGCAAACTTGACTTGAAGGTCATGATCTTTTCTAAGGTTGTACATACCTCCACTAGATGTATGAGGTTGAGTTTTACTCGGTGCCTCATAAGCACCCGTGATGTCCTAATTTTGAGCATTTTCAGCTAACAAGTCTAAGTACTTCATTGCTTCATCAGGGTTTTTATGTTCAAAAGTTTCATTGCACATCAATTCAACCATTTGCCTATCTCTAGGTGTTAATCCTTTATAAAAATATGAAACCATTCTCCATTTTTCAAAACTATGATGAGGACAAGTACTAAGAAAGTCTCGATACCTATCCCAACATTGGAAAAATATTTCTCATAGTTTTTGAGTGAAAATAGTGATTTATCTTTTGAAAGAGTTTGATATATGAGAAGAGAAAAACTTTAAAAACAGTTGTTACATTTCACCCTAAGCATGAATGGATTCTGGTCTTAAATTTTATAGCCATGTTTTAGCTTTATCTTTTAATGAAAAAGGAAAAAGTTTTAATCTGATGGTGTTCAAGCTATAATTTGAGTCATTATACATGTTGTAGACTTCTTTAAATTTTCTTAAATGCAAGTATGAATTTTTTAAATCGAAGCCATGAAAAGAAGGTAAAAATTAAATAATACTCGACTTAAAATTAAAATGAGATACATCAGGAGGGAAACCTATGCATGTTGGTACACTTGTTCTTAAAGAATTTATGTGGTCTTTAAGTGTTCTAATATGGTTATTCTCATTATGAAGTGATTGATTATCTTTTTTGTCCATATTGTTTGAAAATGATGAGAATACCCTACAAAGTCTACCATTTAGTGTACGTGACCACACTCTTATGCACGTGTAAGAATAGAATGAAATGAAGAGAAAAACAAAAGAAGAAGAAATAAAAGAAAAGAAATAAAGTTATATACAAGAAAAGTGAAAAGTAAAAATAAAATAAATACTATAATTTATATAAGAACTTACCTCTCCAGCCATGATACCAAAAACTTGACATGATCAAAAGATTGATTTCTTCTCCTAAGTGTAGGAGTGTTGAAGTAATAATTAATCTAGCAAGACCGAGATCAAACCGCAAGGAGATTAATTGTATAAATTATAAATAATATTAATACAAGAACGATAAATCCATAATAATAATAATAATAACAATAATGAAGAAAAAGAATAAGAAGAAAAAGAAATAATAATAATAATAATAATAATAATGAAGAAGAAGAATAAGAAGAAAAAGAAGAAGTTGATGAGAAGTTTGACATGGAAGATTAACGTAAGGATTAAACAATGATAACAACAAATGTCAAGGTTAGAGGATCCGCTAATGGTATGTCAAATAAATATAGTATGAACTCTTATTATTCAATTGGAAACCACACACAAAGAAGGTTTCAATCAGATTATAAATTATTAACATGATTACATTAGTTATCTTACTCAAATAATGCTAATACTTGTAAATGTTGTCAAACATTCATAATTATAACTTAAGTTAACAATAATCAAGTTCTTTTCATAGCTCAGGTGTCGGTTATACCATATAGTATATGAGCTATGAAAGTACCAAGTATAGGTTATGAAAGTGCCTTTCATAACTTGGTACAACAAATACTTAGCACTTTGATAGCCCATACTATATGGTATAATCGACACCTGAGCTGTGAAAAGAACTTGATTATTGTTAACTTAAGTTATAATTATGAATGCTTGACAACATTTACAAGTATTAGCATTATTCGAATAAGATAACTAATGTAATCATGTTAATAATTTATAATCTGACTGGAACCTTCTTTGTGTGTGGTTTCCAATTAAATAATAAGAGTTCATACTATATTTATTTGACATACCATTAGTAGATCCTTTAAGATTAACATTTGTTGTTATCAATCATTGTGACAATCCTTATCTTCTCTTATCTACCCAAAACGTCATTGATAATGTTATACTGGAACCACTTAAAACATAAAAGTTGTAGGAAATTGTCTCATCTTTTTTTTAAAAATTAAGGTCATTTAGACTTTTAGAACTCCAGATATGGGCCAAATACTAAATAGTGTTTGGTCCACAGGACATATTCGGATTTCTTTGTTGTTGCTACAATTTGAACTTGAAATGACCTTTTTAAAACCAAAACTCCATATAAAAGTTGTAGCATATATCTTACCTTTCCATCCATATAAAGTAGACTTAACTACAAGATCTACAACTCTAGATATGACCCAATTACCAAACAATGTTCTAGTTTGGACTGTACTAGCATATCTTTTTTAAGTTTGGTCATCTCTTTGTCCTTTCAATTTCAGTACTTAAACTCATCAATTAATTCTTTCATTTATATGATAGGCCTGCATTTAAAATGAATATTTTTCACAAATTAAAGGCATTTTATATTATTAAATATGTTATTATAAAACATGTTTTATTTAAGAAGTTATTGATACTTCAAGTGTAAAATGATAATATAAAACCTCCATAAAAATACACTTTTAAGTATTAATCAACATTCATGCACTTGGAAGAAGATATCAATCTTTTAGTCTATCAGATTTGTTATTATAAAATATGTTTTAGTTAAGGAGTTATTAATACTTCAAGTGCAAAATACTAATATAAAACCTTGATAAAAATGCATTTTTAAGTACTAATCACACCCTCTAACCAACTTATTACTAGTCCCTAGTAATGAAAACGTTGAAATAGAAAAACAATTTGCAAGTTCCACAAATCAAGGTATTCATCATTCAACTTTTATTAATCTATCTAAGTAAACAAACTCTCATTAAATTTATGTATCTGTTTTATACTTCTTAAACGAGATATTAATAAATCTTCTTTTTATGTGCTTAATGTATGAAGACATAGATGATGAGGCTTTTTTTTTTTTAAGAAAACAATATTCTGTTCCAATATTTAAGGTTAACTTTCTTGGATTGATATTGTTATCTTTTTTATTTTTTTAATATATATATATATATAACACAATGCATCTTTAACCCATGTAATGAGCTTTTGGCTAATGACTCCCAAACTTGTTGTTCTTAGAGCATTAGGTGTTGAGACACCCCTATGAGCTTAGTAACTCGAGTTGCAGATACTAATACACAGATAGTGTAATATTCGATTCCTTTAAGCTTTTCTCCTTAACCCATGTAACAAACATTGGACCAGTAGCTCCCAAGTCAGTTGACTTTAGGGTACTAGATGTTAAAACACTTATTCAAGTTTAATTACTTAGGTTGGGGAGGTTATGAAACTAAACTTATCTACTTATCTATTTATGTATTTAATTACAATTATTATCATTTGCTCTAAATTATATACTATCCATTTCCCTTAGTTGTTACCTTTAACAACAAAACATAAATAATGTAATAATCCAAGCTGTGATCCATAATCATATGTTACAGTGTGTGTGTGAAAATGAAAGTTTATAAATACTTGTTAAATGAATATATAAGCATAATTAAGTGTCTGAAAATTTCAGGAGAATTGTGTGATAACCTTGTTATGAATATTGAAAATAACCATTGAAAAATATTTACCAAGATACATCTTAAGAGTCGATAAAATTCTTTCTTATTCTACCATCTTAATAATAGTTTTGTCAAATGGTTTATGAAATAGAAAACATAGTTATTTTTTTTTTATATCAATTACTATCCTCTCTCAAATCAAAATGAGACATTGTCTTTAATGTCTTAAAGTAGAAAGATAGAGTATAAAAGATATCATCAGAAACACCAAATGCTGACAAACCTGAAATACACTTAAACAAATATAAGAAATAAAAAAATAAAATAATATGCTATTAATAAAACCAAAAGAAACAAGGAATCACAAATGAAGGATAAAATCTAATCTAAGCATTTGATGACTTTTTTCAGTTGATCAATTTATGTGACTTACAGAGGGATTAATTATAGGAATGAAAGATTGTACTTGGTCAATCAATTATTTAGTAGTAGCAGCAGAGATTATGATTTATTGTGTAGAAAATGTTAAAAATTCCTATTCCACAACATGATCAAGAAAAGACTGCAAATTATCATAATAACAATTAACATTTAACAAACCTATAGGTTTATGATGAATGTGTAGTTGGGCTCAAGATGTGATATGAAAGATCTATTTCAATGTGCCCAGACTACCTAGTAAGGCAATTAAGGCATCAGCGTGTTTAAATATGACATTTCTTCAATAGACATTGTGGAGACTTGGAGTTTCTCTCCAATTATTTTTTCAATGATCTCCCTTTGTACTAAATCTTTAGGGACAACCCCCAAAACTTGATTACCTCCTAAAAATAAAATAATTGACACACTTTTTATTAACCCAAGGCTGTTTTCTCCATACAGTAAATGAATTTTTCTCTCAGCTAGTACCTAATTTAGATAATTTGCTGATTCTAAAAACTCTATTTCCTTTCCAGGACTAGTTCCACCAAAAACACAAATATTTTTTATGTGATGACTTGAGAAAACTACCATTTCTACACACTTTTGTATTTATTGAATGTATGGGTTAAGTAGAAATGAAGGGAAGGAAGAGAAGATTTTATAGATGAAAAATTAAAAATGCAATCATACCACCTATATGTAGGTCCATTGGAGTCTCTCTCTCTCTCTCTCTCTCTCTTTTTCTCTATATTTGTTTTTGAAAAAGCATGTGTATATATGTGTATTTGTGATTATGACTCACATCTTCTCTTAGTTTTACGTACAAAAATGGCTTAAACGCCCTTTATGGGTCGGAGATAGGCTTCCCATCTAGTTTTTTTAAAAACTAGCAAATATAGTCTTTTTTAGTCAGATTTTCAAGATTATGTTGAACATGTTCTTTTTGGAATTGTGGCCATAAATCATGAATTGCACAATGCATATCTCCACTAAGATGTGTCTCAAGAGTCAATAGAAGATTATTTAAAGACCCCTTACTTAGACTATCTATAATAAATTGTATCTTATCTTTATGATTTATAAATACCATTTTTAAATAACAACATGTTGCATTATAAGTCTATTTAGCATACCTGTGACAAACTTTCAGCTGTTTTGCATGATATATCTTTGCAAAATTGGTTTTACCTATTCTAGGCATGTAAGAAATGAAAGAATTGGAGGACTCACTTGATAATCAGATTTTTGCTTCAATTAGCCAGTGAATATCTTTAGGAATTCCATGATTAATTAGCAACCTTAATCTTACATATTTAGTACGATAAATTTTTGTAATTGTATTCTGAGGCAGAGTGAGAAAAATACCTTTTCAATTTTTCAAAAGCGGTGTTCATTTTTAAATGAGAATTAGAGAAAAGATTCAAACAAAGGAGAAAAAGCAATTATGTACACATATCAATTATCATAAAAAACTAAAAGAATGTATATAAGAGTGACAAAGTACTATTATCTGTCATTTGACTGGGGTAAGAGAGATTAGTAAAACAAAAGTCACATAAAAAATAAATGAAAAAAACAATGTCAGAAAAAAAAATAATTAACCTTTATATACGAGATCATTTAAACCAATGAATTCGTTTTCCCTAGGAAAATTATTAAAATAACCTTTCAAACAATACCTATTTACCTTGAAAATATTGTCATTCTATGAATTCTTGATATGACAGGCCCCATATAGATACACATGTTTCACAATAAAAGGATCACTCTATCTTGATCTTTATTTTTCAGGAAATAAATGAAGTCAAGAATTATGAAGTAAGACTTTTTGACCAATATTGAATATTTTTCTTAGTATTTTCTTGTCATGAAATTCTTTGGTTGTTGCTTTATGAATTCTTGAATTTTCATATGTATCATTTCTTATTTCCTTAAGCTTATTTATTTGTATTTTTCACAGCTGACTAATATCATTAAGGTTTGAATTAAAAGCTTTAATAACCCAATAAGCTTTATGTTCAAGTTTCACAAGCTAGTGACAAGGTTTTCCTTGTATTAGTCTACAAGATGACATACCTCATGTAAACACCCAAAAGAAAAATATATATATATATAGACAGAACTGATGAAGCAATTTTCGCTGCCGATTTCTCGATCGCTTTCTGCTGTCGATTTCTGCATCTACAGCGAAGCAGTTTTCGCTGCCGATTTCTCGACCGGCAGTGACACAGTTTCTACTGCCGATTTCTGCATCTGCAGCGATGCAGTTTTCGCTGCCGATTTCTCGATCGACAATGACACAGTTTCTGCTGCCGATTTCTGCATCTGCAGCGATGCAGTTTTCGCTGCCGATTTCTCGATCGACAGTGAAGCAGTTTTCGCTGCCGATTTCTACACCTGCAGTGACACAATTTCCGCTGCCGATTTCTCGATCGGCAGTGACACAGTTTCCGCTGCCGATTTTTGCATTTGCAGCAACACAGTTTCTGCTGTCGATTTCTGCATCGGCAGCGACACAGTTTCTGCTGCTGATTTCTACATCAGCAGCGATGTAGTTTTTGTCTTAAAAAATAAAATAATAATAATAATTTTCTTAAGGAGCTGAGAGGGAGGGGTAAAACTGGTTTTAGATAGACCAAAACAAGGATAAGAACACATCTAAACCCACCCCCAAACACTCACCTCATTTAATGGGGGGTATAAATATAAGGAGGAGAGAGAAGGTAACCCTAGCTTTTATCAAAGTTGCTGGAGCTGTATGTCCAGCTGCTTGTTACTCTCCCTTTCTCCTCCCCAACAGAAACCTAAGCCTTGTGAACGTGTGAGGGAGAGAGAGAAGACCTTGAAAGAAGATTGGACAACCACCTAGAGAGAGAGGAGAAGGGAACCAACATGAGAGGAAGAAGAACGAAGAAAGCCAGCAGGAGAGGAGGAAGAACACTGTCAAACCTTCCTCAAATCTAGCTAGATTCATAAGGTATGGGTCATGAAACTTCCTTCCTCTTCTCCTTAAGATTTAGAACCGGAAATGAAGAAGAAAAACCCTAAGAAAATTGAACTATGACCTAAGCTAGCTGTGAAGAAAACAGAAATTTACTAAGAGGACAAAGAAAACAGAAATAAAATGAGGCCAATTTCAGAACATCTAGTAAAGAAAAATGAATAAAATAGAAACAACAAATCATAGTAGGGGGCCGACTTTAACTATGGGGTTGGCCGACATGCAATGTGTGTGTTTTGCTGGGATTGGCTGAAGGATTATGTGCTGGAATGGATAGTTTCAATGTGTGTATTCTGTTGGAATGATTGAAAGATATATGCTGTAATTGATGGTTTTCAATGTGTGTCTTCTGCAACGAAATTTCGATTTGCTGCCAAAAATGTGTCGGCCGCAGCGAATAAGCATTCGCTGCCGAAACCGAGTCCTCTGCAGCGAATCAGCATTCCCTGCAGAATTGTGTTTTCTGCAGCAAATTTTGAGTCGCTGTCGAAAATGTGACGGCTACAGCGAATAAGTATTCGCTGTTGAAATTGAGTCAGCTACAGTGAATTAGAATTCGCTGCCGAATTGGGTGTTTTGCAGCGAGATTTCGATTTACTGCCAAAAATGTGTCGGCCGCAGTGAATAAGCATTCGTTGCCGAAACCGAGTCTTCTGCAGCGAATCAGCATTCATTGCAGAATTGTGTGTTCTGCAGCAAATTTCAAGTCGCTGTCGAAAATGTGACGGCTGCAGCGAATAAGTATTCGCTGCCGAAATTGAGTCAGCTGTAGCGAATTAGAATTTGCTGCCGAATTGGGTGTTTGACAGCGAGATTTCGATTTGCTGCAAAAAATGTGTTCGCCGTAGCGAATTAGCATTCGCTGTCGAAACCGAGTCTTCTGCAGCGAATCAGCATTTGCTGCAGAATTGTGTGTTTTGCAGCAAATTTCGAGTCGTTGCCGAAAATGTGACGGTTGCAACAAATAAGTATTCGCTGCTGAAATTGAGTCAGCTGCAGCAAATTAGAATTCGCTGCCGAATAGGGTGTTTAACAGCGAGATTTCGATTTACTTCCAAAAATGTGTCGGCCGCAGTGAATAAGCATTCGCTGCCGAAACCGAGTCTTCTGCAGCGAATCAGCATTCACTGCAGAATTGTTTGTTCTGCAGCAAATTTCGAGTCGCTGTCGAAAATGTGACGGCTGCAGTGAATAAGTATTCGCTGCCAAAATTGAGTCAGCTACAGCGAATTAGAATTGCTGCTGAATTGGGTGTTTTGCAGCGAGATTTCAATTTGCTGCTAAAAATGTGATGGCTACAGCAAATAAGTATTCACTGCCGAAATTGAGTCTTCTGCAGCGAATTAGAATTCGCTGCCGAATTTAGTTTCGCAGCAAAACTGCGATTCACTGCAGCCAATTAACATTCGCTATCGAGTTTCATGTTCTACAGTGAATTTGTGATTCGCCACCGAAGTTGAGTTGGTTGCAGCGAAATTGTGATTCGTTGCCGAAACTGAGTTGTCCCCTACGATTTAGCATCTACTGCTGGAACGGTGATGCCAACAGCGAAACAGTTTTTGCTGTCGAACTGGCTATTGGCAGCGAAACAGTTATCGCTGCCGAACTAGCAGCCTATAGCAAACCAATTCTCGCTGCCGAATTTGGCAGCCTGCAGCGAACCAGTTCTCGTTGCCGATTTCTACAATAAGCCTCGTAGGCAAAAATGACTTAAATGCTAGTAACAATTTCATGGTATGATGGTGTAAAATGTGGAACACTTGAATGTGAATATATGAACTTTTGAAATAAGTGTGGTGATAAATGTGATTCAAAAATACAAATGTACTGAATTGTGACCATTGTTGTCTTAGGTGGTGCGGTCAGGATCGGACCATCATCAAGACAAGAACAAACCACAAGTGGAGCAGGTAGGTGACTTCCACTTTCCTTTTTCATACGTTAAATAATGTGATACTTTAACATGAATGTTACCATATTGGGTTAGAATAGATAACAGATTGTCAAATGTTAAATGTTGTCAAAAGAATGATTAGCCTCGGCTAATGGCATCCGAATGGATGGCCGGGATAAAGGAATGATTAGCCTTGGCTAATGGCATCCGAATGGATGACCGGGATAATGGCATCCGAATGGATGGCCGGGATAAAGGAATGATTAGCCTTAGCTAATGGCATCTGAATGGATGGTCAGGATAAAGGAATGATTAGCCTCGGCTAATGGCATCTGAATGGATGGCCGGGATAAAGGAATGATTAGCTTTGGCTAATGACATCCGAATAGATGACCAGGACAAGTGATTGATTAGCTTCGGCTAAAGGCATCCGAAGTGGATGATCGGGGTGAGTGAACAGTTAATCTCAATAAATGATACCTTGAGAGGATAGCTGGGTTTAAGATTTTGGTTGATTACAAGAATTGGTGCAACTATATGTACTATAAATTGTGTATACTATGTACATGAAGAAACTACAAATATCATGCATCAACCATGGAATAATGTTAATGTTTTATTTTTCATGCTAGATCATTTAATTATCATTATTACTAATAAGCAATTGCATTCTCTTAAATATTTTGCACTGCAACATGGACATCACATCAAAGAGATGCCTAGGAAACCCGATACACGGGAACCTACTTTTGCAAGGAATCATGTAGTTGCATCCTAACTCACGATGTATTTTGTATGGATCAATGTGTTAAACGTATAACTTTTATTGAACCCTTTAGTTTAAATTCGTGGTGACTATTAGTAAGATAGGAATGCAAAATCATGTCTATGGATGTAATATTATAATATGAACTTCTAAGCATGCAAAAATAATATTATGTGTTTATGTAAATTTCCCTTTTAAATGAAATGTTGAATGTAGTTGATGTATGGACTGCATTTTGATGATGTGAGGAAAATAGGTTCGCAATTTACCGACACGATGTGTGTCAAAGAAAAAAAAAATGTTGTTTTGGGGCTTGAAAAGCCAGGTTGTTACACCTCATGATGTTTTATAAGCAGTTTGATAAGCCCAAAGTATATCATTAAGGCTTAAAGACTAGTCTTTCCTATTAGAGTTTACTATTTTTTCCAAGATTTGTTTGATCTCCTTATTATCAAGCTCTAGTTGTCCACTTGTTTAAGGGTGATAAGAGGTGACCACTTTATGTGTGATTTCATATTTCTTCACTAAAGACTTAAATGACTTATTATAGATTTTTGTTCTACCATTACTTATTATGACTTGAGGGATTCCAAATCGACTCAAAATATTTTCTCTCAAAAACTTTATCACCATTATGTGATTATTATTTTGACTTGAAATTCCCTCTATTCATTTTGAAACATAAACTATTATGATTAATATGTATAAGAAACCAAATCATGAAGGAAATGGACCTATGAAATCTATACCCCAACAGTTAAAGATCTCAATGACAAGAATATGATTTAAAGGCATCATGTGATGTTTTGAAATAGATTCCAACTTTTGCCAATTTTCACAAGTCCTGCAAAATGCATGTAAGTCATTGAATATGATGTGTCAGTAAAATTTACTTTGTAAGATTTTTGCAGTTGTTTTTTTTAATGAGAAATGACCTTTACATGCCTCAAAATGACAAAATTTAATAACACTACTTACCTCATTATCAGGAATGGTAGGAATGCATCTTTGAAATATTTGATCAGAATAATATTTGAATAAATAAGGGTCATTTCAATAAAAAAATTTCACTTCATTCAAGAACTTTCTTTTATCTTGGGTACTCCAATGAGTTAGTAATCATCCTGAAACAAGAAAATTAACAATATTAGCAAATTAAGGCATTATAAAGATATAAAGTAAAGATTCATTAGGAAAGCAGTCATTGATTGGTGTGATGTTAGATTTTAAATTTATTGTCAATCTTGACAAATGATCTGCAATAATATTTTTGGTGTCTTTCTTATCTTTAATTGTGATATCAAATTCTTGAAGTAACAAAATTCATACACCAATCAAGCCTTAAAATCTTTCTTTAAAGAAGATATTTCAATGTTGTATGATTACTAAAAACAACAACAGGTAAGCCAATAAGATAAGATCTGAATTTTTCACATCTAAATACTACTGCATTTAATTCTTTTTCATTGGTGGTGTAATTCATTTGAGTATTATTTAAAGTTTTACTTATATAGTAAATCATATAAGGTTTCTTATCTTTTCTTTATCCTAAAATAGCACCTACAACATAATCACTAGCGTCACCTATTTTTTAAAAAGGTAATGACCAATCAAGAGGTTAAAAGATAGTAACAAAAGTAAGTAAGTTTTTAAGTTTAACAAAGGTTTCTTCACAATGTTCAATCCATTCCAAAATATTATCAATTGTTAGAAGATTACTCAAGAGCTTAAATATTACACTAAAATCTTTGATAAACCTTTTTATAAAAATTAACATGTCTTAAGATTTATCTAAGATCTTTAATAGATTTTAGTGTTGGCAAGTTAGTAATTAACTTTTAGATTTGTCAACCTCAATTCCTTTTGATGAAACATTGTGACTAAGTACAATGCTGTTTGTTATCATAAAGTTATATTTTTTTCAATTTAGTACAAGATTCTTCTCTTCAAACATGTTTAAAACCTTTTCTAAGTTAGTAAAAAATCATCAAAAGCCAAAAATAGAAAAATCATTTATAAAAATTTCAAAAAAACATTCAATCATATCACTAAATATACTGAGCATGCATCTTTAAAAAGTGGTTGATGCATACACAATTTAAAAAGCATCTTTTGATATGCAAAAGTACCAAATAAACATGTAAAAATAGTCTTCTATTGATCTTCCAATGTAATTTAATTTAGTTTTAACTTAAATAGCCATCTAGAAATAATAAAATTCATGACCTGTAATTTTTCCTAGGATTTGATCTATGAAAAGTAAAGAAAAATGATCATTTCTAATCATTGAATTAAGTTTTCTATAGTCAATGCAGATGCACATATTAGTAATAGTCCTAGTTGGAATAAACTTGTTTTTTTGATTTGTTATTATATGACTTCAGACTTTTTGGGTACAACTTGGGTAGGACTTACCCATTTGCTGTCAAAAATATGATAAATGATTCCATTATTTAGAAGCTTAATGACTTTATTTTTCATAATTTTTTATATTAGGATTAAGTTTTTGTTGCATTTATTTAGAGGGTTTAACATTTTCCTTTAAAAAAATTTTATGTGTACAAATCAAAGAACAAATTCTTTTTATATCAGCTATAGTCCATCCTAGTGTATTTTTAGAGTTTGTAATAACTTACCTTCTTGATGTGCATTAAGTTTATAAGAGATTATTACTAAAAAAAATTCATTTTCTCTAAAAAATAAGTATTTGAGATTGAGTGATAAATACTTTAAATCATGTTTTGGTGGTTGAACTCTTGAAGGTATAGATTCAATTAATCATGGTGGCAATTCCTCAATATTTGGTCTCTATATATTTGCCTTTGATTCTTCTTGAAAATAAACTATTTGAAATTTTCAGATTCATCAATCCTAGTTTCACTAAAAGTGGTTTGAAATTGACCATGAACTAATTTTTCCATAAAGTTCATTTCTTATAAATCATTATCATCTCCAAGCTGCTTGTAAATGCTAAAAATATTCATCTCCAATGTTATGTTTCCAAAACATAGCTTTATCAGTCTGTTTCTATAATTAATCAATGCATTGAAGTTGCAAGAAAAAAAATCCTAAAATAACAAGAAATGTATTACATGCTTCAATAGGTTATATGTTCAAGACAATAAAATCTATAGGATAAATGAATTTATCGACTTGTGCTAACACATCTTTAACTATTCCTCTAGGCTTTTTTACAGCTTTATCAGCAAGTAAGAGAGTTATAAAAGTTAGTTTTAACTTACCTAGATTGAGACTCTGAAAAACTGAATATAGAAGTAAATTCATACTAGCTCCAAGATCAAGTAAAGCTCTTTTAATTTTATGTTCTCCAATAAAGCAAGAAATTATAGGATAACTAGGGTATTTGTATTTTAAAGCATTGTTATGAAGAATAACACTTACTTGTTTAGTTAAAAAGGTCGTCTTTTTCACATTTAATTTTCTTTTCACAGTGCACAAATCTTTAAAATTTTAATATAAGAAGATACTTGTTTAATGGCATCCAACAAAGATATATTAATCCTTATCTATTTGAAGTTTCAAGGATTTCAAAGTTGTTATCAACTTTCTTTTGTTTGCTCATAGCATGAAAAAATGAAAAAGCTGGTAGGAAATGAGTCCTTTTTTTAGAATGTTCAGATTTAACCCCTTTCTTACCCTTAGAGATTAACTTATCATCTTTCTCACAAGGTTTAAGAATAGATTTTTCAATAACCTTACCACTGTGAAGAGTAATGACTGATTGTGTATTAAAAGTATCATTAAGTCTCTTATTTTACATATGTATTTATTATTTTTATTAGGGTTTTTATAATAATTAATCAGCTTTTTAGTAATGAAGTTTCTTTTAATGTTTTGCTAGGTTTTTGGATTTTAAATGGATTACATCAGAAAATTTAATGTCAGAATTCAGAAAAAAGAATTGAAAAGAAATTTAGTTGAAGTTTGAAGCAAATCTTGGTTCAAATAAGTGCTCTAAATTTTTCTTAAAAAATCAATTATATTTTAATCTTAGAAAAGATTATCATATGATCTATTTCAAGCCCAAACTTGCCTTATATTGTGTGTAAACATCAACTATTAAACACTCAAGGTTTCAATATCAATCTTAGCCTAAATAATAGGTATATTTATATCTTATATGATGCTTAAATTCAGCCCCAAATCAGCCTTCAAATCAGTCGAAACACAATCCATGATCTTTTATGTCCACACAACAAATAACAATTGATTTATTTTGGGTAATCCATTGATCCAAGAAGGCAAGCATATGGATGAAAAGCTGGAGGGGACATTGTTACATTATTTTGGGTTAAAAAGAAGACAGACATAATTTATAAATGAAGAACAAAACACGTACCAAAGTGGTTGCAAAGCTGGCCTGATTTGATTTTTCAGAACACCTTTTAGTGTTTGGCCCATAAAGTTTGACTCAGATGTCTAAATGAGTTGTTCTTTAATGATCTGGAATGGTGAAAAATTTTCCTATAAATATATTTCTAATAGAAATCTCCAGAAGAGGCTTCTAGGAGGGTTTAAATTTCTATCCAAAGTTAGCATCATATTTGTGTTCAAATTTTTATTGAAATTATGTTGTGTTCTTCTTTGTAGATTTCAGTTCTTTAGTTTGTAAAATTTATTATTTTAGTTTGATTCAAGTTATTTAATGTTTATTAAAATGTTCTTATATATAATCATGGTTGACTAATCTTTATCTTAGATTCAAATCAAGGATGATGGTGATTGAGGTGAGTTCTTTAAGATATGAATGAATCTTAATGTTTATCTTCTCATTGTCTTCATGAATGTTTTATTATTGCAAGGAAATTTTAGAAATCATTTGGGTAATGTTATATGATTAGTACTCAAAAGTGCATTTTTATCATGGTTTTATATCATCATTTTGCACTTGAAGTATCAATAACTCCTTAACTAAAGTACGTTTTATAATAATCTATCTAGTAATATAAGATACCTTTAATTTGTGATAAATATCCATTTTAAATGCAGGCCTATCACATAAATGAAAGGATTGATTGATGACTTTAAGAACTTCAATTGCAAAGGCAAAGAGATGATCAAACTTAGAAAAGAGATGTTGGTGCAATCCAAACCGGAACATGGTTCGGTAATTGGGTTATATTTGGAGCTATAGATCTCAGATTTAGGTCTACTTTATATGGATGGAAAGGTAAGACATAGGCCTACAACTTTCATATGGAGCTCAAGATCTAAAAATGTCATTTTCAAGTCCAAATTGTTGCAACAATAAAGAAGCCCGCATCTATCCTCCAGCCCGAGTATTGTTCAGTATTTTGGCCATATTTGGAGTTCTAGAAGTTAAAATGAGCTGAATGTTTTACACAAGAAAGCTGAGACAATTTTCTAGAACTTTCATATTTTCCAGTGGCTCTAATTTTGATGTCATCAATGACGTTTTGGGCAGATAAGAGAAGATAAGGATTGTCACCAAGTCAAGGGTTGACCATCTACTCATCAATTAGTCATCAAATCAATAGTTCCCAATTTTGGCCTATAAAAGGAGGCATTTGCCATGCATTTAGGCATCTTGGTTTCCAGATCAAGATCATGATCTTGTTTTCTCTCTTTGTATTTTTTGTAATGTTTATGCTTTGCTTTTCTTAATATCAAGTTTATGCCTTTCATTTCCTTTCCTTTGCTTTGGTAACTCTTATCTTATTGATGTTCTTATTTTGTTTATCTATTTTTCTTTCTT
>SRLM01001097.1:0-37727 GCA_015708895.1 Populus ilicifolia
CAGATTCGGGCTTCTTTATTGTTGCAATAATTTGGACTTAAAATGGCCTTTTTAGATCTTGGGCTCCATATGAAAGTTGTAGGCCTATGTCTTACCTTTCCATNATCCATATAAAGTAGGCCTAAATCTGAGATCTATAGCTCCAGATATGACCCAATTACCAAACAGTGTTCCGGTTTGGATTGCACCGACATCTCTTTTCTAAGTTTGATCATCTCTTTGCCTTTGTAATTGAAGTTCTTAAAGTCATCAATCAATCCTTTTATTTATGTGATAGGCCTGCATTTAAAATGGACATTTACCACAAATTAAAGGTATCTTATATTATTAGATAGATTATTATAAGACGTACTTTAGTTAAGGAGTTATTGATACTTTAAGTACAAAATGATGATATAAAACCATGATAAAAATGCACTTTTGAGTACTAATCACTAATCACCTCCTTTTATAAGCCAAAATTTAAAACTATTGATTTGATGAATAATTGTTAAGTGGATGACCACTCCTTGACTTGGTGACAATTCTTATCTTTTCTTGTCTGCCCAAAATATTATTGATAACGTAAGAATTTGAACCAACCTTCCCATAAAATTTATAAGAAATTGTCTCAGTTTTTTAGAAAAAAAAAAAGAAGGTGACATGAGCTAAACATTGAACAGTGTTTAGGTTGTAAGACAGATTTCGGACTTCTATGTTATTTCTAAGATTTGGATTTTCAAATAGCAAAATTGAGTCTTATCTTCCTATGAAAGTTTTAAGACTATGTCTTAGCTTTCCATCCATATAAAGGAAACCTAAATTTAAGATCTATAGCTCCAGATATAATCCAATTATTGTACAGTGTTCTAGTTTGGACTACACAATAACTCTTTTCTAAACTTCACCCTCTTTTTGTCCTTTCAATTTTAGCACTTCAACTCATCAATCAATCCTTTTATTTATATGATAGGCTTGTATTTATGATAAATATTTACCATAAATTAAAGGTATCATATGGTATCAAACTTGTTATTATAAAGCATGATTGGGTTAAGGAGTTATTGACACTTCAAATATAAAATGATGATATAAAACCTTGATAAAAATCTACTTTAAGCATTAATCAGGGAGTAGAACAGGAGAGAATAGAAAAAAAATGAAATTGGAAGAAGGCATTAAAGAAAAAATAGAGAAGAAGAAAAGGAAAATAGAGGAGGGAAAAGAGTAGCATTGCCACTTGGAGCGACCACTATTTCACCTCCAACACCTCTGCCATCGTAAGCACCACCATGAGCCTCAACAGTAACAACGACAGGTAAGTTCCCTAGCCTCTCTCGTCTTCCTTTTTCTCCTTCTCCTCCCCGTATGCCTTATGTTCATTTTGCATACAGAATATGAGCTCGTTTTGTAGCAAAATAAACATAATTAGCTGGTTACTATGTTATGCAAAATAATAAGCCAATTAAATTATAACGGGTCAACCTTGGCCCTTTTTGCATGATGGGCCGGTTCTAGCCCATTTTACTTTTGTGTTAAGCTGGCTATTTTCATGTTGGACCAATGCTAGCCCATTTTCTTTTTATTGGGCCAATGTTGGCCCATTAAAAAAAATAGTGATTTTCTCATGTTTTTATTGCATCAATTTTGGTTAATATCAGTTTGTATTTTACACCAAAAAATACAAATTCGGTATTAAAATAACTGGTTTTTGTCAAAACTTTTAAAAATACAAAACAAATTGAAAAAAATATTTTTATGCATATGGCTAAGCGTCTCAAAAGCTAAAAAAATCATATTATATTTTTCATACACCAAAAAATAATATTTTAGCATGTATTTTGCCTTTAATAACCTATTTATTAAAGTTAAAAAAACATTAGCTAAAATTTAAAAACAACAAAAAATTAATTTTTTTTTGTTTTAGTATTAAGAATTACAAATTTATACGTGAAATGTATTCTA
Source organism: Populus ilicifolia (assembly GCA_015708895.1). NCBI lineage: Eukaryota > Viridiplantae > Streptophyta > Magnoliopsida > Malpighiales > Salicaceae > Populus > Populus ilicifolia. The sequence continues at coordinate 1,945 of SRLM01001097.1, forward strand.
GATATTAAAAAGGTTTTTTTATGACATAGAACAGATAGGTTTTTCCGTGATGAGATAAGGATCTCTTTATAAAAAAGGACTTTTTTTAAACCGTAAATGAACCAATAATTAAAAAATACAATATGATCTTAGATTTGATCAGACAAAACAATGTAGTTTACCATAGGTATAGTGTATTTGGGTTGTTTGATTAGTATTTAAAAGTGTATTTTTTTTATCAAGGTTTTATATCATCATTATCATCATTTTGCATTTGAAGTATCAATAATTCCTTAATTAAAACATGTTTTATAATAACATATCTAATAATATGAGATACCTTTAATTTGTGGTAAATGTTTATTTTAAATGCAGGCCTATCACATAAATAAAAGGATTAATTAATGAATTTAAAAACTAAAATTGAAAGGATAAAGAGATGACCAAACTTAGAAAAGAGATGCCGGTGCAGTCCAAACCAGAATATTATTTGGTAATTGGGTCATATTTGGAGCTGTAGATCTCGGATTTAGGTCTATGGATGGAAAGGTAAGACATTGTCCAAATGATCTTAATGTTTTACACAAGAAAGCTGAGACAATTTCCTATAATTTTTATGTTTTTAAGTGGCTCCGATTTTAACGTTATTAATGATGTTTTGGGTAGACAAGAAAAGATAAGGATTGTCACCAAGTCAAGAGTTGGTTACCCACTCATTAATTAGTCATCAAATCAATAGTTTCCAATTTTAGCCTATAAAAGGAGATATTTGTCATGCATTTAGGCATCTTGGTTTTCAAATCAAGATCATGCTCTTGCTTTCTCTCTATGTATTTTTTGTAATGTTTATGCTTTGCTTTCATTAATATCAAGTTTATGCCTTTCATTTCCTTTCATTTACTTAGTTAACTTTTTTCTTATTTATGTTCTTGTTTTGTTTATTCATTTTTCTTAATTTTATTATATTTAGCTCAGTTTATTATGTCAAGGTGAAAAGGTTACACTAATAGTGTAATAATAAGTATAGTGTAAACTTAATATGGACTTTAATTTTTAATACTAACATGTTTTGTATTTGTTATCTTGTTCATTTTTTAATACTCTACTTATTAAATGACTAATCTAGATTTATATTGTATAATACTTGGTACAACAAATACTTGACACTCTCATAGCTCATATTGTATAGTATAACTGACACCTGACCTATGAAAGGAATTTGATTTCTTGTTAACATAAGTTATAATCATGAATACCTGACGAGATTTAGAAGTATTAGCATTAATCAAATAAGATAATTAATGTAATCATGTTAACAATTTGTAATGTGATTGGAACCTTTTTTGTGTGTGGTTTCCAATTGAATAATAAGAGTTTATACTATACTTGTTTGCTGCACCATTAGTGGAACCTCTAACCTTGACATTTGTTATTATTATTATTTAATCCTTACATTAATATTTCATCTCAAAGTTCTCATCTTCTCCTTCTTCTCCTTCTTTTTCTTTACTACTACTACTATTATTATTGTTATTATTATTCTTACTACTAATATTATTATTGTTACTGTTGTTGTTGTTTATAATTTGTATAATTAAACTCTCTGTAGTTCGACCCCAGTCTTGTTAGGTTATTTATTGTTTATAATTAATCTTTTAGTCGTGTCAATGTTAATACCTTCCCTTTACGCAACCAAACTTCATACCCCATCTCTGAAACCAATTAGGATTCCTAGTAACTAGAACACTAAGTAACAACACCGTGCTAAAGGAATTTAATTTGTTGTTAATATAAGTTATAATCATAAATATTTTACAACATTAACAAGAATTAGTATCATTTAATTAATGATTGATACTTAAAAGTGTATTTTTATCAAGGTTTTATATCATCATTTTACACTTGAAGTATCCATAACTCCTTAACTAAAACATGTTTTATAATAATATATCTAATAATATAAGATACCTTTAATTTATAGTAAATGTTCATTTTAAATGCAGGTCTATCACATAAATGAAAGTATTGATTGATGAATTTAAGAACTGAAAGTGAAAGGACAAAGAGATGGTCAAATATAGAAAAGAGATATCAATGCAATCCAAACCGGAACACTATTCGGTAATTGGGTCATATCTGGAGCTATAGATCTCAGATTTAGGTCTACTTTATATGGCTGAAAAGGTAAGATATAGGCCTACAACTTTCATATGGAGCCCAAATCTAAAAAGACCATTTTCAAGTCCAAATTATAGCAACAACAAAGAAGTCCAAATCTATCTTCCAGCCAGAGCACTATTCAGTATTTGACCCATATCTGGAGTTCTAGAAGTCAAAATGAGCTGAATGTTTTCCAAAAGAAAGCTAAGATAGTTTCCTACAACTTTCATGTTTTCAAGTGGCTCCAATATTGACGTTATCAATGATGTTTTGGGCAGATAAGAGAAGATAAGGATTGTCATCAAGTCAAGAGTTGGTCACCCACTCATTAATTAATCATCAAATCAATAGTTCCTAATTTTTACCTATAAAAGGAGGCATTTGTCATACATTTAGGCATTTTAGTGTCCAGATCAAGATCATGCTCTTGCTTTCTCTCTTTGTATTTTTTGTAATATTTATGTTTTGTTTTCATTAATTTCCAGCCAGAGCACTATTCAGTATTTGACCCATATCTGGAGTTCTAGAAGTCAAAATGAGCTGAATGTTTTCCAAAAGAAAGCTAAGATAGTTTCCTACAACTTTCATGTTTTCAAGTGGCTCCAATATTGACGTTATCAATGATGTTTTGGGCAGATAAGAGAAGATAAGGATTGTCATCAAGTCAAGAGTTGGTCACCCACTCATTAATTAATCATCAAATCAATAGTTCCTAATTTTTACCTATAAAAGGAGGCATTTGTCATACATTTAGGCATCTTAGTGTCCAGATCAAGATCATGCTCTTGCTTTCTCTCTTTGTATTTTTTGTAATATTTATGTTTTATTTTCATTAATATCAAGTTTATGCCTTTCATTTCCTTTCCTTTACTTAGTTAACGTTTATCTTATTTATGTTCTTATTTTATTTATCTATTTTTCTTTCTTTCATTATGTCTAGCTAAGTTTATTATGTCAAGGTGAAAAGGTTACACTAATGGTGTAAGAATAAGTGTAGTATAAACTTAATATGGACTTTAATGTTTGATACTAACATATTTTATATTTGTTATCTTGTTCACTCTTTAATACTTTGCTTTTTAAATGACTAATCTTGATTTATGTTGTATAACAATTGGTACAACAAATGCTTGCCACTTTCATAGCCCATACTGTATGGTATGACCGATACCTGAGCTATTAAAGAAATTTGATTTGTTGTTAACATAAGTTATAATCATGAATGCTTGATGAAATTTACAACTATTAGCATTAATTGAATAAGATGACTAATGTAATCATGTTAACAATTTATAATCTGATTGGAACCTTCTTTATATGTAGTTTCCAATTAAATAATAAGAGTTTATATTATACTTGTTTGACATACCATTAGTGGATCCTCTAACCTTAACATTGTTTGTTATCATTGTTTAATTCTTACGTTAATTTTTCATCTTAAAGTTCTCATCAACTTTTTTTTTCTTTATTATTGTTATTATTATTATTATTATTATTATTATTATTATTATTATTATTATTACCAGTATTATTACTATTACTACTACTACTATTACTACTAGTAGTATTATTAGTATTATTACTGCTATTGTTATTGTTGTTGTTGTTGTTATTGTTGTTTATATTATTACTATTACTCCATATGGTTCGACTCCAGTGTTGCCAAGTTATTTAGTACTTCGATACTCTTGCACTTGGAAAAAGACAACAATCTTTTGATCGTGTCAAATTTTTAGAGTCGTTGTCGAGGAGGTAAGTTTTGTATAAATTATAATATTTATTTTATTTTCTCTTTTCTCTTTTCTTATATATAACTTTATTTATTTTCTCTTGTTTCTTCTTCTTTTATTTTTTTTCTTTTATTCTATTTCTACACATGCATAAAAGAATGGTCACGTGCATTAAGTGTAGACTTTGTAGGGTATCCTTATCATTTTCAGAAAATATGGTCGAACAAGATAATCAATCAATCACTTCATAATGAGAATAATGAGAATAACCATGCTAGAACACCTATAGACCACATAAATCCTATAAGAACAAATGCACCATCATGCATAGTTTTTCTTCCTAATGCATCTCATTTTAATTTTAAACCAGACATTATTCAACTTTTACCTTCTTTTTATGGCTTAGAATTGGAAAATTCATACTTACATTTAAGGGAATTTGAGGTGGTCTGCAACACATATTATAATTTAAATTGTAGTATGAACACTATCAGATTAAAGCTTTTTCTTTTTTCATTAAAAGATAAAGCTAAAACATGGCTACAAAATTTAAGACTAAGATCCATTCATGCTTGGGATGAAATGCAACAACAATTTTTAAAAAAGTTTTCCCATCTCATAGAACAAACTCATTCAAGAGACAAATCACCATTTTCCCTAAAAAACCAGAAGAAACATTTTACCAATGTTGGGATAGGTATCGAGACTTGCTTGGTACTTATCCTCATCATGGTTTTGAAACATGAAGATTGGTTTCACATTTCTATAAAGGGTTAACACCTAGATATAAGCAAATGGTTGAATTGATGTGCAATGAAACTTTTAAAGATAAAGATCCTGATGAAGCAATGTGTACTTAAACTTGTTAACTTAAAATGCTTAAAATTGAGACATCGTGGGTACTTATGAGGCACCGAGTAAAACTCAACTTCATACATCTAGTGGAGATATGTACAACCTTAGAAAAGATCATGACCTTCAAGCCAAGTTTGCATTTTTAGCCATAAAAGTTAAGGCACTAGAATTGAAAAGGAGTGGTCAATTAAAATCAGTTGAAAACATTGTGTATCAAATCTGTGAAACAAATGAACACTCAACCAACGATTGTCCAACCTTACCTTATTTTAAGGAATGTCTCCATGAACAAGCCTATGCTTTAAATAATTTCCAAAGGGCCAACCACAACCCATACTCACAAACATACGACCTTGGTTGGAGAAATCACCCAAATTTTAGTTGGAAGAGTGAGAACAACAATGCACAAACTTTACAACCACAATATCAAGCACACCATAATTTTTAAAATTCTCATGGATATGCGCCTCCTTATGCTCCACCTCCTAGAAGAAATCTTGAGGAGACATTGCATGTATTCATTAAAAAATAAGAGACAATAAATACTCAAAGCCTTTTTAGCTGAACAAGTCAGTACCATTCTTTAGAACAATAATGCTTTGAAATATAAAAACCTTGGTTGTCCTATAATTTCTTACTTTATTGGAGAATAAAAAATTAAAAGAGCCTTACTTGATCTTAATGCTAGTGTAAATTTACTTCCATATTTAATTTTTTTGAGTCTCAATCTAGGTGAGTTAAAACCCACTTTTATATCTCTTTTACTTACTGATAGATCTGTAAAAGTGCTTAGAGGAATAATTGAAGAGGTGTTAGTATAAGTGGATAAATTCATTTATCTTGTGAATTTTGTTGTCTTAAACACACAACCTGTTAAAGCGTGTAATTCATTTCCTGTTATTTTAGGATGTCTGTTTCTTGCAACTTCTAATGTATTGATGAATTATAACCTCCTTGTGATTTGACCTCGGTCTTGCCAGGTTATTTGTTACTTTGACACTCGTGTACTTGAGAGAAGACATTAATTTTTTAATCATGTCAAAAAGCTCCATAATTATGTGTTGATACATTAAGCATGAAAGAAAGGTTTATGAATATCTTGTTAGGAGGTATTGAGCAGGTATATAAATTTAACGAGAGTTTGTTTATCTGGATAAATTAATGGAAGTTAAATGATGACTACCTTGCTTTGTGGAATTTGCAAAGTATTTTTCTATTTTAACACTTTTATTACTAAAGACTAGTAATAAGCTAGTTGGGGGTGTGATTGATACTTAAAAGTGTATTTTTATTAAGGTTTTATATCATCATGTTGCACTTGAAGTATCAATAACTCCTTAACTAAAGCATGTGTTATAATAATATATCTAATAAAATAAAACACCTTTAATTTATAGTAAATATTCATTTTATAATTTGTACAATTAACATTTTTGTGGTTCAACCCTAGTCTTAGCGGGTCATTTATTACTTCGACACTCTTGCACTTGAAAGAAGACATCAATCTTTTAGTCGTGTCACCAAGATTTTATAATAACCCTAAACTAAAAAATTAAATGGCGACTCCTACAATCCCTCAATGCTATTTACCCAGTTGAAATAATTATGATAGTAAAAGTAGCTTATGCAGCTAAAGTCTTAAGTCCTATAAGCTTTACAAGAACATGTTAGCACCGAAGAAATCATGATTGAAGATCTTTTAGAATTATAACCTAATTGTTTATGTATTTTAAAAGAGTTTTTGAAAAAAAATAATTTTTTAAATTTTTTTATTTGCTTCAAATTATTTTTTATGTTTTCATATCTTTTTGATGTACTAATATAAAAAAAAGTTGATGCATTTTCAAGTGAAAAATATTTTAAAAAATAATTGTTACTATAAATACTAAATATTTTCCGTGAAATATGTAAGCCACACTACCTCATGGGCTAAGTAGAATTTTTTCTTAACTTAAAAAAACATTCAACATATGATAACTTAAGTCAACTAAAGTTAGCTTGACTAACTCGTGATCTAGAAAAATAAATTTAGAAAACCCCACATAAAAAAGAGAAAAATAAAGCTTAAATCCTAAAACCTAATATAAGATCACAATAAAAAAAATATTTAAAAAAACTTTAAAAAATTAAATTTAAATAAATAAAAGACATAAAAAATATTAAGAAACCCAAGTTAATTTGGCTAGCTCGCAACTTGACTCAGCCCTACAAAAAGAAAAACAAAAAAAATCACAAAATTTAAGACCCAATAATCTAATATTAAAAAATAAAATTAAAAAAAATCAATTTATATGTATGTATGTATGTAAACTCAAGTCAATCTAATTTATCTTTAAAAGTAGTGACTCAATTTATAAAACTACAATTATTTTATAGAAGGCAAAAACTTAAAAATCACAAAGAAAAACCCTTAATCATCATTAAAAAAGAAGATTGTAATAAAAAATTGAGGAAACAATCTAGCATAAAAATTATATGAAAAAAAATAAGACTAAATTGAAAGTCAAATTAAATAAAATAAAGATGGACAAATTTTAAAAAAATCAACAATAAAATAATAATAAAAATATAAAAACAACATTGGATGACTCATATTGTTGTCTATAACAATATTTAACCATATAGAGATATGCATGTGCCGTTCAAACAATGTAAATACCTCTCATTTATTAGTACATGTCACCTATATGTTAACCATTTTTTTTTAATTATTTTTATATATAATCAAAGATCTTATTACCCTAATTCATATTACAAAATACTGTGTTGATAAGATTTAAGTGTACTCAATCACATGTTCTATTAGTTTTAATTATAAGAGTAATGAAGAGCCCGTTCGACTAAGCGTTTACAATTATATTTAGTATGTAACAATTGCATTATACCATTCATTTATAAAATCAGCCGTGATTTAATGCATGGGCCCTACTTTTATCTGCGTTGAAAGCATTATTTTGTTGAAGCTAAAATTACATGTGCACTTATAGAGTTTTAATTAGCATGAACACTATAGCATGCTATACTGTTCATGCTAATTAATTCAATATTAAACAATGCGTAAGATGAACAATGTAGCAAGCTACATTGTTATAGCTGGTACAGTTTATAACTCAAAATACAGTTTATAACTTAAAATACACTGAACCAGCTTCGATCAAATAAAATAAAAAATAAAAAATATTTTTTATTTTTTAATTATATTTTATTTAAAAAATTAATATTTAATATTATTTAATAACACTATATAAATTAGATAGAGATTATTTACTAACATAGATTTGTAAAATTTAATTATAATTTCAATTTTATTCCTGATTATATTTTACTTGATATTATTAGAAACCAAAAAAATTATAGTTCTTGTTGAATGTATTAAAAACTATAGTTCTTGTCGAATATATTTTATACGTGATAAAAATGTAGATAGTTTAATGAATCAAGGAAAAATATTTTATATAAAATATTATTTATTTTATGATATAAAAACAATAGTTAAATTCACAATATTATTTTATAACCTCAATTTCAAAAGTATTATTAACCAAATACATTAAACTACTTTTTATTCAACATTAATTTTAATTATAATTTTAATCAAACATATATAAATATCAAATCAACCTCAACCAAAAATACTTTTTATAAAATAATTTTTTTAAATTATAATCACAATAATTACTATAATACCAAATATACTCATAAGTTTTTTAATATGTATTCAAAAGTATAAAAAGTTCATAAAACCTTCCTTTCTAGTTTTTTTTTTAATTTTTAAGAATATTTAAATTATTATACTATTCATTTATAATGTGAAAAGACTTTCTAGTCTCAAGTAAAAATGATAATAATAATTAATAAATCATTTAACTAATCATTTAATTTTTTACATTCATATCCCTAAAACCAAGTTAAATAAGATTTTTTTTAGAGCAAATAGTAATTTTATTATTATGAGAATCCATGAACGTGTGCATAATAATGAAAGGATGATCTCTTTTAGTTATTTTTTTATAATTATAATTAGTAATTGAGGTAACACCCCAACTAGATGGCGGTTAGGTTCTGTGGTAAAAACCAAACAAACTGAACTATGGCGGTTCAGTTCAATTTTTTATTCAATATTAATTTTAATTATAATTTTAATCAAACATATATAAATATCAAATCAACATCAACCAAAAATACTTTTTATAAAATATTTTTTTTAAATTATAATCATAATAATTACTATAATACCAAATATACTCATAAGTTTTTTAATATGTATTCAAAAGTATAAAAAGTTCATAAAACCTTCCTTTCTAGTTTTTTTTCTAATTTTTAAGAATATTTAAATTATTATACTATTCATTTATAATGTGAAAAGACTTTCTAGTCTCAAGTAAAAATGATAATAATAATTAATAAATCATTTAACTAATCATTTAATTTTTTACATTCATATCCCTAAAACCAAGTTAAATAAGATTTTTTTTAGAGCAAATAGTAATTTTATTATTATGAGAATCCATGAACGTGTGCATAATAATAAAATGATGATCTCTTTTAGCTATTTTTTTGTAATTGTAATTAATAACTGAGGTAACACCCCAACTAGATGGCGGTTAGGTTCTGTGGTAAAAACCAAACAAACTGAACTATGGCAGTTCAGTTCAGTTTTTTATTCAACATTAATTTTAATTATAATTTTAATCAAACATATATAAATATCAAATCAACCTCAACCAAAAATACTTTTTATAAAATAATTTTTTTAAATTATAATCACAATAATTACTATAATACCAAATATACTCATAAGTTTTTTAATATGTATTCAAAAGTATAAAAAGTTCATAAAACCTTCCTTTCTAGTTTTTTTTTTAATTTTTAAAAATATTTAAATTATTATACTATTCATTTATAATGTGAAAAGACTTTCTAGTCTCAAGTAAAAATGATAATAATAATTAATAAATCATTTAACTAATCATTTAATTTTTTACATTCATATCCCTAAAACCAAGTTAAATAAGATTTTTTTTAGAGCAAATAGTAATTTTATTATTATGAGAATCCATGAACATGTGCATAATAATGAAAGGATGATCTCTTTTAGTTATTTTTTTATAATTATAATTAGTAATTGAGGTAACACTCAACTAGGTTAGGTTCTGCGGTAAAAACCAAACAAACTGAACTATGGCGGTTGTTCAGCTTTTAAGTTCAAACCAAACAGTGCACACTTCTGCTATAAACGCCGCACACACATCCATGCTTGTGGCCCACAAACAGAATGGATAACTCACAAGACCAGACCCCATAAATTTTGAACAGATTTTCAGTTACAATTAATGGTGGTAAGCAAATAAAATTATAACAGTACACTCGCACTTGCATCATGTTTCCACATGAAAACAATGAAAACTGATGCTCTTACTGCAAAGAACCCTAGGTGAAGGGACCCAATGCAATCATTATCTGTCACTTTTTCTGTCTTCTATCAATAATCTATGGAAAAAACCTTTTTCAAGGTTAAATTCAACGGTCAAAATCAAGAAGCAATATACAGCAATGGCCTTGAAACTTCAGTTTTTAATGCTCTCTCTTCACGCTACGAAAAAATCTGGCAAAACATACTTTAAGTGCTAGACTTTAAACACCTCCCATTTGCACAATGATGTTGTACTAGTAATTCTGCGGTTCAAAATGATTGGTGCTATAACAGGCGTTCCTAGTACTTCTAAGGAAAATGAAGAGAAGGAAAATTTTACGATGCAAGACTATGCTGCTATTGCCAAGATGTAAATCAGCATGTTCGAAATCACACCAAGCTCAGTATCAGTTAGGTTCACTGGGAAATTTTTCCAGAAATAATGTTACTGTGGTTATAAGCAGGATTGGTAAATTTAACACTTCCCTGGTTTGAGGCATTTATCTCTTGACTCTGCATATATTCAAATACATAAAAAAAAATAACAATAACATCAAACAATCTGAGACTAAAGGAGTTCCTAGAGTGTAACCAGTACCTCCTCCTTTACAATTGAAACAGATGAAAGCACTATGGGAAGCCTCCCTCTTGGTGCTTTAAGATTACCTTCTAATTCTACACTAGATCAACCTAGACTTTAACCTTTAGCATGATTAAGCGCGTCATTAAAAAAAAAGGAAAAAAGTCTTGCAACTCTGTCTATAACAATAGTCTCAGATCTTGAGTAAGAGACAATATATATATCATGCTTAAGATCTGACATAAGGAAGCGAACCATCAAAAAGAATATTTAACAACATAAAAGTCAATGCTACAAAAACCAATCAACTTAAGTTCTTCCCCATATTATGAACAAGGTTTACATCTTTGTTTTAGAGTCGATCATTTCAATTCATCAGCCCCCTTGTCCCTAATGTAACAGCAGAAATATGATAATCCCATTTCCACAATTTGTTGCTTGTATGAATCATCAAAAACTATTGAATCTAAGCAAAGTAAATTGATCATGTATTGGCACATTGACCACATTCAATAGGATTAGCACCAATTCAATACAGAACATTATCATTTCAGCTCAAATTCAAAACAAGTAAATTGAGATAACTTACTTATGATGATACAACAGACTGTAACTTGGAGCATCAGCTACAAATGGGACAAAGCACCAAACCATTCTCATTACAATCAGGGCATCTAAGCACAACAGTCCTCCCTTGTTTCTGCCCCAGCTCCTCTTTAACCACCATCACCATCTTACAGCTCCCATTACAAGAAAAACAAGGCAAAAACCTCGCATCTCCGCACCCTTCACACACACCCTTTACTCCCTTCTTAGGCAACCCGTCTAATACATCTCCCATTTTCCCTTCCTCAACTAGTCTCATCACTTCCTCGGCACCACCCATGTACCTTCCTTTAACAAAAACCCTTGGTGGCACCATTGCTTCTCTCTCTTTCCCTCTCATTAATTCCATTAACTCCTCTTTAAACCCTTTGTCCATGGAGACATCTCTCTCACAAATCAACACACCAAACCCTTCAAATGCTGCACGTACTACATTACAAGCTTCAAAAGTCTTTCTTATTCCTCTCAAAGTCGTTGTGTAGATCACAACTCTGTCTTCTCCACTGGGTGGACATAGTCTCTCAAATTTATCAATCAAACCTGTACTGTCCTTCAAAAGAAAATTTGGGTTCTTGTTTTCTTGGCTAGGTAAAGGACTTTCTTGGCACTTCTTGGTAACTAAGGAGCTATCCTTCAAAAGAAGTTTTGGACTGGTGTTTTCTTTGCTAAATAAAGGAGTTTCTTGATGTTTCTTGAAAAAGGATGAAAAATGGGAACTTCCTTGATCTTTCCTGATAATGGGAGAGAAACGAAAGCTATCGGTGTCAAGACCAGACATAAGTTCCCAAGAATCAATGATTTCTGGTCTGGACTTAGGTTCTGTAAGAGGGGTAGGGAAGATGGAGCCAAGAGTGAACCGAGGTGATGGTGTTGGAGGAGTTGTGGTGGCTTGTGGTGGTGGTGTTGGTGGTGGTAACGGATCAAGATTGAGGAGGCCATAAGTGGTTGAAGTGAGTGAAACTATGTGGTGACTTAGCGCTGAGCTGCCTAGTTGAGCGAACTCATCCTCATTGTTAAGTAGATTAGAAGATACACAGCCCATGATGATGGTGGTAGCTGCAGAGTGTTGTTGATGGCTTCAACTCGTTTTGGTGTTTGAAATTTGAAGTAGACTGAGAGGGAAAGTAAGAGTAGGCACAGAGAGTGAAGACACAGGGTTAGATACAGGGGATGAGTATACTTTTTCAGGAAGGGAATTTTAAATGAATTTTCTAGATCTCGTCTCACTATATTATTATTATTATTATTATTATTATTATTATTATTATTATGAGAAATCTGCTTTTATTGCTGCCTTAAAAATTACATTTTGTAATTTTGTTGATTAATTAATTATAACTAGATTTATTGTTATAAGCAACAAGGTTTTGATAGATCAATGTAGTATAGCAACATTTTGTGTCTCATATATATTTGGTTTTAAGTGTTTAAGTTATTCATTTGCGTTTTCTATATTGTTTTAATCAATGAAATTTGATAATATTATTATTAGATTTAGTTTATTTTTGATAACAGGAACCATAGTTCAAAAAATAAAAAATTACCGAAAATTATAATTATAATATCTGATTTAGTAATTAAAATAAATGAAGTCTTGATAATAACCGGATAAGTTAACCTAAATTAATTAAAAAAAATATAAAATATAATAGATTAAATTGAAGGCTAACCTTTTCTTAAAAAACATATAAAATGGTGTCATATTTTTTTTATAAAAAAAATAAACTAGATTTTTACTAATTTTATCTTGTTTAAATCTTAACAATTAGACCATATCATTCACATGTACAAATTCATGATATTTAATTCGAAAATAACAAATGTTTTACCTTTCATTACATTTTAGGTTAAGTACAACCCACATGCTATTAATCTCACAAATGGCATGATTAAAACCAATAATTTATACAGTTAAATTAACACATTATCTTTTATATATCCTATAGTAATTCGAGTTAATTCTCGTTATAAATTAAATCAAAACGATCAGGTTTAACAAAACAGTAAATTTAACATAATGAACATTATTTCTCAGAAATTAAAAAAAAAAAAAACAAGTAAAGCTACATTTTTGCGATGGGGTATCTTAAAAGAAATCACATGAATGGTAAATGCGAGCGCAGTTGCAAAAGCAAGTGCAATTATTACCTAGCCTTTTCAGTCACTCAAATTTGAAAAATTTTGTGGGGACTGAGCTTGTGGCGCTAAATTTTTAATTCAAATTACAGGACTACGTCTGGAGGAGTATTTAATTGGGCTCGCACTCTCTTCCCTGCGTCACCCATTCCGAGGTCAAATCACATGTTTCCACTCAGTGTTTGAAAACAAACATCACCGGGCAAAGCCCGTTTACAGAGGATGGAGCTTGGGCTGGGTCGATATCAGATTATTTTCTACTAATTTAATGTTTTTTTTTAAAAAAAACAAAATACTGTCTTCATAATTTAAACCTACCCTAACACTACAACTTACCTGGGCTCAGGCGAGGCGAGGCCTCATGACTCTCTAAACATAACTGTATGTTGTTTTCAACATATTTTTTTACATGTGTTACACACAACTTTTTAAGTTTCATCATATAATTTATAAATTTAAACGTATTTTTTATTGGTTGAACAATACAGCGAAATACGCATAGCTTTCTAACTCAACCAAACTCACTTTCTATTTTACAATTAAAAGTTTTTTTTATAACATAGTTATATTATATAATAAGCTATAAATAGCCTTACAATCCTTAAACTTGACCTTTATTTTGAGAAATAAGCTTCTATAAAATTTAGTCTGCCAACAAGAGAGGTAAGGGATCTCATATCTCAACTCATAAAAAATTACTTGCTAAATATTAAATTTTACAGCTAAACTTTTAATTGGATTTATAATTAAATTAAATTAGTTTATTAAAAGTCTAATCAAATTTTTAAATTTAATTTTTTATATAAATTCATCAAATAAATCATTTAATTTGACTTTTATTCTATATTGTCTTCGAATATAATAGAGATACAATTGGACTCCTAATCATTTTCAAAATTCAAGTTCATTTCTCCATGTGTTTAAAATCCTTATCAACTTGCTCTTGCCAAGTTCTTAGTTTTCTTTTTTTCAATTTATTTTTATTTAAAATATTTTTAAAAGAAAAAAAAAGATGATTTTAGAGGAAATTCAAAATTAGTTCATGAGACATACAATAACATCTAGATAATTATTGATGAAAAGAGGAATATATCATGTATTTGTAACATTCAAAAGTACTCTCGCTTAAGCGATATATAATTGTCCAATTTAACCTAATTAAAACTAGAAAAATCAAATTATGTATATTGGATGAGAAAAGTATGCAGCTCTCCTTCAAGCTTAAATTCTAAGTCTTTCCTTTCAGAACTTCAAATTTCTGTAGTATTTAAGCATTTCCCCTTTCTAAGAATATCATACTTTTTCATCGGTCCCTCTGATTTAATCATTTTAAAGTTTATCTCCATATTTTTTTTAAAACTTTGCCTACAGGAAAACTCCTGTTTATGGGACATTAACAAGTAACAACAAATTCAAAACCAACAGAAAGAACAGTCTGAAATCAGAATTATTGGGGGCAAATACTGGGTGCCTGAGACTATACCTAGAACAACTTTTTAGGCAGGGCCAGCACCTCATCTAAAATAATGTCATGCCACTTTTTTCAGACAGACCACCACCCCTTTGATGCTGGCAAAGCCGCCTGAAACTTGTGAACCTAGTGGCCACAAAATGAATTATAGATGGCATCAAATGCTTATGGTGTATGCTTGGAGTTCATCGAAAATTGAACGCTAGCTAGGAAGATCAATTTCTTGCGTTGGATTTCAATTTCCGCATACCATTATTTATTTATTTATTTATTTTACAAACATGGATCATCATATTATACGGGTGATACCATTAAAGAATTGTCTTTTACTTGAACTGATTAAACCCTCGTATGGCTTTCATGCCACATTGAAGTTTTTCAAGCTTATTTGCCTCTTGCCTAAGATAAAGAAAGTCTTGTTGCATTGTTATTACTTTAACCAGCCCATAGGAAACCAGTTATCGCAATTATAAAATATAACGCATTCACTTGCCTATTTATTTATTTAATTTCGTGTGTTTAATTTGCTAGTAAAATATAAGCCATGATCAAATAATTAGTCATCCTTTGACTTCATACTATAGTTTAAAAATCTAGATGTAAGGTAGCAGTTCCAGAATTCTAAAATGCTCCAAGTTAAAAAAATATATATATTAAAAAATTGGTCCATTCCAGAAGTTAATTCGATAAACTAATTAATCTAAGTTTGATATTAAAAAGTAAAAACTCAATTTTAAATCAATTATTTTAAAAAAGTCAAAACAATATCATTTTAATTACTATAAAACCGGGTAAATCTTCTTCAAGCATTACTAGGTAGGGTTTTACAACTACTCGTCTCGCATGAATTAAACAATTCTTATGTGGGGGGAGGATACCCCTTAACGAGTTACTAGCAATGGAGAACATTCATTGTCTTCTTCAGATGGCCTGTGGATTCTTGGTCTTTTCTACACAGATCAAATGCAAGCGTGTGCCCTCTGGGGCACATGGAGTTTTGTGATTTTTTTTTTATTGATCTTATTAAATATACAATAGGCATTATATAATTAGTTCAGTCTCTCTGCATTCTAGTTGCTATTCAAGCCAATTGCCACCTCTTTCTAATCTAACATCACCTCAATTGGCTAGATATTATATCATTGGGCAATACTCCTTGCCTCAAAAACACTATTGTCACGGGTGGTTCTGTCTACAATTTGGAATTTCCTGCGCTGGGCTTAGGAATCAATGAGGCATGATCAACTAGGAGACATGATAGCCAAGAGAAAACCTGGTTGGGAGCACTTGCAGGAAGTAAGATTATCTTCTTCCATTAGAAGAATCTAATCATGAACTGTGATGTTTAAATGTGTGATGTTCTTGATGAGATCGTTTGGTGCATTTACGATCAAACAAGAGCATATAGTCTTTGCCTCCAATCCTTTCTTCTGTGTTTTCTATACTTACCTTTCTGGGTTTCCTTGTGTGAACTGATAAGATTGTTATTGTTTTATTTATTCTGTGCATTGGCCACCTTAATTTAGCTAACCC
This sequence comes from Populus ilicifolia, assembly GCA_015708895.1. Lineage (NCBI taxonomy): Eukaryota > Viridiplantae > Streptophyta > Magnoliopsida > Malpighiales > Salicaceae > Populus > Populus ilicifolia. The sequence continues at coordinate 18,408 of SRLM01001097.1, forward strand.
ATTCATGAAGCAAATTTCAACTGGTTTTCCTACTTCCCAATTTTGTGGATCTCCATATTCACAAATGTCTCCATATAAGCATAAAGCAAGTCGAGGTTGAATCTGTCGTTTAAAATAGCCTAAACCAAATAGATTAGGAATAAAAGAGAATAAGCCGATAGAAGTTCACGAGAAGGGCTGGATAAACTCAAATCACACCATTTATTCTCAATCAAAATATAATATGTCAAAATCTCATCTAAAGAAAAAGTTTCCAATAACTTAAATAGGTTTACAACATAGAAAGGAAAAAGGGATCCTAATAGAAAAATAAAATTTAAAATTCAAATTAAAAAGGAAAATACTAAGATTAAAAGTGACAATATGTTCTAAATCCTAATTTAAAAGCCTTTCCAACTTCGAATGATACAATGTATTAATAATATAGAATAAAAGTTGTAGAATTTTCTAATAAAATTTAAAAATAATTCAATGATTAGATGATATATAATGATTGTTTTTGTCAAACAAGTAAATTAAATCTCTTTTTAAACTTAAACTTAACCATGTTTTTTTTTAATATATATTAATGTTTATTAGGCTTTCTATATGATCTAATTGCAATAAATTTGTCTCTAACCCTTCATGTCCTCCAAAACCTCTACATCAATATATGTAAATCACAATGCTAGAGCCAACAATAATTCAATAAGGAAAAGATAACAAACTTATATGGTCATGTAATTCTGATGAAAGTTTATCAGTTAAATCTTGTTGCACCCTAATTGATAATACCTTCTCTGTGAATGATAAAGTTTTCAAAGCCAATGTTTGGATTAAAGAGGCCTCTCTGAAAGTTTAGGTGTTTCTCTGGTTGGCAGTATAAGACAAAGTTAGTACAAAAGCTTTTCTCTATCAACAGACTGTTTTATCTGCCACACAAGTTTCATGTGTCTTTTGTAACTCAAATTTTTTTAGCATAATTTAGTTCTTTTGAACCCAAATTAACAATCAATTACATATTTTTTAACAAGAAAGGATTGGATTGAAAGTGTCACACTCGAACATCATGGTGACCCATTAAAAAAATAATCGATTGAAAAAAATATAGATATTTGACATCTTTTTTTAGGGAAAAATATTTTGTTCGACGAGTCGCCACCTAGTATTATATTTACTAGGAACCCTAACTAGTCAACAAAAATTCTATGATACGAGATTGGCTCTGCAAAAGGAAAGATGTTATCACTCCTTAAGTGTCTTATTTAAAGCAGGCTGCATTCTAGTTTTGTCTAAAATTGCTAAGAATTTATTTTTTTCTTTTTTATTCTTCCTTTCATGTTCTTGGCTCTGGTGTTAGTGTACAATTCTTACGAATATTTCCAATTCTGGTGTGATAAATATCGCACAAATCCAAAAATACGATACTCTTGACTCTAGCATTCATGAATATTTTTGTGAAAAATGAATTTGAGGAAGAAATTTTCTATTTATTTTTTGTTTATCCTTTATTATTATTTGCCTATTTTAAATGGAAGTAAAAAAACATAGCACAACATATTTGCATTGAATAATAATAAACCACAGATTAAGCACATAACTAAAAAATAAACAAAATGCAAAGAAAAAAAATCAAAGTGTAAGGAGCCCATAAATAAATCAACAAAGATCTCTAAATATTTTTGAAATTTTCTGATATAAAAAATGAATTTGTTTGACCAAATATCAAACTAACACGAGTATAAAAATTATAGCAAAGGCAAAACTAAACACATCCTTATCAAACACACTTTGGATTGGCTAGGTCTAAAGCCTAGACCCGACCCACTCCTTTTTTCTTTTCTTTTTGGGGGTTGAGTCCAATTCAACCTACATGGGCTAGGTTAGACCTAGCTAGCCTAGCCTAGTCACTAGCCCAAGCCAATGACCTAGCTGGGTAGCAGACACAAGTGGTTCAAACCATGCGTGCATTATATAGGGCGAAGGTAATTAAATTACCTTCGTCGTGTTTTCTTCTTTTACAAAGAAAGATATAAAAATAGAGAAAAAAAAAGGGGCCTTAGCTAGTTGGTGATGATGAAGGTGAAAGCAGAGACTAAGATGGAAGCGATGGTCTTGTCTGAAGAACATTCTTCTTTCCCTTGCCCTTGTGTTTTCTTTTTGTTATGGGTTCTCTTTTCCTTTTGTTTCTTTTTGTTCCCCTCTTTTCTGCTTTTTTCTTCCTTTGTGGCTCATCCCTAAAGCTCTGTATTTATAAGGGACGTGTCTAGTCTTCTCTTCGCGCACGACTTGCCTTTAGATAAGCACAGCTAGGAGGTATTTGGTTTCTGCTAGAACTCGGTCGTGAAGTCCATTCCTTATCATTCTGGATTATGATTATCATTAAGAATAGGATTGTTGTTCTATGTTTGGATAGGATTAAAATGCCAACAGTCCTACCATTATTAGATTGTTTGTGGTGGTTTTCTTCACACTGTTGGCATGTCAAGGCAGCGATGGACATGGGGTAAACTAATGAGCTGGTGATGGAAGTCGTGGATGTTGTCGTATACTTGGTGACTGATGTTTCATCTTTGATGGGAACTTTCCCTTGTTTTTAAAGGAAGAAAACAGTGAACAGTAATGGAGAACGATGTCGTTTTGGACTGGAAATGGCAATCTCTCATTTTGGTCCTCTAAGTTTTAACACTTTTTAATTAGGCCGCTAGACAGAATTTCAGCCTCTTTTACAAAATGATCCCGGAACCTTAATCACTTGTAATTTTGTCTTTAAGTAACTTATAAATATAATATTTATTTAATTATATGCTTGATTTCATTAATTAACTAATTCTAAGCTTAATTAAATCATCAAATTTATCCATTCTTCAATTAAACTCCAAATATCATTAATTAAACTCAATCACAGTTTAAATGCAACTCCATACTAGCTACTTCTTTCAATTTCTTTAAAATTAACTTGTATAGAACAAACATGATTAAACCCATCAAAACTTCTCATTTGTGTTGTCCTGATCCAAACCTCAATTTTTCATTCATTTCTTCTTCTTTTTTGAATTTTATGTTGTTCAAAATTGGGTTATAACAATTGCCCACTCTATATAATGCTAACGGTGCAAAGGCATTAGAAAATTTATTTTCTTTTTGACTTTGGATAGTAAGCTTTGTAAACAAAAATAATTATGAAAACCCTTCCTCCTCTTTTTTTTTATTGAGATCTGTTTTTTTTTTTATTTTTTTAAAGGATAGTCTAATTGTTTCAAGCGACCAGCCTAATAGGAAGAAGCAATGCGAAGGATTTCGTAAATGGTCTTATTTTTCTTAGTGACCTATCGATGAAGAATAAAATACGAAAAGGGTTTCACGAGTGATCTAATTATTACAGGTGACTAGCTCGATAGGAAGAAGCAAAATGAATGATTTCACAAGTGGTCTCATTTTCCAAGTGACTTGCCCGATAAAGAATAAAACACGAAAGGGTTTTGCCAGTGGTCTAATTGTTTTAGGTGACCTGCTCGATAGGAAGAAGCGACGAGAAAGATTTCCTGAGTAGTCTCAATTTTTCTAGGTGACCTACCTGATGAAGAATAAAACACATAAAGGGTTTTATGAGTGGTCTAATTGTTCTAGGTGACTAGCCCGATAGGAAGAAGCAACGCAAAAGATTTCACGAGGAGTCTCATTTTTCTAGGTGACCTGCCTGATGATGAATAAAACGCGAATAGAATTTTGCGAGTGATCTAATTGTTTCAGGCTACCTGCTAGATCGGAAGTAGAATCATAAAGGATTTCGTGAGTGGTCTCATTATTCCCGATCAACTTCCTAAGGGTGAAAATACAAAGATTTTTTTTAGAAGTGATCTCATTGTAATGGTTGACCTACCCAGGTAAAAAAAAATAAGGGCTTGAAAGCGCACTTAAAAAATGATCAAGGGCTCGAAAGTGCACTCGAAGAAGGCGAGGGCTCGAAGGTGCACCCAAAAAGGGGTAAGGTTAGGAAATGCACTACCTTGGATTGTTAAGACAAGGTGGTAGAAAAATACAAAGAATTTTTTTTTGCTTAATTGTCGTGGATAGCCTACCCAAATGAAAATTTCTCAAAGGTGAAAATTTTTCAAAAGCATCTTCAAACTTGGCCATTTAAAGGTGGCCTTCCATTTAATGGATCTTTGTGTTATTCTTATCAACTTTTATTTTTTATCATTTTTCCTTGAATCACCGTTTTTTTTTTCATTGCTTTTTTAGGGCATGCTAACTTTATCTTAGTTATCTCTCTTTCTTGTGATTTGTGCATGCCCCCTAGTCCTTGAGTTTCTTGAGCTTTTTTGGTTTCTCATAGTTTTTTCATCTTTTCTCATTAAAATTTTCACTTGCCCCTACCTAGTATAAGGTGTGATCCTATTTAGGATTTTTTATGAAAGAAATATTATTCAATGTTAAAAAGGACTACAATGTATATACTTTTTAAAATGTGAAAGGAATAACAAAGACAAAATTTTCTCTTTTAAACATAAGCAATTAAGATCAACAAATTTCGGTCTCGTCCAATGTAATGCTTTGGTCTTTGCAAAAAGATGCATTTCATGAGTCTATGAGCAAAGAGTTCACTACATACCATTATTCATACATTTAAAACAAACATGGCTTAAGAGTCACGGGTTAAGGGTGAAGGTTTATTTTTTATTCATGCAATTTGGTTCGGAGTTTAGTCACCTTGAAGGAGTTGCTTGATTCATGTCTCATTCTACAAGTAAAATGTTAAAAATATCATTTTAAATAAACTTTAAATTATTTTTAAAATCAAAATGCAAGTTCATTTTTTTTTCAAAACTTAAATGAGAAAAATGATTTTGGTAAAAGAGATGAAATGCATATATGTGATCAACATGAGGTTGCAAGGGTGAATTCATGTTTTTTTTTTATGCGTAATTGAGGCACTTTCAATGAAAGATATGCAAAGAGAATTTATGGGTCTAACCCTTTTTCATTGATTAGATAATAACTTATACATCATAGATAGTATTTCTTCACAGAATCAGATTTTCTCTTGGTAGTGGGAGGATTTTCCTCAATACAAGATCCCCTTCTTTGAACTCCCTTGGTTGAACTTTCTTGTCATATGCCTTAGTTATCCTTTTTTGATATAGTTAGTGGTGACACATCATGGCTAACCTTCTCTCGTCGATCATATTTAGATGCTCATATAGTATCTTGGCCCCACTTAGTCTCTTCGAGTCCCGATTCCATTAGGACCCTTAAAAAAGGAATCTCTATTTCTAATGGTATTACCGCCTCCATTCTAACCACTAGTTGTAGCCCTAGAAGCTAGGGTAGTTAAAGCATCAGCAAACAAATTTTTGTCTCTCTCTAAATGAATAAATTCTATTTCATCGAAACTTTCAACCAATTTTGAGTGGTATTCCTGGTGTGCTCTCGAGTTCTCATCTTTTATTTGTCATTCACCCTTTACCTAATAGATTATCAACATCGAGTCTCCATATACTTCTAATTTTATTACCTTATCTCTTGTGCTCCTTCCAATCTGTGGATACAAGCCTTATACTTAGCTGTGTTATTTGTACAACTAAAGTGCAGTTTTATCGAGATGGGATTTTGCTTTCCTTCTGGGAAAATTATCATAACACCTACCTTATTGCCAAATATATTTACTGCACCATCAAAATACATGGTCAAACAATTATTCTTCTCTTTCTTTTTCATTACTAACACATATTCATCATGGAAGTCGAAATTTAATGGTTCGTAATCCTCAATGGCATTATCGGCTAAATGATCAGCAATTGTGCTTCCTTTACTAATTTTCTCGTCATGTGGATGATATCATATTTAGCTAATAGCACTTGCCATTTGGCTATCTTGCTTGACATGTATAGCTTTTCAAAGATATACTTCAACAGTTCCATTTTTGAGATCAACCAAATGGTGTAATATAACATATATTCTGCAATCTCTTCACTTTCCATACCAAGCTACAACATAGTTTCTTTACCATACTACAATGGGATTCACTCTCAGTGAACTTCTTACTCAAATAATAGATGGCTTGCTCCTTTCTTCCCGACTCGTCTTGTTGTTCCAGCACACAACCCATGGCCAATTCAGTCACAATTAAATATAGGATAAGAGGCCTTCCATACACTGGTGGAACCAAGAATGGTGGTCTTTGTAAGTACTATTTGATCTTATTAAAAACTTCTTAGCAATCTTCATCCCATATCTTAGGATTCTTCTTTCTGAGTAGTCAAAAAATTAGTCCACAAATGATTATAAGTTGTGAGATAAAACAAGTAATATAGTTCAAGCACCCCAAAAAGCTTTGAATTTTTCTTTTTATCTTTGGAGCGGGCATGTCTTGTATGGCTTTCACCTTGTCAGGGTTTACTTTTATGCCTTTATCAGTTACTACAAATCCTAATAGTTTGCCTAATTTCACCTCGAATATGCACTTTATGGGATTTAGCTTCAACTGATATTTTCTCAACCTTTCGAATAATTTCTTTAGAGATGGGATATGACTTTCTTCATCTTTGGATTTTACGATCATGTCACCCATCTAGACGTCAATCTCTTTATACATTACATCATGGAAAAGTGTTGTCATTGCCCTTTGGAATGTCACTCAAACATTCCATTATCTTGTTATTTCTTCTTTCACCTTGAGCAGCACATCAGGCCTTGCCCGTCACAGCTTCTGTTTGACTAACCTACAACCTTCAATCAAAGGTAATATGTACCACTATTTTAGTATCTAGACCAGGCATGTCAGCGTATGACCATGCAAAAACATCCACATATTCACGCAAAAGGACAACCAGCTCACTCTTTACATCTACAATGATTACCATCGCTACTTTCAGTTCCTTTTGTCAAGCTCAGTACCTATGTTTATAATGAAAGAAAGAAAAATAAATAAACAAAATAAAAACATAAATAAGATAAAAGATAACTAAGTAAAGGAAAGGAAATGAAAGGCATAAACAAGATATTAATGAAAATAAAACTTAAGCATTATAAAAAAACAAAGAGAGAAAGAAAAAACATGATGTTGATCTGAAAACCAAGATGACTAAACACATGGCAGATGAATCCTTTTATAGGCTAAAATTAGAAACTATTGATTTGATGACTAATTGATGAATGGGTGGCCAACTCTTGACTTAGTAACAATCATTATCTTCTCTTGTCTGCCTAAAATGTCCTTGATAATATCAAAATTAAAACCACTTGAAAACATGAAAGTTGTAAGAAATAAAAAAAATGGAGTCATTTGGACTTCTAAAACTCTAGATATGGGCTAAACACTAAACAGTGTGCGGGCTGTATAACAGATTCAGACTTCTTTGTTGTTGCTACAATTTGGACTTGAAAATGACCTTTTTAAATCTTAGCTTATGTGAAAGTTATAGGATTATGTCTTACATTTCGATCCATATAAAATATACCTAAATCCGAGATCTACAGCTTTAGATATGATCCAATTACCAACCAATGTTCCGGTTTGGACTGCACCAATATCTCTTTTCCAAGTCTGACCATCTCTTTGTCCTTTTAATTCCAGTTCTTAAATTCATTAATTAATCCTTTTATTTATGTGATAGGCTTACATTTAAAATGAACATTTATCAAAAATTAAAGGTATCTTATATTATTAGATATGTTATTACAAAACATGTTTTAGTTAATAAGTTATTGATATTTTAAATACAAAATGATGATATAAAACCTTGATAAAAAAGCACTTTTAAGTACTAATCATACTTCCCAACCAGTTTATTATTAGTCCCTAGTAATCAAAGCGTTAAATAGAAAAATAATTTGTAAATTCCACAAAGCAAGGTATTCATCATTCACCTTCCATTAATCTATCTAGATAAACAAACTCTCATTAAATTTACATATCTGCGCAATACCTCTTAAACAAGATATTAAAAAACCTTGCATTTGTGGTTAATATATCAACATATAGTTATGGGGTTTTTCTTGGAAGAAAACAAAATTATTGTTCTAATGTTTAAGGTTAACTTTTTTGGGTTGGGATTATTATTATTATTATTATTATTTTAACATATATACATATAACTTAAAACACCATGCATCTTTAACCTGTGTAACGAGTTTTTGGCTAATCACTCCGAGACCAGTTGGTCTTAAAGCATTAGGTGTTGAGACACCCTTACGAGCTTAATAACACGGGTTGCCGATACGGATACGTAGATAGTGCAATTTTTGATTTTCTTAAGCTTTTCTCCTCAACCCATATAACAAGTGTTGGGCCAATAACTCCCAAGTCAGTTGACTTTAGGGTATTAAGTGTTAAAACAACCCTTCAAACTTAATTACTTAGGTTAGGGAGGCTACAAAACCAAACTTATCTACATTTTTATTATTATCATTTTTTTTTCTTTTTTTTCAAATTATATGCCATCTCTTTCCTTTGGTTGTTACCTTTAACAACATAACATAAATAATATAATAATTTAATGTGCAACCTAATCATATGTTAAAGTGTGTGTGTGTGAAAATCAAGGTTTAAGAATACATGTTAAATAAGTATATGAGCAGAATTAAGTGATAATAATACGAGAGTTTGTAAGCCTGAATATTTCAAGAAGTATTATAATAGACCTTGTTAAGAATGATTTTTAGGATGTGTCTGATTATTAGGATGTGTCTCAAGAGTTACTTTAATAAAAGAGTTCATTTACTCTATTATCCTAGTAATAACAATTTTGCACAAGTTTTATGAAATAAAAAATACGGTTAGTTAATTGTTTTTCAACTGCTACCCTCTCGCCCTAACCAAAATGAGACATTGTACTCGATGTTCTAAAATAGAAAGATAGAGTACAAAAGATATCACTTGAAATAACGAACATTAACAAACCTGAAACACACTTAAACAAAAATAAAAAACAACAAAACACAATAATAAAACCAAAAGACACAAAAATTCACAAAAAAAACTCAAATCCAATCTAAGCTTTTTACGGCTTTCCTTAGATGACCAATTTATGTGACTTATGGAAGGATCAATTACAAGAATGAAAGATTGTAGTTGATCAATCGATTGTTCACTAGTAGCAACAGTGATTATGATTTGTCATGTAGAAGATGTTAGAAATTTATATTCCATAGCATGATCAAGAAAAGACAACAACTTATCATAATAACCATTAACATTTAACAGACCTATGAGTTTATAGTGAATGTCCAGTTAGGGCCAAGATGAGATATGAAATATCCTTCCAATATGCCTAAACCACCTGGTAAGGCAATGAAGGCATCACCATAGAATTTGCAAATGGTTTACTTTTAAGAAAAATCAAAGGCAAGTGATTCGAGTCCATAAATTGAAGAGTTTCCACCATGATCAATTGAGTTTATACCTTCATATGTTTAACCACCAAAACCTGATTTGAAATCATTACCATTTAATCTCAAACACTCATTTTTGGGAGAAAATAAAACTTTTCTAGTAATAATTTCTTCCAAAATTAATGCACATCAAGAAAGTAAGTTATTGCAAACTCTGAAAATACACAAAAATACATGAGGATGGACCATAGCTAACATAAAAAGGAATTAGTCCTTTGATTTGCACACATAAGATTTATTTAGAGGAAAATGTGAAACCCTCTAAAGAAATGCAATGAAGGCTTAATTCTAATATGAAAGAAGTAATGAGGAATGAAGTCATTAAACTTCTAGATAATTGAATCATTTATCTTATTTCTTATAGCAAATGGATAAGTCCTACCCAAGTTAAACCCAAGAAATCTAGAGTCACTTTGATAACAAATGAGAAAAATAGGTTAATTCTAACCAAGACTGTTACTTGTTAGCGTATGTGTATTGACTATAGAAAACTTAATTCAATGACTAGAAAAGATCATTTTCCCTTACATTTCATGGATCAAATCCTACAAAGAATTTTACTGTTTTCTATATGGCTATTCAGGTTATAATCAAATTGAAAAATTAAGATAAGACTACTTTTACATGTCTATTTGATACATTTACATATTAAAGGATGCCTTTGGATTATATAATAGACTAGACACATTTCAAAGATACATGCCTAGCTTATTTAGTGATATGGTTGAATGTTTTTTTGAAATTTTTATGGATGATTTTTCTATTTTTGACGATTCATGTGATGATTATTTGACTAACTTAGAAAAGATTTTGAGCAGTTATGAAGAGAAGAATCTTATGCTGAATTGAAAAAATATCATTTTATAGTAATAAACGGCATTGTACTTGGTCACATTGTTTCATCGAAAGGAATTGAGGTTGACAAATCTAAAATCGAGTTAATTGACAACTTGCCAACACCAAAATCTGTTAAAGATGTTAGATCATTCTTAGGAAATGCTAGTTTTTATCAAAAGGTTCATCAAAGATTTTAGTGTTATATCCAAGCCATTGTGTAACCTTTTAACAAAGAAAAATGTTTTTGAATGGACTAAATAATGTGAAAATCCTTTGTTAAACTTAAAAAGTTACTTACTTCTACTCTTATCATTCAACCTCTTGATTGGTCATTACATTTTGAAATAATGTGTGATACTAGTGATTATACAGTGGGTGCTGTTTGAGGACAAAGAAAAGATAAGAAACCTTATATGATTTATTATACAAGTAAAACTTTAAATAGTACTCAAATGAATTACACCACCACTGAAAAAGAATACATGTAGTAGTATTTGCATGTGAAAAATTTATGTCTTCTCTTATTAGCTCACCTGTTGTTTTTTTTAGTGATCATGTAGCTTTGAAATATCTTCTTTAACAAAAACAAACTTCTAAGGCTAGATTGTATGATGAATTTTGTTACTGCAAGAATTTGATATTACAATTAAAGATAAAAAAGACATTGAAAATATTATCACGAATCATTTGTCAAGATTGACAACAGATTCGAGATCTGATATCACACCAATCAATGACTACTTTCCTAATGAATTTTTATTTTCTGTCTCTACAATACCTTGGTTTACTAATATTGTTAATTTTCTTCTTTTAGGACATTTGTCAGCTCATTAGTATACCTAGGACAAAAGAAAGTTCTTGAACAATGTGAAGAATTTTTATTGGGATAATCCTTATTTATTCAAATATTGACCTAATCAAATATTTCAAAGATGCATTCCTACCAATTAGTAAGTAGTGTTATTAAATTTTATCATTCTAAGACATGTGAACGTCATTTCTCATAGAAAAAGACAACTGCAAAAATCTTACAAAGTGGATTTTACTAGCCCACTATACTCAAGGACTCACATGCATTCTACAAGTCTTGTGAAAATTATCAAAAGTTAGGATTTGTTTCAAAACATTACAAGATGCTTTAAAATCTTATTCTTGTCATCGAGGTCTTTAACTGTTAGGGTATAAACTTCATAGGTCTATTTACTCCATCACTTGGTTTCTTGTACATATTACTCATAGTAGATTATGTTTCAAAATGGATAGAGGCAATTCTAAGTCAAAACAATAATCATAAAACAATGATAAAAATTTTAAAAGAAAATATTTTAAGTCGATTTGGAATCCCTTGAGCCATGATAAGTGATGGTGACACACATTTCTACAATAAGTCATTTGAATATTTAATAAAGAAATATGGAATCACACACAAAGTTGTCACCCCTTATCACCCCTAGACAAGTGGACAAGTAGAACTTGCTAATGGAGAGATCAAACAGATCTTGGAGAAAACAGTGAACCCTAATAGAAATGACTGGTCTTTAAGACTTAATGATGCTCTTTGGGCTTATCGAACTGCATATAAAATATCATTAGATATGTCACCTTATAGACTAGTTTTTGAAAAACCTTGTCACTTGCTTGTGGAACTTGAACATTAAACTTATTAGGCTATTAAAGCTTTCAATTCAAATCTTGATGATATTAGTTAGCTGCAAAAATTACAAATAAATGAGCTTGAGGAAATAAGAAATGATGTATATAAAAATTCAAGAATTCATAAAGTAAGAATCAAAGAGTTTTATGACAAGAAAATACTAAGAAAAACATTCGATTTGGTAAAAAAAGTCTTACTTTATAATTCTCGACTCCATTTATTTGCTGAAAAACTAAGATTAAGATGGAGCGGTCTTTCTATTGTGAAATATGTGTATCTATATAGGGCCTCTGATATTGAGAATCCAAAGAATGGTAATGTTTTCAAGGTAAATGGACATCGTTTGAAAGTTAACTTTGATAATTTTTCAATTTAAAAAGACTCTATTAAATTACATGATTCTTTATATAAAGATTGATATTTTTTCTCACATTGATTTTGTGTTTTCTTTTGGTGTGATCTTTGGTTTGCTAGTTTTTTTCTACCCCAGTCAAATGGTGGATAACAGTACTCCATGACTTAAGTTGTTTCTTTTAATTTTCCATAATAACTAATATCTATTATGTATTTTTTTCAATTTTTTGCTCTTTTTCCCTTCTTTACATCTCTTCTCATTTAAAAATAAACACCACTCTTAAAAAATTAAAAAAGTATTTTCCCGCTTTGCTTTAGAATACAATTACAAAAATTTAGCATGCTAAATGTGCAACATTAAGATTGTTAATAAACCATGGAATTTCTAAAGTAAAGGTCCGATTATCAGGTGAGTCCTCCAATTCATGCTTGGAATAGGTAAAAGCACTTTTACAAAGAAACGTCATGCAAAATGACTAAACATCTATCACAGATGTGCTAAAAGGACTTGTAATTCAAAATGTTGTTCTTTAGGAATGGTATATGTAAATTGTGAAGATAAAATACAATTCATTAAGAATGACTTGAGTAGGGAGTCTTTAGATAATCTTTTATTAACTCTTGAGACATATCCTAGTGGATATGTGCATTGTGTAATTTAGATAATCTTTCTCTCAGCTAGCACCTAGCCAAGATGATTTGTTAATTCTAAAAACTCATTTTCTTTCCCAGAACTAGATCTACCAAAAACAAAAATATTTCTTAAATGATGACCTGAGGAACTTGCCATTTCTACACACTTCTATTTTCATTGAATGTATAGGTTAAGTAGAAATGAAAGAAAGGAATAAAGGATTTTATAAATGAGAAATTAAAAAGGCAATCATACCACCTATATATAGGCTATCTAGAGTCTCTCTCACACACTCTCTCTCTCTTTATTTTTTTTTTTGAAAAGCATGTGTGTGTACAGGTAGTTGTGATTGTGGCTCACATCTTTCCTTGGGTTTACATCCAAGAATGACTTAAATGCCCTATATGGGTTGAGGATAGGTTTCCCATCCAGTTTTCCTAAAAACTAGCAAACATGATATTTTTTAGTCAGATTTCCAAGACTAAGTCGAGCATGTTCTTTATAAAATACTGGCCATAAATCATGAATTGCACGATGCACATCTCCACTAGGATGCGTCTCAAAAGTCAATAGAAAATTATCTAAAGACTCCTTACTCAGGCCATCTTTAGTGAATTGTATTTTATCTTCACAGTTTATAAATAACATTCCTAAAGAACAACAATGTGCATTACAAGTCCATCTAGCAAATCGATGACAGACTTTCAATTGTTTTGCATGACATTTCTTTGCAAAAGTGCTTTTACCTGTTTCAAGCATGTGTGAAATGAAGGAATTAGAGGACTCACCTGATAATCAGACCTTTGCTTCAATCAACCAGTGAATATCTTCAGGAATTCCATGATTCATTAATAACCTCAATCTTGCACATCTAGCATGGTAATTTTTTATAATCGCATTCTAAGGTAGAGCGGGAAAATACTTTTTCAATTTTTCAAGATTAATGTTCATTTTCAAATGAAAATTGGAAGAGAGATTTATAGAATTGCATAAATGCATACACAAATATTAGTTATTATAGAAAACTGAAAGAACCAACTTAAGCCACGAAGTACCATTGTCCGCCACTTGACTGGGGTGAGAGAAACTAGCAAAAATCACTCAAAAAGAAGCATAAAAAAGATGTAAGAAAAATAAAAATAATCAACTTTTATCTATAAGATCATTCAAACTAGTTGATTCATTTTCACTAGGAAAATTATCAAAGTAAGCATTCAAACGATGTCCATTTTCCTTAAAAATATTATCATTCATTGAATTCTCAATATCACAGGCCTCATAAGGATTGCTCCATCTTGATCTTAGCTCTCTAGAGAATGCATAGAGTTGAGAATTATAAAATAAAACTTTTTTACCACTATCAACTTTTTGACAATTTTCACAAGTTTTACAGAATGTATGCGTGTCCTTGAACATGGTAGGCCAATAAAATCTATTTTGAAAGATTTTTATAGTTGCCTTTTTTTATGAGAAATAACTTCCACATGCTTCAAAATGACAAAGTTTAATGACACTACTTACTGCATTGTCGGGAATGAATCTTTGAAATAATTAATCACGATAATATTTGAATAAGTTAGGGTCATCACAATAAAAGTTCTTCAGTTTGTTCAAAAACTTTTCTTTATTTTGGGTACTCCAATCAGCTAGGAAATCTCCTAAAGTAAGAAAATTGATATTTTTATCATACCAAGGCATTGTACTAAGAGAAAGTAAGGATTCGTTAGGAAAGTAATCATCGATTGATGTGATATCAGATGTTGAATTTATTGTCAATTTTGGCAAAAGATCCGCATCAATATTTTTGGTGCGTTTTTCATCTGTGATTTCTTTCTCAGAATAAATCATTTGCAAAACTTCAAATTCATCCAACTTATTTTTACTTAAAGTAGATTCAAGTTCATCATAAATTAATTCGTCAATATGATCTACTTCTTGTAAATCATTTGCATATCTTCAAATTCATCCAACTTATTTTTACTTAAAGTAGATTCAAGTTCATCATAAATTAATTTGTCAATATGATCTACTTCTTGTAAATCATTATTATCTCCAGGTTGCTTGCAAATATTGAAAATATTCATCTCCAATGTCATGTTTCCAAATGATAGTTTCATCAGTCCATTCCTATAATTAATCAATGCGTTAGAAGTTGCAAGAAACAAACGTCCTAAAATAACAAGACACCAAGTTGTGTGTCCAAGACAATAAATCCACAGAATAAATGAATTTATCAACTTGTACCAACACATCCTCAAGTATTCCTCTAGGCACTTTTATAAATTTATCAGCAAGTAAAAGAGTTATAGAAGTTGGTTTTAACTCACCTAGATTAAGACTCTGAAAAACTGAATATGAAAGTAAATTCACACTAGCTCCAAGATCAAGTAAAGCTCTTTCAATTTTATAGTCTCCAATAAAGTAAGAAATTGTAGGACAACCAGGGTCTTTGTTTGGTCATGGCTTGGGGAAATGGAAGAACTAGCAGGGAATTGATCATTTCTTTATAATTTTCATATTCAACCCCTTCCTTGCCCTCAGAGATTGACTCATCATCTTTCTCATAAGGTTTAAGAGTGGATTTTTCAATAACCTTACCACTACGAAGAGTAATGACTGATTTAACTTGATCCATATGTTGGCTTCTAGAACTACTTGCATTTGCATTATATTGCTCCTTGTAATTTTGTTGTAGTTAAGATAGAAACTTACCTTTCTCTTGGAAACTGAGAGCAGATGTCAATTTTACAAGAGCTTCTTTAAAATCTATCATGTTTTGAGCAAATTAAGTATTAATTATCTCTTACTTTTCAATAAATGCATGAAATGTTTCCTCAAGATTTTTTCTAGGAGGTGGAGCATAAGAAGGTGCACATCTATGAGAATTTTAAAAATTATAGTGTGCTTGAAATGTTGGTTGTGAAGTTTGTACATTATTATTATCACTCTTTCAACTAACATTTGGGTGATTTCTCCAATCAGGTTGTATGTTTGGGAGTATGGTTGTAGTTGGCCTTTTAGAAACCATTTAAAATATGGGCTTGTTCATGGAGATATTCCTTAAAAGAAGGCAAGGTTAGACAGTTATTGGTTGAGTGTTTATTTATTTCATATATTTGACACACAATGTTTTCAACATATTTTAATTCTAGTGCCTCGACTTTTCTAGCTAAAACAATTCAGGTCATTTGGACTTCTAGAACTCTAGATATGGGTCAAATACTGAACAATATTCGAGCTTTCTATCCATATAAAGTAGACCTAAATCTGAGATCTACAGCTCTATATATGATCCAATTACTGAATAGTATTCCAGTCTAGACTACACCGACATCTCTTTTTGAAGTTTGGCCATCTCTTTTTCCTTTCAATTTCATCAATCAATCCTTTCATTTATATGATAGGCCTGCATGAACATTTACCATAAATTAAAGGTATCTTATATTATTAGATACATTATTATAAAACATGCTTTAATTAAGGAGCATTAAAGATGGGGCTATATTTCACAAATGTTTTTGAATTGTTATAGAAAAAATCATCAATGAAATCTACCAAGATTGTGATGAATTTCAGAGAAAAAAAAGAAAGAAAGAATCATTGAGTTAATGGTAGCAAAAAAATCATACTTTTAACCTTGAAACAAGAAGAAGATGAGATAAACCCTCCCATTAAGAAATTCTTAATAAAATGATAAGATTAACCCTTTCATCAGGCGCACCCTACAATTAGAAGGGATTGAGTTTTCAAACCCTGCAATCAAGAAGTATTAGGTTAACCCTGTCATTAGAAAAGTCAATTAAATTCAGTCATTAAGAAGGCAAGTATGAACCTGCAATAAGGATTCAAAAGGAAAGTTCAAGGAGAGCTTAATTAAACCCTATCACTATAAAGAACCCTATTATCAGGTATCCTAATTTTTAAACCATACAATTAAAAAGAAAGTGAAAAGAACTCTACTATTAAGAAATTCTCAAAGAACGGAAAAAATTTCAAACCTTATCATCTGAAAGAACAAAAAAAGCTTATTGTTAAGAATTTGAGTTTTGGGAACCTTGCCTTTAGGAATCTCAACTTTCAATTTCAGAATCAAATTGTTTGAATTCAAGATACACTCAAAAAGTTCTAGTTGAAGAGGATCACTGAGATTCAAGATTTCAAGTCAACTAAGTTGAGAAAGAAGATAGTTATGCAGGAGAATAGCTGTGAGAATGTATTTTTCCTTGCATATAAAGATTTTAGTTATGGTTTAAAGGATTAATAGATTGGAATTTTAGATTAGCCGAGTTGTTGTTCAGATTTAGGTTGTGGTTAAAAGAGATTGCTAGATTGAGATCTTAGGTTAGCCAAACTGTTTTAATAGAGATTTTGGTTCTAGTTAAAGAGAATCACCAGATTGAGATTTAAGGTTGACTGAGCTATAGACAAAGAATTAGTTTTGATTAAAAAGAATTGTCAGATTGTGAATTCAAGATAACTGAGCTGTGGATAAAGATTTTAGTTATGATTAAAGAGAATCACTAGATTGGGATTTTAGGTTGACCGAGCTGTAAATATAGATTTTAATTCTGGTTAAAAAGAATCACTAGATTGAAATTTCAAGCAAACCTAACTAAAGACAAAGATTTTGGTTCTTGTTAACGAGAATCACTAGATTGTGATTTCAGGTTAACTCAACCAAAAACAATCAAAAACAAATATTTTAATTTTGGTTAAAGGGAATTATAGAATTGATATTTCAAATTAACCCAATCAAAGATAAAAATTTAGGTTCTAGTTATAGCGGGTCTCTTGAATGAGATTTCAAATTAGCTAAATTAAAGATAAAGATTTAGTTTTTAGTTAAAAGAAATTGCCAGATTAAGGTCTCAAAATAACCAAGCTATATATAGTTTTAATTGTAGTTTTGGTTGAAAAGGATTACTGCAAAAACAGTGTTTCAGATCAACCGAACTAAAAGTTTTGAGAAGATTAATTTTGAAAGAATGATTCATTTACCTTTACAAACTTATTATGGAAATCACGTGACAAGTCTTTACTCTATAAGTATTGTCGCATATATGAGGTGTCGGGGTAATGTGTCCATTCTTGGATTGGGTAGAGGGACTGCTTGCATTAAGAAAATGTATTAGTACCTTGTTCGAGTTTTGTGCAAGAAAATAGCTAGTGGGGTTGGCTACTTTGGGGTGGTGTCATTGCCTCTCAAGCCTTGACCAACCCTAATGGTTTACATTGGTATGTATTCTGGTGTTATAGGATTGTTTACATGTACATTCCATCAAATTTGGTAAAGAAACGAAGCTTTAAATCCCTCGAGAAGGTGGCCACTCAACTAGTCTTGCTGAATTGTGTCGTTTTGGCCAATTGTGATTTAGTCTTTTAATCTATGACTTATTTCTATCTACATCCTTGGTTGATCTTAAACTATCAATTTTGTTTAATTTTACCTATGAAGAACTTCAATTCAATCCCTAAATTTCAAAGTATTTTTTCTCTTTGATCCTTGATTTCAAGTTAAAACAATTTGACCCTTAATTAATCATTAAACTTCAAATTTATTCAATTTGATCCCTGATTTGGTCAATTTCAGTCACTTTATTTATGTTTCTTTTCTAGTTTGGTCCTTGATTTTGGACTTATTCAATCAAGTCCCTAATTGGCCATCAAACTTCAATATTTATGAAATAAAACCTCTTATTTGATCAAATCAATTCTTAAAATTATAATTTTACTCATAAACTTTAATTTCTTTCTATTAAAGCCCAAAATGACTTAAAAGAAATGTTTCCTTGCAATCAAACCCTCCATAAATTCAATTAAATCTTTAATAAATTTTAATTGAGTCCATAAACATATGATTTTTTACTTTTTTTTTAATTAAATTTTTTTTGTCAATAGAGCTTTCATCAATATACAATATACCGTCAAACTTTAATTTTTGATAATTTTCTAGGCGCTTTGACATCCTCTTCTCACTGCTATTATTTGTTTTGTTTCTTTTTTTTGTATTCTATCTTTTTTTTTATAGGACCCAAAAATAAGTAACAAAAAGTATTATATAGAGGGGCATCTATTACTACTCAATTTTTAACCCTATTTTTGATATATTTTTTAGAACAAATAAAAAATAGCCAAAGACAATAAAAACCTAAAAAATATATTCTTGATATATTTGCGTCGTTTTCTATATTTTTAGCATTGTATTAAAAGGATTCAAGTTTAAATGATTTTTAACATGTTTAGCTTTTAACGTATTATTAAATTTTTTTTTGTGTTAATGTTGATATAGCTCTTTTAAAAAAAATCAAAATACAAATGTTGGAGCAAGAGGAAGAAGATGCATTTCTCTACCGATAACTAGGTGTTCACACAGAAGGGGGGGTCATTAAAAAAACCGAAGAACATACACCAAAAAAAACCTTGGATACATTTTTCTAAACTTGCCACCCAACAGCCCCCCCCCCCC
>SRLM01001097.1:38358-276109 GCA_015708895.1 Populus ilicifolia
GCTAAATTAAAGATAAAGATTTAGTTTTTAGTTAAAAGAAATTGCCAGATTAAGGTCTCAAAATAACCAAGCTATATATAGTTTTAATTGTAGTTTTGGTTGAAAAGGATTACTGCAAAAACAGTGTTTCAGATCAACCGAACTAAAAGTTTTGAGAAGATTAATTTTGAAAGAATGATTCATTTACCTTTACAAACTTATTATGGAAATCACGTGACAAGTCTTTACTCTATAAGTATTGTCGCATATATGAGGTGTCGGGGTAATGTGTCCATTCTTGGATACCATGCCGGCCACCAAAAAAAAGCGTGCTATTATTTCTTACCTTTATTCCCTTATTTCCGCTTTAGTGCTCATGCTTTTAACAATAGAACATCTAATGCTTCTTTCGGTCACTACTTTTGCCTGCATTCTCTCGGTTATCTTACCATCTCTTCCTTTAATAGTGCTTGGTGCGTAGCAGTTATAGTGCTATGTGGTTTTGTCTGCTGAGCTCCTTTTTATTTTTATTTTTTTTTAAATATATTTTATTTTTTAAAATTAATATTTTTTTATATTTTCAAATTATTTTAATATATTAATATCAAATATAAATTTAATGATGTTGTTGTTATTGTTGTTCTAATTATTATTATTTTTTATAATTTATATAGTTAACTTCCCTGTGATTCAATCCCGGTCTTGTCGGGTTATTTATTACTTTGACACTTTTATACATGAGATAAGATATCAACTCTTTGATCATGTCAAGTTTTTGGCGCCGTTGCTGGAGAGTTTCTTCCTCCTTTTATTTTCTTCTAACACGTGTATGAGAGTTTGATCACATACATTAAGTGGTAGACTTTGTAGGTTATCCTCATTATTTTTAGAAAAAATAGCCGAAAAAGATTACCAGTCACTTCATAATGAGAATAACAAAGTTAGAACACTTAGAGATCACATGAATCCTATAAAAACAAGTGCACCCTCATGCATAATTTTCCCTCCTAATGCATCTCACTTTAATTTTAAGCCAGATATTATGCAAATTTTATCTTTTTTTCATGGCTTAGATCTAGAAAATCCATACTTGTATTTGAGAGAATTTAAAGAAGTATGTAACACTTATAATGACTTAAATTGTAACATGAACACCATCAGATTAAAGCTTTTTTCTTTTTCATTAAAAGATAAAGCTAAAACATGGCTATAAAATCTTAGGTCAGGATCCATTCATGCTTGGGATGAAATGTAATAGCAATTTTTAAAGAATTGTTTTTCATCTCACAGAACAAACTCTTTCAAAAGACAAATCACCACTTTCACTCAAAAACTAAGAGAAAAATCTTACTAATGTTGGGATAGGTATCAGGACTTGCTTAATAGTTGCTTTCATCATAGTTTTGAAACATGAAGATTGGTTTCACATTCTTATGAAGGGTTAGCATTTAAAGATAGATAAATGGTAGAATTGATGTGCAATGGAACTTTTGAAAATAAAGACCTTGACAAACTAATGAAATACCTAGACTTGCTAGCTGAAAATACTTAAAATTAGGACATTACAAGTACTTATAAGGCATCAGGTAAGACTCGACCTCATACATCTAGTGAAGGTATGTACAACCTTAAGGAAGATCACGACCTCCAAGCCAAATTTGCATATTTAGCCAAAAAAGTTGAAGCACTAGAATTAAAAAAGAATGGTCAATTAAAATCTATTCAAGACATTGTGTATCAAATCTGTAAAACCACTAAACATTCAACCAATAATTGTCAGCTTTGCACTCTTTTAAGAAATATCTTCATGAATAAGCCCATGTTTTAAATAGTTTTTAAAAGCCCAATCATAACCCATACTCGCAAGCATACAACTCTGGTTGGAGAAATCATCTAAATTTTAGTTGAAAGAGTAGTAACAACAATGCATAAACTTCACAGCCACCGTTTCAAGCAAGCCATAATTTTCAAAATTCTTATGGATATGCACCTTCTTATGCTCCACCTCTTAGAAGAAATCTCGAGGAAATATTACATGCATTCATTGAAAAGCATAAGACAATTAACATTCAAAATGCTCAAAGTATGATAGATTTTAAAGATACTCTTACAAAATTGACATATGCTCTTAGTTTTCAAGAGAAAGGTAAGTTTCCATCTCAACCACAGTAAAATCCCAAAGGGCAATATAATGCAAATGCAAGTAGTTCTGGAAGCCAACACATAAACAAAGTTAAATCAATCACTACTATTTGCAATGATAAGGTTATTGAAAAACCTACTCTTTAACCTTGTGAGAAAGATAATGAGTCAATCTCTGAGGGTAAAGAAGGGGTTGAATATAAATATTGCAAAGAAAATGTTGAATCCCTGCCAGCACTTCCATTTCCTCATACCATAACCAAACAAAGAAAAGTCAATCACTACTCTAAAATCTTTGAAACTTTCAAACAGGTAAGGATCAATATATATTTGCTGGATGTTACTAAATAGGTTCCTTCCTATGCTAAATTTTTGAAAGATCTATGCATTGTAAAGAGAAAACTGAATGTGAAAAAGAAAGTCTTTTTAGCTGAACAAGTAGTGTCATTCTTTATAACAATAATGCTTTGAAATATAAAGACCCTGGTTATCTTACAATTTCTTGCTTTATTGGAGAACATAAAATTGAAAGAGCCTTACTTGATTTTGGAACCAATATGAATTTACTTCCATATTAAGTTTATTAAAGTCGCAATGTAGGTGAGTTAAAACCAACTTTTGTAACTCTTTTACTTGCCAATAGATTTATAAAAATGTCTAGAGGAATAGTTAAAGATGTGTTAGTACAAGTTGATAAATTCATTTATCCTGTGGATTTTCTTGTCCTAGACACACAAGCTGTTGAAACATGTAATTCATTTCCTGTTATTTTAGGACATCCATTTCTTGCAACTTTGATTAGTACTTAAAAGTGTATTTTTATCAAGGTTTTATGACATCATTTTTGCACTTGAAGTATCAACAACTCCTTAACTAAAGCATGTTTTATAATAATATAAGATACCTTTAATTTATGATAAATATTCATTTTAAATGCAGGTCTATTATATAAATGAAAGGTTTGATTGATGAATTTAAGAATTGAAATTGAAAGGACAAAGAGATGGTCAAATTTAGACAAGAGATGCTGGTGTAGTTCAGACCAAAATACTATTCAGTAATTGGGTCATACCTGGAGCTGTAGATCTCATATTTAGGTTTACTTTATATGGACAGAAAGGTAAGACAGAGGCCTACAACTTTCTTATGGAACCCAAGATTTAAAAAGGTCATTTTCAAGTCCAAAATGCTTGGCATTTTCATAGCCCATACTGTATGGTATAACCGACACCTAAGCTATAAAAGAAACTTAATTTGTTGTTAACATAAGTTATAATCATGAATGGCAGACGAGATTAACAAGTATTAACATTAATTGAATAAGATGACTAATATAATCATGTAAACAATCTATTATCTAATTGGAACCTCCTTTGTGTGTGGTTTTCAATTGAATAATAAGAGTTTATACTATACTTGTTTGACATACTATTAGTGGATCCTCTAACCTTGACATTTATTATTATCATTGTTTAATCCTTACATTAATATTCCATCTCAAAGTTCTCATCATCATCATCATCTTTTTCTTCATCTCCTTTTTTCTCTTTATTATTATTATTATTATTATTATTATTATTATTATTATTATTATTATTATTATTATTACCACTATTGTTGTTGTTATTGTTGTTGTTGTTGTTGTTTTATTATTGTCCTCTATAATTTATATAATTAATCTCCATGTGGTTCGATCCCAGTTTTGTTGGATTATTTATTACTTCGACACTTCTACACTTGGGAGAAGACATCAATCTTTTGGTCGTGTCAAACTTCTAATGCATTGATTAATTATAGGAATAGATTAATGAAGCTATCATTTAGAAACATGACATTGGAGATGAATATTTTCAATATTTGTAAGCAACCCAGAGATGATAATGAATTACAAGAAGTAGATCATATTGAGGAATTAGTTTATGATCAATTTGAATCTACCATGAGTAAAACAGAGTTTAATGAATCTCAAGTTATGTAAATGATTTATTCTCAGGAAAAAATCACGGATGAAAAAGGCACAAAAAATATTGATATGAATCTTTTATCAAAAGTGACAACAAATTCGATATCTGGCATCATACCAGTTGATGATTACTTTCCTAACAAATCCTTACTTTCTCTTGGTCTAATGCCTTGATATGATAAAAATATCAATTTTCTTGCTTTAAGAGATTTGTCAGCTGATTCGAATACCTAAGAAAAAGAAAAGTTTTTAAGCAAAGTGAAATTTTTTTATTGTGATAACCCTAACTTATTCAAATATTATCCTATCAAATATTTCAAACATGCATTCCTGATAATGCGGTAAGTAGTGTCATTCAACTTTGTCATTCTAAAGCATGTGGGAGTTATTTCTCGTAAAAAAAGACAGCTACAAGAATCTTTCAAAATGGATTTTATTAGTCCATTATATTCAAAGACACCCATGTATTTTACAAAACTTGTGAAAATTATCAAAAAGTTGATATCAGTCAAAAAGTTTTATTTTATAATTCTCAACTTCGTTTATTCCCTGGAGAGCTAAGATCAAGATGGGGCAGTATTGAGAAACATGTGTATCCTTATAAGGCCTTTGATATTAAGAATCAAAAGAATGACAATGTTTTTAAGGTAAATGGACATCGTTTGAAAGCTTTCTTTGATAATTTTCGTAGTGAAAATGAATCTACTAGTTTAAATAATCCTATAGATAAAGGTTGATCATTTTGTTTTTCTCATATTGTTTTTGTATTTTGTTTTTTATGACTCTTGGTTTGCTAGTCTCTCTCACCCTGGTTAAATGGCGGATAACGGTACTCCGTGACTCTTAAATTAGTTCTTTTAGTTTCCTATAATAACTGATATCTGTGTATATATTTGTGCAATTCTTTGAATCTCTCTTCCAATTCTCATTTAAAAATGGACATTAATCTTGAAAAATTGAAAAAGTATTTTCCTGTGTCAATAATTGTATTTTTAAGAGCTAGTCAAATTTTAAAGGTCATCTTCAAAGCTTTAACACAACGGGATATCATTGGAAAAATAATTGGAGAGGAACTACAGGTATCCACAATGTCTGCTCGAATGAATGCAATGTTTAACCATTCTGATGTCTTCATTGCCTTACCAGGTAGTCTAGGTACATTGGAAGAGATCTTTCATATCTCCTCTTAGGCCCAACTGTATATTCATCATAAACACATAGGTATGTTAAATGTTAATGGTTATTATAATAAGCTGTTTTCATTTTTTGATCATGTTATGGAACAAAAATTTCTAATATCTTATGCACAAAAAATCATAATTTCTACTGCTATTGCTAAACAATTGATTGACCAACTACAATCTTTCATTCTTATAATTGATCCCTCCATGAGTCACATAAATTAGTCATCTAAGAAAAAGTGTAAAAAGTTTAGATTGGATTTGCGTCTTTATTTGTGAATCTTGGTGTCTTTTTCTTTATTATTGTGTTTTGTTATTTTTTATATTTATTTAAATGTGTTTCAAGTTTGTAAATGTTCATTATTTCAGGTGATGTTTTTTATACTCTATCTTTTTACTTTAGAAAATTAAGGACAATGTCTCATTTTGGTTGAAGGGAGAGGGTAGTAGTTGAAAAAAAATTTTTCTATTTCATAAAACATATATAAAATTATTTTATTAGGATGATAGAGTAAATAAGCTTTTTTATTAAAGTAACTCATTAGACGCATCTCAGTAACCATTATTAACAAGGTCTATTATAATACTTCTTGAAATATTCAAGTTTACAAACTCTCACATTATTATCACTTAATTCTACTTATATACTCATTTAACATGTATTTTTAAACTTTAATTTTCACACACGTACTTTAACATATGATTGTGGGTTGTACATTGGATTATTATATTATTTATGTTCTCATATACTCATTTAACATGTATTTATGTTCTTTTATATTATTACATTATTTATGTTCTTGGATTATTACATTATATAATTTGAAAAAAAAAACAAAAAAAGAGCAAAAAAAATAATGATAATAAAAATGTTGATAAGTTTGGTTTTGTAGCCTCTCTAACCTAAGCAATTAAGCCCGAAGAGGTGTTTTAACACCTAATATCTTAAAGTCAACTAACTTGGGAGCTAATGGCTCAACGCTTGTTACATGGGTTGAGAAGAAAATCTTAAACAAATCAAACATTGCACTATCTAGGTATCAGTATTGTCAATCCAAGTTACTAAACTCGCAAGGGTGTCTCAACACCTAATGCCCTAAGACCAACTGGTTTGGGAGTTATTAGTCAAAATCTCATTACATGGGTTAAAGATGCATTGTGTTTTAAGTTACATGTATATATATTTAAAAAAACAAAAAAAAGAAGAAGAAAAATCTCAACTTAAGGAAGATAACCCTAAACATTAGAATAAGAATTTTGTTTTCTTCCAAGTAAAGACCCATAACTATGTGTTGATATATTGAGCATAAAAGAAAGGTTTATTAATATCTTATTTAAGAGGTATTGAGCAGATATATAAATTTAATTAGAGTTTGTTTATATGGATAGATTAATGAAAGTTGAATGATGAATACCCTCTTTTATGGAATTTACAAATTATTTTTCAATTTTAATGCTTTGATTATTAGAGAATAGTAATAAGCTAGTTGGAGAGTGTTGATATCATTATTTGCACTTGAAGTATCAATAACTCCTTAACTAAAGTATGTTTTATAATAACATATCTAATAATATACGATACTTTTAATTTTTAGTAAATGTTCATTTTAAATATAGAACTATCATATAAATAAAAGGATTAATTAATGAATTTAAAAACTAAAATTAAAAGGACAAAGAGATGACTAAACTTAGAAAAGAGATATTGGTACAGTCTAAATCAGAACACTATTTGGTAATTGGGTCATATTTGGAGTTCTAGATCTCGGATTTATGTCTATTTTATATGGATGGAAAGGTAAGACATAGGCTTACAACTTTCATATGGAGACCAAGATTTAAAAAAGCCATTTTCAATTCCAAAT
The DNA here is from genome assembly GCA_015708895.1 of Populus ilicifolia. Classification (NCBI taxonomy): domain Eukaryota; kingdom Viridiplantae; phylum Streptophyta; class Magnoliopsida; order Malpighiales; family Salicaceae; genus Populus; species Populus ilicifolia. Next base: position 45,489 of record SRLM01001097.1, read on the forward strand.
TATATTAACAAAAAAGATGTCCGAATTTGTCCTCCATCCCATACACTGTTTAGTATTTGGCCTATATCTAGAGTTCTAGAAGTTCAAATGGCCTTCATTGTTTTTTCTAGAAAGCTGAGATAATTTTCTACAACTTTCATGTTTTAAGTGGTTCCAATTCTAACGTTATCAATGATGTTTTGGGCAGATAAGAGAAGATGAGGATTGTCACCAAGTCAAGAGTTACCACCCACTCATTAATTAGTCATCAAATCAATAGTTTCTAATTTTGGCCTATTAAAAAAAGGCATTTGCCATGTATTTAGGAACTTAGTTTCCAGATCAAGATCATGCTTTTGCTTTCTCTTATTGTATTTTTTGTAATGTTTATGTTTTACTTTCATTAATATCAAGTTTATGCCTTTTGTTTCCTTTTATTTACTTAGTTAACTTTTATCTTATTTATATTCTTATTTTATTTATTTATTTTTCCTTCTTTTATTATGTTTAGCTAAGTTTATTGTGTCAAGGTGAAAAGGTTACACTAATGGTGTAAGAATAAGTATAATGTAAAATCAATATGGACTTTAATGTTTGATACTAACATGTTTTGTATTTGTTATCTCCTTCACTCTTTAATACTTTGCTTGTTAAATGACTAATCTAGATTTATGTTGTATAACACTTGGTACAACAAATGCTTGACACTTTCATAGCCCATACTTGTATGGTATAACTAACACCTCAGCTATGAAATGAACTTGATTTGTTGTTAACATAAGTTATAATCATGAATGCCTGACAAGATTTACAACTTATTAGCATTAATCGAATAAGATGACTAATGTAATCATGTTAACAATTTATAATTTTATTGGAACCTCCTTTATGTGTGGTTTACAATTGAATAATAAGAGTTTATACTATACTTGTTTGACATACCATTAGTGGATCCTTTAACCTTGACATTTGTTGTTATCATTATTTAATCCTTACATTAATTTTTCATCTCAAAGTTCTCATCAACTTCTTTATTATTGTTGTTGTTGTTGTATTGTTGTTATCTATAATTTATACTATTAACCTTCTTGTAATTCAACCCTAGTTTTGCCGGGTTATTTATTACTTCAACACTCCTACACTTGGAAGAAAACATCAATCTTTTAGTCATGTCACTTATGATAATATTTTATTAAACACTTGTTGAATAAGGAATGACAATGAAGGGTTAGATTAAATTCTTGATGGTTATCAAAATGATTATGAAAGGTTGAACGAATTCTTGATGAATGTTGAAATAATGAAGAAAACATTGCAGTTCTAAAATGACCTATTTGAGGTGGATATATATTATTATGTTTTGATGAATACTAAGCTGAATATGAGATGTTGTTTGGGCTATTATGAATTTGGAATGCTGATGAATGGTAGTATAAGTAGTATGAAGGATTTACTGTTGCATTTTTATTGAATGTAATGGTGACAAATGATTGTATGAGTATTATGAAGGATCTACCCTTTTATTATATTAAATATAATTGTGATGAATGTATTAAGGATCTACTATTGTATTTATATTGAATGTAATTGTGATGAATGTATTACAAAAGATCTATTGTTGTATTTTTAATCAATGTATTATGATGAATGGTTGTATGAGTATTACAAAGGACTTCTAGTTGTATTATATTGAATGAAATTGTCATGGATGACTGTATGAGTATTACGAAAGATCTACCATTATATTATAATGATGGTTAATTACCACGAATGATAGTGTGAGTATTACGAGCGATCTATTATTATGTTGTATTGAACATCAACTATCTTGAATACTTGGATGAGTAATATGAAGGATATTGTTGTGTTATACTGAATGCTAAATTGTTTATTAAATGTTTGTTTCTGTATTACAAAGGATCTATCATCGTATTACTAAATGTTAAACTACTAGAAAATGGTTGTAAGAGTATTGTCACACATGTGCAGTGTCGCGGTGATCGTCTACCATCTAGGAAAAAGATGGGATGTGGTGTTTCTAGGAAAAATATGAAAAGATAAGGAATTCTTGTGTCTCTTGTCAATGAAAATTTGAATGAGAGTCACCACCTAGTATTCTGGTCACTAGGAACCCTAACTTGTATAAGATATTGGGTACAAAGATTAGTTGCATAAAGAGAAGGTATTAACACCCCAAATACGCCCTACCTAAGGTAATCTGCATTGTTTTGTTTGATCAAATCTAAAGTCGTGTTGTAGTTTTTTAATTGTTGATCTATCTAAGATTTATGAAAAGTTCTCCTATATAAAGAGATTTTTATCTTATCAGGTAAAAAACCTAATTGTTCTACATCATTAATAAAAACAACTACTTTTTTAATATTAAAAATAAATTTCATGTATAAATTCATAATCCTTGATACTAAAATAAAACAAAATAAATTTTTTGTTGTTTTTGAAATTTTGGCCAATGTTCTCTTGACTTTAATAAAATAGTTATTAAAGCCAAAATACATCCTAAAATATTATTTTTAGTGTATTAAACACACAATATTATTATTTTTTTAGCGTTGAGACACTTGGCCATATGCATAAAAATATTTTTAATTTTGTTTTTAATTGTTTTGTATTTTCAAAGTTTTGACAAAAATAATGTATTTTAATACTAGATTTGTATTTTTATGACATAAAATACTGCCCAATATTAATCAAAATATCATACAAATTATGTGAAAAATTGTAGAATTCTAAAACAAATATTTTTGATTTTTTTAAAAAAAGAAAACCTAAACTGGGCTAGACCTAACCCAATCTTTCTAGGTTGGGCATGATTTGGTCCATCTACTAGGGGCTGGGCTGATGTCTTAGCCCAGGCCCAAATGGGCTGGTTACTATGCGTAACTACCCTATGCTGCATTTTTGCAGCAAAACATGAAATCACGTTCTAGATACAAAAATACCAGCAACACCAGCAAGGAAATGAATGGTGGGGCGGAGGCTTACCTGGAGTGATGGTGCTGCCGATGGTTCACGATGGCCAGTAGTGCTACTAGGGAGCTGAGGTTGGTAAGGACGACGTTTTCTTCTTTTTCTTCTCTCTATTTTCTTTCTCTTCTTCTCTGTCTCTCTCCTTTTTTTCTTTTGATCTTCAAACAGTTCTCCCTTTTCTTTCTTTTTTCTCTATTATTTCCTTTCTATTGTTTTGTTCTCTCGATCTCTCCTTTTTTTTTTCTTGGTCTCGGGGTGTCTACCCCCCTGTTTTTATAGGGGGGACGTGGCTAAGGTGGTCATTGTGTTGTTGCCTTTCCACCGTTCGTCTAATACATGGAAAGCAATATCGATGTCTTTTTGAAGGAGTCGGACGAAAAGATTGAGGTCAGTGACAAAGGAAGAAAAAATTAGCTTTTTTCGCTGTTTTGTAAGTCTAAGGGAAGAAGATGGTGGTGCCATTCAAAATAGCACCATTTTGAGTTTTTTTTATTATTATTTAAACAGTGCTTGAAACGATGCCATTTCATTTACATGAAACGACACTGTTTCATTTAAATAAAAAGACGGCAAAAACATGTGAATTTTCATATTAGTCCTCAATTTGTAATTTGTTCAATCAAGTCTTAAATTGTAATTTTAATTTAAAATCAACGTAATTACATCCCTGCCAAAAATCCAACAGCAGCCTTAAAGTTGGCCATCCTTTTCACTTTGAACCCCTCTACTTACGTAACCTTTTCCATTTTTGTCCTTAATTTTGAAATTCTTCAATTGAGTTTCTAATTGGCCATCAAACTTTAATATTTATGCAATTAAGCCCCTGATTTGACCAAATTAACTTTTAAAAATTATAATTTGATCCCAGAACTTTAATTTCTTCCAATTAAAGCCTAAAATGACTTCAAAATCAATTTTTCTTGCAATCAAACTCTCTATAAATTCAATTAAAATTTTAATAAACTTTAATTAAGTCCATAAACATCTAATTTTGGACTTTTCTTACTCAAATTGAATTTTGTTTATCAATAGGGATGTCATTAGTCAATGAAATACTGGCAAATTTTAATCTTTGTATTTTAAAACCTCTTCAATCAATTTTTGCCTATTTTTTAGGAGCGCTAACATACTTTTTCACTGTTTATATTTTTTTGATAATATGTTTTATGATTTTTTTGTATTTTATTATTTTTCATGGCGGGGGCCTAAAAATGGGTTATAACAAGTACCATGAAAGGTTTACTATTATGTTGTAGTAAATATCAAATTGTTATGAATTGTTTAATAAACCAATGTTTAGTTTTGGCTAATGGCATTCGAAGGGATGAATGAAACAAATGATTGATTAGCTTCGGCTAATGACATCCTTCTGAATGGATGACCGAGATGAATGATTAATTAGCTTCGGCTAATGGCATCTAAATAGATGACTGTAAGAAATGATTGATTAGCTTTGGCTAATGACATCCAATGTGGATGACCGGGATGGGCAATGATTAGCTTCGATTAATAGTATCCAAAGTAGATGACCGGGATGAACAATGATTAGCTTTGGCTAATGACATCCAAAGTGGATAACCAGGATAAATAATGATTAGCTTCAGCTTCGGCTAATGACACTCAAATAGATGACCAAGATAAATGATTAATTAGCTTGGGCTAATGGCATTCAAATGGATGACCAGATAAATGATTGATTAGCTCTAGTTAATGGCATCTAAAGCAAATGATTGGGAGGAACAATGATTAACTTTGGTTAAGGGCACTCGAATAGATGACTGGGATGAACAATGATTAGTTTTGGCTAATAGCATTTGAATACATGACCAGGATAAATAATAATTAGCTTTGGCTAAATGCACTCGAATAGATAACCGAGATAAATGATTGAGTAGTTCGGCTAATGGCATTCAAATGGATGTCCAAGATAGATGATTTGATTAGTTCCTGCTAATAGCATCCTAAAGGGATAATCGAGATGAATAAATGATTAGCTACGGTAATGACACCCTAGATGAATTACCAAAATGAATAAATGATTAGTTTTGATAAATGACATCCTACATGGATAATCAAGATGAACAATTACTAGCTTTGGCTAATAGCATCTTATGTGGATGATCAAGATGAATAAATGATTAACTACGACTAATGGCATCCTAAATGGATTATTGAGATGCATAAATTATTAACTTCGGTTAATAGCATCCTAAGTTGATGACCGAGATGAACAAATAAGTAGCTACGGTTAATGGCATCCTAGTGAATGACTAGGATTAATAAACAATTACCTTAAGCTAGTGACATCCTAAGAGGATAGTCGAATTTGAGTGTTATGAGTTAGTTTTAAGAATTGATGCATTCATGTATACTACATTTTGTATATACTAAGTATATGAAATGACTATAGTGGTTATGCTTTAAGTAGAGAATAATATTAGTTCAAAGGGTGGAGACACCTCTAAGGACAACCTTTCTTCTAAGGTTATCATTTAAGCCTCTTTGAAATCTATTTAGGGTCATCACTTTATCTACCCTAACTGCACACTTCATCCTATACTCATCAAATTGTGTCACATATTCATCAGTAGACTTGCCTTCTTACCTCAAGTTATTCCACTAGTCTAAAAGATTTTCTATATAAGAATGAGGCAAGTACTTTTCTTCTAACTTTGTCTTCATTTCAACCTAATCAATAATAAGAGGTTGACTCCTTCTAATCAAAGAGTTTTCTACACTTTCCCAATAGAGCTGAGTGATTCCATTAAGTTTCATCTTTGCAAATCTTACCCTCCTATTCTCAAATAGATTATACCAACCAAAGAATTGATTCATGTCATGTTTTCATCTATCAAAGATCCATAAGTCAAGTTGACCCTCAAAAGTTAGGGCTTCTACCTTGATATGCCTTATGACTTGGTCATCAAGTTTATTGTAATTATGATGACCTTGATTATGGTTGCATTGATGGTTCTTAGAATGAGCTGGTCTTTGATGGTAATTATTGGAATACTCACTATCGTTAGAGTCATCAAAGTCATTGTGACACTAGAATGTTCACTCTCACTAGACTATCTTACTTGCAAAGTTTATATGGACTCCACCCTCCTAGAAAGGTTGTTCACTTGATTAGACATGTTGCTCATTTCTGCTCATATAAGGTGTAATTGCTCTTGAATATCTCTAAGAACATTACTAGAGTTTGGGTCTATGATAGCTATGACTTCTAAATTGTGTACTAGACACCACTATGTAAATGCATGCAAAAACTAATTCTAAGACTGAGATTACAAATAACACTTGCAAATAAAAACACAAAATAAAATTATAGACAATATTTTTTTTCTTAACGACTAAGTAATGACAAATTAAACCAAGAAATATAAGTCCTTTAAATGCACATAAGAAATCCAAACACAATGTTTCAATTTTCCTATGAATATAACCAAGCTCCATAATTAATTAAGAGGATCAAATACTTAATGCCAATAAACAAGCCCAAAATCAAAGCAATTCAATTTGCGAGGCGAACTTTGTTGCTTACTTATAGGAAAGCACAAAGAATAATATTAATGTTAAATCTTGGTTAACAAGTAAAAAATACCAAGAATGACGATATTTAATGGGTAAAAGAATTTTTTACCAAGTGATATAGTAGTGAAGGATAACATGACAGAATCTATTAATGACGCAGATGCTACCTCGATGTGCTAATGTGGTAGGTGACGTGGCTGATGACATGGATAAGGTAACGTGATGATGTGGTAAAGTTAATTATTTTGCTTTGGATTTCTTCTTCCTATCAAATTAAACTATTTAATATAAATAATTTAAAATAAATAAAATAATAATAAGATATATCTAAATAAGTTAAATAAATAAAAATAACAATGGGATAAGCTAAATGAACTTAGTCCTTCAACTAAAATATGATAGACGGGGCTATTTTATTTTTTCTGTGTGTATATACTCATATAGATTTACATGTAAGTCTGGTGTATCCACTAAATTTCAAAAATAATTTTGAGAAGAGTGTTTTCCATTAAACATAGCCATCCTTGAGACTATTACGGTTTTGCATCAAGTAGTGTGAATGGAAGAGATGGTAAAATAATTGAGAGAAGAGAGCCAAAAGTGACGGAAAGATGCGTTAGATTCTTCAATCTTAAAAGCAGGAGACCGACAGACACGGAGTGATTATAAGAAATAAAAGGACGCTTTTCTGACTTTTTCCCTCGCTGTTTCGCCAAGGTCACAAATTACCATACATGACGTTCTTTTCTTACATCATTGAAAAGAAAGAACAAAAGAGGAAGATGGTAATTGTACTGAAATGTTTTTTTTTTTTTAAAAAAAAAAAAGTAGAGTGAAATAATTTATAATCAAAAGTTAGGGTAAGAAACACTATAATCGAGATAATTTTAAATAATGCGTTTGTTTAGTATTATAATAACATTTATTTTTTAAAATATTTTTTATTAAGAAAAGTATAAAAATATTTATTTTAAAAATTATTATTAATATCAATAATTAAAACAATTTAAAAATATAAAAAATTAATTTATGATAAAATAAAAATGCTATTAAGTCTTATCTTCATTCTCTTATTTTCTCTCTAGTTCCCATGCTTTTAACAATGGAAAATCTAATGCTTCTTTCGGTCATTACTTTTTGCCTGCTTTCTCTCAATTATCTTACCATCTCATCCTTTAATAGTACTAACACATTATGTGGTTTTGCTTGCTCAGATCTTTTTATATTTTAAAAGTATTTTAAAACAATAATTTTTTAAATTAATATTTTTTATTTTTAAATTATTTTAATTTGTTAGTATCAAATATAAATTTTTAAAAATAAAAAATAATATTTTTATATATATTCAAACTAAAAATTCTTTAAAAAACAATAACTATAAAACCACTCAATATTATCTTATTACTGTAGGGTACTTGTCCTTCAGCGCGTCTTCTCAAGGCAGGTGTCTTGGGCGTGGCCCTTCAACCTTTCTACAAGTCAATGTTTCCTCCAAGGCTCATTCGAGTGTTTATTAATCTCATTCTCTAAGTCTGGTTGCTTTCTCTTTATCATATATTCACGCTTCACTTGAGGGATGTTAGAATCCCACATTAAATAACACAATATTATTAAGCCCCTGGAAATCCTCACTGCCATGAGAATGAGATTAATAAACACACAAAAAAAATGATGGTAGGAATATTCGGCAATGTCTAAGAATTATTTAATTAAATTATTTCAGTATCTCAACTCAGAACATAATATTTTGGCATTGTCTAAGAATTATTTAATTAATTTATTTCAGCATCTCAACTCAGAAGATAATATTTCGGCATTGTCTAAGAATTATTTAATTAATTTCTTTCAGCATCTCAAGTCGGAAGATAATATTTCGACAATGTCTAAGAATTATTTAATTAATTTCTTTCAGCATCTCAAGTCAAAGAATTAGTTAAAATTTTGATTTATAAAACTTGTTCAAGAAATAGGCTTGCTGTAACGAGAAAAAAGAAAGAAAGAAAGAAACAACCATTGTTGACCCCATTTAAAAAACAATTGATAGGAAGAAACAGTGAAGATGATGATACCATGATAACAAATTTAAAGAAAATTATAGAACACTGATAAGACTTTATACATAAATTTATAAGCAATTGGAAACCCTACGGAACACATTCACTCTGTTGACTTACTTTCTTGACAAGTAATCCCTGTTCGATCAACCATATATATGACACCAGGAAGGGATAAGACCTGTCAGTATTATTTAACCACAATTTCTTAAACAAAGCAGATGCTAATCCAATCTTGTTGCACGACCTGCTGAAAGTTCAAACCATGCATGTCCACTTCAAAGCTCAATATTGAGACAATCTCAAGTGGGAATAAAAATATATCAAAGCCTGTGTCTTATAGGGAGAGTCGTGTGGTGTTGTGCTGCGCCACTATCTGGATCGTGCTTGGTCATCTCCTCGAATAGCATTGCAAATCTTTCCATAACTGGTGCACGTAAGGAGATCAGAACCATGACTCCACGCTCTCCTTTCTTGTTTCTATAGGGTAAGTAATAGGTTCCAGAATTATTAATGTCATCAGGCATAGCCTTAGATGGCCCGGTATAAACTGGCTTACCCCAGCCATAATCCACCTGATCGAACCCAACACTTGTTAAATCTGACACAACATATGACGGCAACCCTTTAGGCAGGCCCTTGGTAATCTCTATGAAATCGGCCAACGATCTTATGTACTCCTCAGTGATCTTGTTCTTGGCATGCCTTATCAACTCCAGAGCATACCCTAACGAGTTTAAATAGAGCTTCCTAGCACTGGTTATAGCTGCTGGCAATGCCAGCACGTTACCATAATAACCCTTTGGTAGCGGAGGGTTGAATTTGGAACGTGCATTGACGAGCATACAAACGCGCATCTCCTCATTAGGGTTTGCTTGAGATGCTATGGCATGGCATCTCCATAAGCAAGCGGTTATTATTTCAAACTTGGAACATGGGTGTAAATGAGGAGGAATCCATTTACGAATGTTGGATAATTCTTTAGGGCCGATGATGAAACAGCGGTGGGCTGCACCGTCAGTGCTACCGCGAAATTCAGGAACGTTGAGCTCGCTAGGATCCACAACAAGATCATGATGATCGCCATATTCGTTGTGTGTGCAAGTAACACGAGGTGGATTCCTAGCACAAAGGAGTTCTCTTTGCCACACAGGTAGAATTGAAGGGGCTTGAGCACCTCGTGAGATCTCACCTATGGCACTCAATAGCTGAACTAGGCCAATGGCATCACTCATTGGGTGATTAAGACGGAAGCCAAGTATAAAACCACCACACTTCAAGCGTGTTATCTATCAAAATACATTAAGAAAATCACTAGTATTTAATTATAATGTGATTATGGAATGTAATATAGCACAATGTCAAGAAACAATAAAGATTTAATTTAGCGTTAAATTACATAAATATTATATACGAACACTAGCTGAGTTTTGACAAATCTTGTGATGGGGGAGCGGCCGCGGGGAAAGATCTTTTTCTTGCTAGTGTGATAATATAAATTTATTAATATATTTGAATCCTAAAACTAAGTCAAACTAAGAAAAAAAGGATTAGCTGTCATTTTCTTCGATGTGAGAACACACCAAATTAGTGCATATATCTTAGGATATGTATCACATAAACATCAAAGAAGAACGATAAAACAAGAAAAAGGTCAGAGGAAAATAAATAGAAAGGAGAAAAGAACAGGATGCCGTCAAGAAGAAGGAAAAGAGAACAGAGAGGATGATTGCATGCTGTGAAGCCATCGACTATTTGAATTCTGTAATTAGAAAAGTTGAAAATAATATAAATTATATTCTGAAATATAATTTAAAATTTAAATTATTGACTTAAAATATTTTTTTGATATAATAATAAAGTGTTGATAATTAAGTAATTATGAATTATAATTTTATCATTTTATTTATTTGATAAAAAATAAATATAAGGTAATAAAATTTTAAATTTAAAAAAAATTATTTAAAAAAATATATTAAAAAATAATATAAATTATATATTATAATCTAATCTAAAAATTTTAACTATTAAACTAAAATGGTTTTTTAACCCACACCCCCTAATAATATAAATTATATATTATAACCTAATCTAAAAGTTTAACTATTAAATTAAAGCGGGCCCCCTCGAAAAATCACTCTCAACTAGCCAGCAATTTAAACTAATAAATTAAAGTGGCCCCCGCCAAAGGGATTGATAGGATGAGTTTAGAGGCAATCAGCTGATTGATAGGATGGGGTAGGTGGGAGTGTTTTGGAACCATGGTGAGCCCTTTCCCCTCCTTGTCCCGTGAGACTCCGGTACTAACGGTATTACTCTTTAGCGATGTCATATATAGTCTCACCATAAATGAGATATTTCGAGTCTGTTTGGTGCCGAAATGTTTTTATACGAGTAGAAGGCAGTGAAAACTGAGGAATTCAGTATACTCATACCAACTCTACTATTTTGATATATATGATTTTAAGATTTATAATTTATTTTATAGATTTTATTTCATGGCGTTGTAATTTATGAGTGAATATTATTTAAGTTTTTAATAATGATATTTTAAAAAGAAATCGAGATTTAATCTAAGCATGTAGGTGGATGAAACCCTCCATCTAACCTAACTTGGGTGGTGGGTATTAAAAAGAACCCACCTAGGCTCAGTCCTAACCCATCTATTTGCCCAGGTACGTACCAAAAAGAAAAAATTATATATTGCATGCTTAAAGAACCCAGGTGCCAAAAAAAAATTAGAAAGGGAAATATAAGAAGGTTACTTAACGTTTACCCCAATAGCAACAGAACTTGTCATCAAATTTTCTAACCTAGCCATTTCCCAAGAAAAGAAGAGAGAAAAAAGCCAATACTACCTTATTTATAATATTAGATAAGTACCTGAATGATCAGCAACGGGGTATTGATGATTCCTGCTGACCCTGGGACATTGTAAAGAAGTTCCTCGGCACAAGGGAACGGAGGCTGAATTGGATCGCCAAACTGCTCAAGTGTGCCATCAGCATCAGCTTCAATGAACAAGACACCCTCTCCTGTACAATCTACTACAAGCTTATTTTCTGGCTCTTGTCTAATCCTCCCGGCATAAGGATAATAATACACAAGTGCCTGTGCAATTCCCTCTCTAATTACCTTCACAGGATCTTTCCCTTGCATTAACGGGTTGTGCGCATAAAAGTTGTAATGTGGTGACTGAAATTGGAGGTATAGTTGGCGATCGATATCAGAAAGTGGTTTAAATTCATGGGGTGTGGCTTTAGCTGGTGCAACCAATTCTGGCTCGCACCTCCGCACATTGAATACTAAGGTAGTAGGAGCTGGCATGGCAAAGAAACAGCTAGGAATCAAACAGTACTTGCTATGGCACCGCGGCAGGAGTACTCAAGAATACGCGGGCTAAAAATGGGATGCGTGCTCTTCCATACTAGGTCCAAATTTATAGTAATATTTGTTTTCGTCAGTAGGTGAACGAAAGCAATGCTTAAGCATATTGTTAATTCAGTGAGTAGGATGTAAAATGACTTTTTCGTTCAGTGAGGTGTCACCTTCTGTACCCAATCCACATAATCATTTTAAATAATTTCCTAGGACAAGTTGGTGAATTTGTCCTTCGGTCCCTTTTTATTTACTTAATTACTCAAAGAAACCTCATTGCTATTTAAATTAGAGATTTTTTTTAAGATTTAAGGAAGAAAATATCTTTTATCATCAATGAAAATTTTAAATTAAAACCGTAATGGAGATCCTTTAAAGTAGAGATTGATGCACAAAGGCCTTCTAATCTTCCTACCCGCATCTGCTTCTGTTGAAAACAATTTTCAATTTTTCTTGGTCAATGTCTAAATTTCTTCGGGACGTACAGGTGAGGATTCTTTCTTAAAAGAAAAGGCTTAGAAGACTCAGCTCTCCACTACCGATGTCTTTTTTCTCAATTATTTGATATGCTAAAACAAATTCAATTATGAAAAGGTTAAGACTCACTTTGACTGACGGAATATTTTTTTTAGTATTTACTCTATCATTTTATTGGCGTATATTTTGTTGATTGTTCACGAATGAAATATTTATGGGTAAACTGCTTCTAGTAAAAAAAATTCAATAATTATCATACTTAGATTAGATATCATGGTGATTAAATTTATCAATAAAAAGAATCTTGCTCTTTTATAATATATATATATATATATATAGTTTAAAAAGCTATCATCCAGTATTATAATCACTAAAAAACTTAACTAGTGAATAAAAATTTTATGATATAAAACTGATTACATAAAAAAAATTTATAATTTATAATCATTAAAAATTTTAATTGATCAATAAAAATTTATATGATATAAAATTGGTTATATAAAAAAATAAATTTATAACTTATCAAACATTTTACCCGTGAAAAACTGCAATGCTGAATTTATTTTAAATTATCAAAAATTTATTGGTATATGTCATGATAGTTTACTTGTAATATTTTTTTATTTTGATATTAATAAATATTTAATTATGAATATTTTCAACATAAAAATTGATAAATATTATATAACAAAAAATATTTTTACCCTAATATTACCAATAAAATAAATTTATTTTATATAATTTATTTTTTTATTTATTTTAAATTGGATCCGATAATTAAACTAGACATAACAGAACTAGGGGGTCACGGGCCTAGGCTGGTCGAGCAACACGCAAACGCGCTCAGCACTGTACAAGAGTGATTAAAATTACAAGTGTACAGTGCCGAGTTAATTATCTTCGCAGGCACAGCGAGTGAATTGAAATACAAAAGGCGAGGGAAAACGAGACCTTACCTGGTGCATCTGCGGGGTAAAGACGAAGACAATGGTGACGATCGGTTAGCTCTAGCCGGACCTCTCAATTTGTTGTATCTATCACTCTTGATAGAGCATACATCTCAAAAAAAAATAATTGATTTTTTTGAGTTTATCTTATATACTATTTAATAATAAACCATAATAAATTAGTAGAATAAATATTTTTATAAATACATCGTAGTTGTGATTTTTTATTTTATATAATTTATAATTCTTTAAATTAACTAACTTTGATATATTTAAAGCATGTTTATTGAGAAAATATAAACTCTTAAACCTTTAGTAGACTAGTAATTATGCATTATTATCTAAGTCAAAACTTGCTTTGAGCTTTGCGACCAGTGACCCAAAATAAACCAACTTTATTTTTTAATGATAACAAACAAAATTATATCAATTATAGCTTTGATGTTGTTTTTTGTCCTCCCTTTCACATCCATGACCATGTTGAAAATGTTCTCAAATATTTTTTTTGATGTACATGACATCATAGTTATAGTGGAGGAAATTGATCTTCCAATAAAACAGCTTCTAAAAAAATATTTCATTTTACCCAATTATATCTCAAACCAAAACTAGAAAACTTCTGCTTACCAGATTAGAAATTAAACACAATGTAACTGTACCCCGACACCACATCAAATAATTCTTAATCAGAAAGATACAGGGTATAACATTCTTTTCAACTTTACAAAAAAAAATCATTTTTGTTTTTTTCTATACTTGTGCTTTATTGACAATAAATGCGGGTGGTAGTCAAAAAAAGACATTTTATCCCTATTTGTTAGTGTGAATGTCTTGCTATTTTTCATATAGTATAGACATATTAGTTTTTCATATGTGCTTTAACCGAAAACCTTTTCATAAACTGAAAAGTCATTAATAATCCACATCAAAGCTATCTTGATAAGAAAATTATGTTTCATCAGTCATTATAAATCAAAACCCTAGAGGACCACAACTACATCAACTCATCAATGGTTGGAGATAAACATCTATATTATAGCCTGAACTATTAAGACAAGGTATAATTGTAGATAAAAACCTGAAATCCAGCCTCACACATATCCCTAGTGGCAAGTTGTAAATCATGAGTATAACCGATCAATATGAATAAGGAGTCGCAAATGACCTAAATAGATTAAATTTATTTATATATAACCCAAGACACGCGTTCCTTAATTCAATTGAAAAGTGAGGATACATATTATTAAAGTGTTTCCATGTCTCACCATCAAAAGGATGCATCATTATTCCATCCACCGTATTATATGATTGTTGCCATCTCATATGATCAACAATCTTTGGTGATATGAATAACCTCTACAATCTTGGTGTGATTGGTAAGTATCTAAGTTTTTTTATGCTACAAGAGTCTTTTCCATACTAGTTTTGGGTTTATAACGGGAATGCCTACATATCCTACACTCGGTCAGCTTAGCATTTTCAAGGTAATACAACATATAAAAGTTTGGATACATGTTAATTTTCTAGTATTCTAGACTGAGAGGTTTCATCATGGACATAGCATTATAGAAATTTTCTTTTAGCATGTTCCCTTTAGGTAAAATGTTTTTCTCTTATTCAATAATTTTGTCATAACTAACCTCAATCAAACCATAATCAACTTGATAGTAAACAAATATGCAATGATAGATAATTTATTGTGATTTATGCAACTATGATATAATGGTTTGTCAGAATCTTTTAAAAGATCAACAAAAACTGGTTGCGTCTACATTAGGATCTTTATCTATGATTGGATATTGACCGATATGACCATGATTCATTCTAATGGCATTCATAACCATAGTTTTATTAGAATTGTTGTTGTCATTTTTTAACCTCATTACTATAATCTATCCTCCACAATCCTTAGAGTAAATCTCGATACATCTATGAACAATTATTTATAACTTCATCAAACCTATAACAAATAATGATGATAACATGTATTAATTAATTATGCTAACTAAATAAATTTAAAAAAATATTGGTTTAGCTTCCAACCTACTTTAATGATTCTTTTAATTCATTATCAATTATCTATGTACATATAAATTTATACATATTTACAAAAATTACAACTCGACAATAAAATTGATAAAAACATAATTATTTATCTCATCACAACATACCTAAGTTGGTAATTCATTATAGGTTTCAATAATTTACAAACAAATATAATTTTATAAAATCTAAAACACACTATAACATGTACAAAATCATAAATTCATATAACAAGTTTGTTTGTGGAAAAAAAAGTAGATACCCAAACAAAATGCATATGCATAAAAAAAATATGCAATAAAAAATTAACATTTTAAAATTGTGTTCAAATTAAAAAAAATGGTCAATTTGCTTACTTAAAGTAGAAAATCTATAATAAAATTTTAATCAGAACATGAATGTTGTCAAAGAAAGTGTTGTTGTGACCGAAAAACTTAAAGGATGATGAATTGTGTTGAGATAAAGAGGGATATAAGGGGTTTAAGGAACAAGGAGAAATAAGGGAAGGGAGAGGAGGGTTGATGACTATGTCATTTATTAAATATTATTAATGGATTTACTAGTATAATTATTTCATCTATCAATTCATGGCTATTTTGTCTGTATAAGTGACACATCACTATACGAGCTTCCATATTTGAACCCAACTATAATTCTATCAGTAACGCTATCTATAAAAACTTATATGGTATTATATTTTTTTTTTAATTCCTTCTATTTCGATTAGGATTTTTTTGGTATATATCGATGATATATTTTTGTTGGTAAATATCAATAGAGTTAGAGATGAGAAAAATTTAATCAGTAAACATCACCCTAAAATACTATCAAAGAAAATTTGTCAATGATTCTATTTTTATTTATTGGCTCATCTCTCCATTAGACACAAAAAATTATTTTTTTTCATTTAATTATTGACCTGCTAAAACAATTAAATTCAAAAACTAACTTAGAGATAAAAAATTTATTGAGGTTTTTACATTAAATAAACTTGGAATAGTTGATCCGCGAATGATTAGGGCAAAAAGCCCAGGCCAGTGACTCCTTAAAATATGTGGGGAAAGGAAAAAAAATTACACTATAACAAAGCTCAATGTAATTGATTTTTTTTTTCAGTTTTGTTTAGATCTACTCTGTAGAGTATTTAGCTTTGGAAGTAGTTTCTGTTTTGCAAACTCATAAAGATACGTCAACCTCACTAGCATTGTCTTTTTCTCTCTTTTTTTATATATATTTTTTCATTTTTCTTTTGTCAAATGATAGCAATGACTTCTTTTTTATGATAATCTAGATAATATTCTCAGCATTCAATTGCCCCATTTTCATCTCTTATATTATGCAGAGAGAAAGAGCAGAGAGTTGATTCACTTGATTCCTTTAAAAAAACTTAAAATTAATCTTTGAAAATTATTACTCTTCTTCCTTCTGTTTAAATCTTTTGGCTCTCTGAAATTCGAAAACCTTCCAGTTTTCCCCAAGTCTTTATTTAGATACTTTCCATGTCATTAATAATCGTATGACTAACATATTGTCAAGACATTAAGAACTTGTTTGTAATAATTAACAAGAAACCGGCAAAAAAAAAAAAACTTTATCTCTTTCTAAATATTATAAAATCATTATTAGTATAATTGAAATTAGACTCGTTATACTTTTTGACCAAACTAATAATCTATATAAAATTAAAAAGAAATTAAAATTTTAATTTAACTGCACCTTATTAAAAACCAAATATTTTTTTTTTAATCGAACTTATTACGAGTTCAATTCAACAAAGTTATGTGGTCGTGTCAGCAAATTTCCTGTCGGACGGACTTGTCCAGCATGGGTTTAAAAACACTTTGTACAAGTTTAGATAAACCGTATTTGTATAGATTTGTTTTCATTTCTTCTTCACAACTTCCTCTTTATGCTTTCTCACCTTAATTAACTTTTGAGTTAAAATAAATAAACAAATGATAAAATTCTACTTTTTAAAAATGCTTTTTTTCCATCGAAAAGCAACTTAAAAATGTAATTCAAACAAAATTATATGCAGCTTTTCTAAATTATTATGTGTTAAATGATATTTATATAATCTTATTTATTAAAAGTAGAATAATATTTTTATTTTAATCTATATATACTTCATTTGAATTTAGATCAAGACTAAATGTTTATAATATATAGATAATTCAGAATTTTAGTTTTTTTTTATATATATTTGATCTTAATTATTTTAATTTTATGATTTTGCTTTGACTTAGACAAAAAAATATTAAAAATAAATGGTTGTTGTCCAATGAATTTCCAATTATTTTTGTTCAACAAAATGGCATATATATGTTGATCAAAACCCTAATTTTTTTTTATGTATATTAACGATCAAAACCCTAATTAACTCACGAAACAATGATCAATCAAGCTATTGGAAACAAAATTTGATCTTATTATTGAATATAAAAGTGATAGCACACTAAACAAAATAATAGTCATGAGACTTGAATTTGATAACTGTAAACAATTTGAAAACACACAAATCACCAAATTTTCATGAAAACTCCAAGTGACATGTCTAAGTATACAATCACAACAAGGTCAAAGAGTACGGGCTTGTTGGTAATAAATAAATTTAAAGGCTTATTCAAACTTGCCACCATCTGCTTTAAAATAGTTTTTTTGGTACGAAAGGCTTATCCGGCCAAGAATAGAATAATATCATAGCCTCTCCTCTGTCTTATAGGGAGCTTGGTATCATTTCTTGTTGTTCTTGGCTTCTTTCTGGGTCCCGCCTTGCCAATTCCTCTAATAGTATTGCAAATCTCTCCATTACTGGTGCACGTAAGGAAACCAAAAGCATAACCCCACGCTCTCCGTTCTTGAATCGATACGGCAGGAAATAGGTTCCTGCGATAGAAATTTCATCAGGCATGGCCTTCGGTGGCCCAGTGTAAATTGTGTTGCCCCATCCATAGTCCACCTGATCGAACCCAATACTTGTTAAGTCTGACACGACATATGATTGTAACCCTATAGGCTGCCCTTTGGTTATCTCCATTAGATCAGCCAATGATCTCATGTACTCCTCAGTTATTCTATTCTTGGCATTTCTTATCATTTCCAATGCATACCCTAAAGAGTTTAAGCAAAGCTTCCTAGCATTTGTTACAGCTGCTGGCAAAGCTAGGACGTTACCATAATATCCTTTTGGTAATGGAGGGTTAAATTTGGAACGTGCGTTGACAAGCATTTGCATGCGCATCTCCTCATTAGGGTTAGCTTGAGATGCTATGGCATAGCATCTCCATAAGCATGCACTTATTACCTCAAAATTTGAACATGGGTGTAAATGAGAAGGAATCCATCTACGAATGTTTGATAATTCCTTGCGGTTAAGAACAAAACTACGGTGGGCTACAGCGTGAACCTGGCCGTGGAATTCAGGCACCTTGGCTGTAGGATCAACAGCAACGGGAGCATCATTACCATATTCATTGTGTCTGCATGTAACTCGTGGCGGATTCCTAGCACAGAGGAGTTCCCTTTGCCACACAGGTAGAATTGAAGGGGCTTGGGCACCTCGCGCAATCTCACCTATGGCATTCAATACCTGAACTATGCCGAGTGCATCGGTCATTGGGTGATTAAGACGGAACCCAAGTACAAAACCACCACACTTCAAGCGTGTCACCTGTTAACATAATGTAATATTATTAATACTTTATGAGAATGTAATTGATGGAATATTACCATTATTTTTTTAATTATATTTTTTAATTTTCTCGATAATAATAATGATGACGAAAGAATGAATAAACATTAGCCTATAATGTCCTATGCGTACCTGAAAAAGCAATAATGGGGTATTGAGGATCCCATCTGATCCTGGGACGTTGTAAAGAAGTTCCTGAAAGCATGGGAAAGGAGATGGAATTGGATCACCAAACTGCTCGACCGTGGCATCGGCATCGGCTTCGATGAACAAGACACCCTCACCAGTACAATCTACTATAAGTTTATTGTCTGGCCCTTGTCTAATCCTACCAGCAAAAGGGTAATAATACACAAGTGCCTGCGCAATTGCCTCCTTTATTACCTTGACAGGATCTTTCCCTTGCATTGATGGATTGTGTGCATACAAGTTGTAATGTGGTGATTGAAATTGGAGGTATAGTTGGCGATCAATATCAGAAAGCTGTCTAAATTCATGAGGTGTGGCCTTAGCTGGCGCAACCAATTCTGGTTCGCGCCTTCGGACGGCGAACGATATGGAAGTTGGTGTTGCCATTGCACAAAAAGTGTGTTTGCTGCAAACTGTGATAAATGGTGGCTCTACCTCAGCAGTCAAGAATATTTTTGCTTGAGATGGAATGCATGGGAAGGCAAACTTGCTACATATTTATAGTAATAAAGATTGTGTGCACATGCAGTAGATGTGAAAGGTAGGAGCAGGAACAGTAGTAAATGATTACGTTTATAAAACCATGAAATCATCAAACAGTAAGGTAATCGTTACCCACTACAATACCTAACTCCTTTCCAATTCATTATTATTCTGGTTCATGATTCCCCACTGAAGAATCTTTTTATTAATTTACCGTTATACTCATAGTTTTTTCCTTTATTCTTCGCTGAAAGTTCTGTGAAGGAACTAACAAGTGGACGAATAAGAAGAAAATTCAAACATATATGAAAATTAAAAGGGCTTCTGAAAATTTCATTATAGATTATCCTAACATTATTACTTCAATATGGTCATGCCCAGTACTAACCATGTTGGGTTTCCTTTCATAATATTGAGGAACCCCCTCTCCTTTGATTTATCTTTCAAGTTTAGAGGGGATAGATTTTGGGAAACTACGTGCCTAATGAAGGGGATTCCTTAGACTTTGACAAAGTTAGAATTTGAACCAAGACAAATTAGTTATCGAATAATTATTTGTTGTTAAAGAGTCTAAAATTTAGAAATTTATATTATATCCTGGGATTGGTTTTATACTCTAATATTCTTCACTTAAACTTTTATCCTTAGGAAAAAATATAAATTATATTTAGGATTTTATTTAATAGTTAAAGTTTTTAAATTAAGATGATTTTTTAACATGATATCAAAATCTTGTTAATCAAATGATTATAAATTTAAATCTTATCATTTTATTTTATTTAATAAAAATTAAATATAAATTTTAATTCCATTTTGTTTTTACTAAGATGTATTAAAAAAAATAATATGGAGTTTTTTTCCCCCTTCTTTTGACTTTTTTGGGAGGCCTTAGACGCAAAACAAAATGGCCAGGTTGTGGCCTTCCCCGACCAAAATGTCCGTGAATCCCTCTCAAGTTCTGCACACAAGATTATATATTGTTTCCTTAGATATGCATTTACAACCAATAATTAATGAAGGTGTGACGTCTTCTGCAATTTATTTGGCTCTCTAACTAAGCGACTCAATTAATTTGTTTTTATTAGTATTATTTATTTTTGCTACCAACTTCACCAGCATTGACTTTTTGAGGAGCATCAACCTTGATACATTGTCATCTAGCTAGTGCTATCCATGCCCTCCTCTAAGTCTTTTATAAATTTTATTCACATAATTAATTCATTAAAAAAAGGAGTTTCACAACCAAAAAAATAAAAATCGAAAGGGTAATTGAGGATATGTTAATTGTGTACATAAGAAAAATAGAAGGAAATTGGAGGACGAAAGGCTGTGCGATTGGTTGCAGTGAAGCTAACAGCAAAAGATCAATGACTCACAAAACAGTCATAGTTGACCATATCATAAATATATTGTAAGCAAAGTTGAGGAAACGAATATGTTTTGTCATTAACTTGATTGTTGTTGCCTACTCATTGAGAATTTTTTTTATTGGATAAAAAAATTAAAAAATAACTTTGTTATTTATTAAAAAAACTATAAAAATAAAATGGTTAACCAAGTTTTACGTGAATTTTATTCTGGTTAATTTTCCAAGCTATTCAAATATGAACCCAATCTGAAATAAATAAATTTCAAGTTCAAATATTTTAATTATTAAGTTTTTTTATATAAATTTTAAAGGCGGTTTGACGCTCAAAGAGATTTTATTATAATTAGTATTCGTTAGTTCAAATTTGGAGACCAACTTACAAATAAATTTATTAAATCTTTTTTAATACATCAAACTGATATATGTCTACATGACATTTTATCTATTGAATTAACTCTTTTATTTCTTGGATTATGTAATTAAAGAAATAAAGAAAAGAAAATAAACATGTGGAAATTAATTTAATTTCTTTAATTAATTAGGTTTGTTTAGGCTAATATTTTTCTTAATTAATTTATTTCATTTTAATCATTTAATTTTCACATCAAAAGAGACAATTTTCTCCTTTTTTTTTAAAAAAAAAAGGAGTTATTGGATTATACGTCATCGAGCGTTCAATTTAGTATCTAAAAGAAAATTCCATTATGATGGAAGGACTATTACAAAACAAAAGAGAGAGTGGAGGGACTCAATCAATTATTAAAAAAAAAACATAAGAGGTTCCAATAAAAGAATTAAAGAGTATAGGTACCAAATAATGGATAAAATCCATCTTACAAAATAAATCATGATAGTAATTTAATTTGTGAATAGCAGTGATTTGATATTTTGTATGGATAAGAGTACTCTTAAGCCATCTTTCACTTATCATAATTTTATTTTTTTTCAAATCAAGCCATCCTCGTCCAAACCGATCATGTCTTATAGTTTTCTTCGTGGAATTCGAATTTCCAATAATAACATAACCGGTCATTATTAAGCAACATGATAGTGAATAGTAATTAAGATCATGTCGAAGTGTGTAGTAAGCAATCCATAAAATTACGAAGTGGTTAGGTGAAGGATAAATACGAGTTTCCATTCTACAGTAGTTGAATGATGAATGGTCTTCATTAATTCTGTTGACTGAATCAACTTGTTTCTAATCTCAAATTGTTGAATTGTTTAACGTTCATTCACTTATCTTCAAGACCATTATATTGACCGAATGCGTGTTGCTTGAATCAACTTGTTTAGTGATTAATTTATTGTCGTTTCAGTAACATAACGTTGATGAATGAATGAATTTATTCAAAGATTTAATTATAATTTATTTTATTGCAAAATATTCTAATTATACATTTACATTGAAATCACTGAACAAGCCGAAATCTGTAAAAATATAAAGATTGATCTTGCAGTTAATGGGTTACCTCTCGATTCTTGCCACCCGATACGAAGCAATGAATATATAATTATTTAATCCAGACAGATGAACATCGAATCCTACAAATGAATTAGCTTCTGCCTGCCTATCGTCTGTATTATTAAATATCAGATGCGGGTTGGTCCTGTGTATACTCTAAGTATATTCTTAATTACAAGTGCATATCAAGTTGACTCACTACATGGGTAGTAGGTTTATGTTCTTCTAACAAAAATGATGGTAGGTTTTAACTTATATTTTTATCTATTCTCTTAGATTATTCTTTTAGCTTTAGATATCAATGCTCTTATTTGTATTTTTTTATAAATTTATTTTCCTTAGAATATCATTGTTTCAATAATAATAAATAGATTTTTGAAATAAAACACTTCAACTTGTTAAAAGATAATATAAATTATATTTTAAAATCTTATTTAATAGTTTAAATTATTAGATCAAGATAGGTTTTTGGTATTTTATCAGAGTGTTAATAATTAAGTAATCATGAATTAAATTTTCATTATTATTGTTTATTTAAAAAAAAATAAGTACAATGTAATATGATGTAATATGAGTTATTATAAGTTTACCCTATTTAATAGCTTAAATTATTGAATTGAAATAGTTTTTAAAACAACTACTATTAAAATAATTGTATGATTTGATTATTTGATTTTAACTCTTGGGAAACATATGCATGCATCTGCCTTGCATTTTTTCAGATTCCTACTAGTGTTTTTTATTATAAATTTTAATTTTACTTAGCAAGTTTTTTTTATATAAATTTTAAGAAGTTCATTTGATGCCGAAAGAGATTTGTTTTTTAATTATTATAATTTTAGTTCAGATCTCAAGATCAACTTATAAATAAATTTATTAAGTTTTTTTTAATACATCCAACTGATATAATATTTTAAAAAGATAATTTAATATTAATTAACATGAAAATACATCTTAACATTGAAATAAAAAAACATTGGACATTGAAACTTACCTACTACTAACTAACTTAGTTTTTTATTTTTTAATAATATAAGAAAAAAAGTCAATATGCCTATTCAAAGCCATTTCTGAAAGAACACTCATAACAAATTAGAAATATGAGAATACTAAGTCAATAGTGTAATAAACATCCACAACGATGGCATCTCTTAGGATGAGCTGGATATAGCTGTTTCGTTATAAAAAGAAGATGATGTTGTAGATTATGACATTTCAACAACACAAAAACCAAGGCCAGTTCACTTTCCTTTGGGTGAAGAAAGGAAAAGGCCTTCTAATTTTCTAACTCCGACCTTATCTCCTCCTCTGTGTGTGTGCGCACACGGGAGAGAGGGAGGGAACAGCTTATTTTATTTCTACCAATCTTCTTTACTTAGTTTAAAGTTTACTCTTACAATTTTAGGTCACTAATAATTTTAGGATCAGTAATTTAACATGGAATGGTTTAAAATATATGAACTTGTTGAAAATAAACTTGTCCAATCAACATGAGAACGTTATTTTTAATAGACAACGGACAATTGACAAGGTTGAAGGTCATTGTCGTAATGTCTGGCTCATAGGGCTTTTCGTAGAAATAGAAGAGGGTGTTAGAAAGTTTGATAATGATTATTATGGTTTATTTTTTTAAATGTATTAAAATAATTTATTTTTTATTTTAAAAAAATTATTTTTAATATTAGGATATCAAAATAATTTAAAAATATTAAAAAAATAATTTTAATTAATTCAAAATTTAATTAAATTCAACTATCATAACCTAATTTTTGAACAAATAATAAATAAGGTTGACAATACAAAATTTAAAGTTTAAGGATGAAATTATTAAATTTAAGAGAAAATTAGTCAATAATTTTTTAATTAAAAATAAATCCTATCTGCATATAACTAGTTCAACAGAGTCCAGGTAGTGGAAGGGATTTAGAATGTTTTGGTTCAAATCTTCAGTTTTGGGCCTTCACCGTTTGTCAAAATACATACATACATACATATATATATATATACATACATATAAATGTGTGTGTGTATACCTATACATATATATATACATATATATATATATATATGTATGTATGTATATGTACACACATATATATATCATGTGAATAGGT
This sequence comes from Populus ilicifolia, assembly GCA_015708895.1. Lineage (NCBI taxonomy): Eukaryota > Viridiplantae > Streptophyta > Magnoliopsida > Malpighiales > Salicaceae > Populus > Populus ilicifolia. The sequence goes on from SRLM01001097.1 coordinate 70,200, forward strand.
ACGGAATTAGTTTTGTTATAAAAATATGCTTGAAAAAAAAAAAGATTGTCACTGGACTCTAAATTAAACCGAGTTATACAATTCAAGAGATAACAATATAAATAAAAAAATTATTTTTGAAATTTATATCAAAAATATAAAATAAAAAAAATAAAAATCATTATAAATATCAAATTAATAATAAAAAATTTACAAAATCAAGAGATATTAAAGAATAAATATAAAAATCTTTTAAATAAATATATTTTTTAATTTCAGTTAATTAACACAACTGAATTTATATTATTAATTAATCAGAAAATAATAAATTTTTATTTTTNTTCATCTTTGTGTTTTAATTGGACAATAATTTGTTACCTAATTAAGATGTAATTTTGATATATTATTCCTGACAATAAGCTCTTTAACTTAGAAAATATTAATCATTGAGAAGTTTTCATCTTTAAGCATTTCTAAAATGTCTAATTGATGAGATTTAACCCTTTTTCTTTTTTTTCTTTTTTTTTTTAATGAGAAAAGGAGGGATTGTCAACAAGGTTGTTGTTCAGTAACTCTCATGTGTGAAATCAAAGACCTGCACCGAGTTTTTCATTGCTATCCTTTGTTTTATTTTTATTGAAGTAGACTCTCCCTATTTAATTTCTTCTTGGCACCCTTTTGTCTTTTTTTTTTTTAACTGGGTTGGGATGAGTTTTGTTTGAAAATATATTAAATTAATGTTTTTTTATTATTCTAATATACTGATGTAAAATATTAAAAAAATTATTTAAATATATTCTTAAACAAAAATAATAATTTTAAAAAATATCTTATATTACAATATTAATCCCACACTCTCTTGGCATTCTTAATCTTTCTCTGGTTTTACTTTTATCCTCTCTTTTTTCCTCTATTAAGACAAAAATAAACTAGAAAAAAAACCTTTTCAGATAATTATTTAAAAAAGGTTTGATGGAAATATAGAAATTAACCTACTTTCACTTTGAAAATTTTATAGATTACTTGGCCATTCAATTCACTTATAAATAGTTAAGTCAATTGTTTTTATTAAAACAATAATATTCAAGAAAACAAACCCTAAAATAGGTTTGATGGAAATATAGAAATTAACCAGGGAGAGTCTATTTTCACTATACACCGTAAGAGTAAAATTTGTAAATGAGGTCCCTTTAACCTTATTCTGCCTTGTCTTTTAGCACCACACAGTACCTTCCTGATTGCGGACCATGCAAGGAACTGACCACGTGCCTTAAAATCATGTCCTTGTTTCTCACTCTGTCCCGGCTTTTCAAACACTCTCCTGTTATTCTAACAATGGATAATAATATTAACTTTAAATTTTATGTGATTAATCGTGATGTGATATGTGCAAGTTAATTCTAATATTTATATTAATAAAAAAACAATAATATAACGGTTAATAATGATTACAATAACGTTTTAAGAAGTTTGCATGTGATTTAACAAAGGTTCTCTCGTACACGACTTTGTTTTTTTTAAAAAAATAAAATAATTTGAATGATTACTTGGATATTTTACAAGTTTTTTAAAATAAATTTTATTTATTTATTTATTTTAAATTAATATTTTAATATATTTTTTCTAATTTTAATTCAAATTTACCAGTATAAATATGTTTAGTTGGTATCATTTTGATTCATAATAAATCAATAAGATTGATAAATTTCACAATAAATCAAATTTCAGTAAAAACTTTAATAATTTTATAAAACATTTTATATTACAATATCAATCCCACACTCTTTTGACATTCTTAATCTTTCTCTTATTTTACTTTTATCCTTTTCTTTTATTTTTATTTTTATTAAAGTGATAGTATAAAAAAAACTCTTCAGATAGTTCATGTTCAGACCCTAAAATAGGCTTGATGGAAACATAAAAATTAACTAGAGATAGTCTATTTCTACTATACATCTTATTCTGTCTTGTCTTTAAGCGCCACACGTTACTTTTGAAGAGTTTCATCTTTGAAAAGTGTTTATTCACCAACTTCATTTTTCTTTCACTGTTGTCAATTTTTTTTTTAATTTTTTTAACTTAATAATTAAAAATGTTAAGAAAATAAAATTTTAAATTAAAAAAACTAAAGCAACTGTAGAATAAAAAGAAAAGTACGTGAACTAAATATAACATTTTTTAACTTAATATAATTTTTAATTAATTACTGGGTTATTTGAGTAGGTAGTACCTGAACTAAATATAATTTTTAATTAATTACTAGGTTATTTGAGGCCATAAATAATTTTTGTAGGTATTATAGATTAAAAATAAAATAAAAAAGAATTTTTGAGTATAAAATACCCCTTACCTAATCCTATTATTAAATCTTGAACAAAATTAGGCATATTTTTTTTAAGAAAAAAGAAACAATTGTTGAAAAAATATCAAAAATTCAAAAAAAATAAAATATATTTTATACTTTGGTACTCTATTGTTGAATTGTTTTTCTTTCCTTAATAAATTTTAGGTATAATTAAAAAAAATATCTCCTATACTTGTGGTCTTCTTTTCTTTTTTTTTCAATCTAAGGTTTGGAAAAATTATGATTTGCCTCCTTGTTCAACAAGAAAAAGCAAATTAGACTAATTTTTTTTTTCCTTAGTATATAATAAATGTAAGTCTACGTAAATTTCTTACAAACCTTGTTTTTTTTCTCTCAAACATGATTTCTCTCTCCAACCTTTCTCTGAAGCAAATTTGGCTAAATTCACACCCAAGGCATTGGCCCAGCGGTGGCAGGCGTCTTGCATCTTCTGCTGCCATGGGTTCGAGCCTTGCAACACCTTCTGCTGCCATGGGTTCGAGTCTTGGAGTTGCATGCCTGTCAGCCCCGCGCTGCCTTCCCTGCCTGCTGGGTTTGCAGGGTGTTCAGTAGGCCGTGAGGATTAGTTGTGGTGCGCGCAAGCTGACCCGAACACCCCACGTTAATCAAAAAAAAAATTGGCTAAATTCAACCTTTTTCTTCAATTTTCTTTTCAATCAAACTTCTAATTAGTCCTCAAAATTATAGTTGGCTTGATTATACCTATTTTAGACCACTTCTTGCTTTTAAAATTTTACTATTTGTTTGATTTTATCCCAAATCATAATTTTTATTTATATTTTTTTGAATTTTTGATATTTTTTCAACAATTGTTTCTTTTTTAAAAAAAAAACATGCCTAGTTTTGTTCAAGATTCAATGATCGGGTTAGGTAAGGGGTATTTTATACCTAATTGTTTTTTTATTTTAAATTCATAACACTTACAAAACACCTTATAAATCATGATAAATCATTTATGGCTTCAAATAACCCAGTAATTGGTTAAAAAAACCCCAAAGCAACTTGAATTAATTTTTTTTGCTTTTGAGAAAAACAAAGAACATCTAAGTAAAACTCTTAGACAAAGAAAAAGACAAGGAACGCCTAAGTAAAACTCTTATTGATGAATGAATCTTACTAACACCAAAATCAACCTTTTACATGGCTAGGATTGATGTCAACTAATGACTTTCTTTTTCTTCAACTCGAATTCAACAATCTTCTCTCTCATTTCTCAAATCAATGATTGAAAATAAAAAAATAAATTTTCAAAGACTAAAAAGACTTTTTTGATTATGAAAAATTATAATTTAAACTAAGTAAACGTCTCTCGCTAATTTTGAATCTGTCATCTATTTTTTTTATTTTTTTTTTCTTTGATCCCTAATTTTTTTAATCTTACACTTTCATAACAAACCAAAAGTAATTAGCCATCAATTTGACCATAAAACAATAAAATTAAAAAGAAAAAATTAAAAGAAAAAAATCTCTACTCCAATTCATAATGAATGGTGCTATCATAAAATCACCTCACAGTTTATTAATTTATTTTGTTATGTTATGTATTGGTTAGAAATGCTTGACCCACTAGTTGTTTTTCAACAATCCCTGAAAAGTAGTGTAAGACTAGATGAAAAGTAGTGTAAGACTAGATCGGTAACTTGCACTGTATCATGGACAGACCCAATTGTTTTTCAACATAATGAAAGGATGCCAAGGCAATGCAAGCATTCATAAAAAAAAAAAAAAAATTGAGATTGTCACTGACTCAATTATGTTTAATATGATCGGCTAATTGAAAAACACAAATCACAAATACCATGACTATAACAAAATTAAAGAAAAAATAACACTGAAAAAAAGATAAAAAATAAAATTGAGCGCATCCATGTTAACATGCAAAATATGAGACTTGGTTGTGACATCGGGATAACCTTGTTGAAAAAAAAATTAAATAAAATCATAAGGCTCAATTATCAAATAACTTAGTATCAAAGAGCAACGCTAAAAAATGAACATATTTCTAGCATATTATTCTTTGACGGGAAATGGTTTTATTTTTAAGAAGTCACCACCTATTATTATAGTCACTAGAAACCCTAACTGTCAATAGAAATCTTATAATTCGAGACTGGTTACGCAAAAAAAAAATATCATCACCCCTTAAATATTCTGTCTGAGGTAAACTGCATCGTTGATTTTATTTTAAAATGTTAAATTTTTATTAGTTTATACTATAATAATTTGCTTATAATATTCATAACTCTAGCGCTAGTGAATATTCAACTACGGATAATTTTAACTCTAATATTAATAAATATTATGTAGCTATAAAAAAAATTAGATCAACATTTTTTTTTATTTCTGACTCTAATGCTAGTAAATAAACAAATAAAATAAATTTATTTTATTATGCATTCACATATTTTTTATTTTTTATGTAGCTAAATAAAAACAAAATACAATTAAATCAATATTTTTATTCCTGACTCTAGTGTCGGTGAATAAACTAATAAAATAAATTTATTTTTTACACATGCACATTTTTTTTCCTAGCTAAACAACATAGAATACAATTAATAAAAATAATATAAATTTAAACCAGTATTTTTATTTTTGATTCTAGCATCAGTGAAAAACCAATAAATTTATATTATTTTTATTCATGCATACACATATTTTTTTATTTTTTTATTTTATTTATTTATTATTTTTTTAACTAGGCTGGGCTGGACCCACCTATCCCGCCCCAGTTACTGGCCAAGCTAATGACCTGATTGGGCCACATGAAGCACGCGTGAACCAAATCATGCATGCATGAGAAGGTAATTCAAAGCAAATTATAGACTATAAATTAAAACGGAAAGCAGGGAAGCATGCTTGAGAGAGTGGTTTTTATTGTTTTTTAAAGTCATTTTTATTTAAAAAATATTAATAATATTTTTTTATTTTTTTAAATTATTTTTGAAATTCATACATCAAAATAATTTAAAAATATTAAAAATATATTAATTTAAATTCTTTCAAAAACAATTTTTAAGACAGTCCAAACACTCACTGAGACTTACCTGGTTCTTTTGCAGAAAATTTGCGCGAGATTGCTGAGGCGATACTACTGCTTTCAAATTTCGTCTTGCTCCTTCTGCTTATCTTTCACGTTCTATTTCCTTCCTGTTTCTCTATTTCTGCTTGTCTTTTTTTTTTTTTTCTTTTCTCTGTTTTCCAGACCCTCTATACTCTCTCTTGGCCTGTTTCCTCTTTCGTTTTTCTTAGGTCAGTATTGGCGAGGGAAAGCTTATTTCTGGCATGGGAGTTCCTCTGGTTTCTTTGTGTTTCTTTTCTTTCCGGTTTTTTTTTTTTTTTCATCTCTCTCTCTAACCAACCTCTGTTTTTTCGGTGTTCCTCTGTTTATATAGAGCCCGGCCGGTGGTAACAGACGGTATGCGGAGGGTCGACAACCATTAAGGCGCCATAACTGAAGCCAACGGACGATTACTGTTGCAACCAGGGGCGGAGCTGGGATTACTTAATAGGGAGGGCCAAAAGTAATATAACATGTATAAATTTTTACATGTAAAATATGTTAATATATAAAAGTAAAATTATATATTAAAAAAATTAATATATAAAAGCAAATCAAACATAAAAAAAATAAAATTATTAGTTCTAAAAAAAATTTAAATTGAATTAAAACGGGGGGTATGTATTTTTTAAAGAATTTAATTTGGTTAGAAATATCATGACAAATTTATTAGATAAATTTATTAGAAATGTAAGAAAAAATTGATAATTTTAATTATTTTGCTAAAAATAAAACAGGAAAAAATCCAAACTTAATCAAAACAAACCTATAAAATATATTCAATTTATTAGAAAAAACGACATTCATTATAATAAAAAATAAAAAAAATGGTAAAACTAGTAGATTTAGAAAAATAACAGAATTATATATGTATAAACCTTATGAAATTCTTAACAAATATAAAAAAATTATTTACCTTATTTTGATGAATGATTGATACTTAAAAGTATATTTTTATCAAGGTTTTATATCATCATTTTACACTTGAAGTATCAATAACTCCTTAACTAAAGCATGTTTTATAATACTATATCTAATAATACTAGATACCTTTAATTTATGTTCATTTTAAATACAGGCTTATCATATAAATGAAAGAATTGATTGATGAATTTAAGAACTGAAATTGAAAGGACAAAGAGATGGTCAAACTTAGAAAAGAGATGTTGGTGCGGTCCAAACCAAAACACTGTTCAGTAATTGGATTATATCTAGAGCTGTAGATCTCAGATTTAGGTCTACTTTATATGGATGGAAAGGTAAGACATAGGCCTACAACTTTCATATAGAGCCCAAGATCTAAAACGTCATTTTCAAGTTCAAATTGGAGCTACAACAAAGAAGCCCAAATCTGTCCTCCAACCCGAGTACTGTTCAGTATTTTGGCCATATCTGGAGTTCTAGAAGTCGAAATGATCTGAATTGTTTACACAAGAACATTGAGACAATTTTCTACAACTTTCATGTTTTTAAGTGGCTCTAATTTTAATTTTATCAATAACGTTTTAGGCAGACAAGAGAAGATAAAGATTGTCATCAAGTCAAGAGTTGGTCACTCACTCATCAATCAATCATTAAATCAATAGTTTCTAATTTTGGCCTATAAAAAGAGGCATTTTCCATGCATTTAGGCATCTTGGTGTCCAGATAAAGATCATGCTCTTATTTTCTATCTTTGTATTTATTATATTGCTTATGCTTTGCTTTTATTAATATCAAGTTTTGCCTTTCATTTCCTTTTCTTTGCTTTGTTAACTCTTATCTTATTTATGTTCTTATTTTGTTTATCTATTTTTCTTTTTTTCATTATGACTAGCTAAGTTTATTATGTCAAGGTGAAAAGGTTACACTAATGGTGTAAGAATAAGTATAGTATAAACTTAATATGGACTTTAATGTTTGATACTAACATGTTTTATATTTGTTATCTTGTTCACTCTTTAATACTTTGCTTGTTAAATGAGTAATCTTGATTTATATTATATAAAACCTGGTGCAACAAATACTTGGCACTTTCATAGCCCATACTGTATGGTATAACCGACAACTAAGCTATGAAAGGAACTTGATTTGTTGTTAATATAAGTTATAATCATGAATACTTGATGAAATTTACAAGTATTAGCATTAATTGAATAAGATGACTAATGTAATCATGTTAATAATCTATAATCTGATTGGAACCTCCTTTGTGTGTGGTTTCCAATTGAATAATAAGATTTATACTATACTTGTTTGACATACCATTAGTGGATTCTCTGACCTTTACATTGTTTGTTATCATTGTTCAATCCTTAGGTTAATTTTTCATCTCAAATTTTTCATCAACTTTTCTTCTTCTTTTTCTTTTTCTTTATTATTGTTGTTGTGGTTGTTGTTACTACTACTACTACTACTACTATTAGTATTATTATTACTACTATTATTATTGTCGTTGCTATTGTTACTATTGTTGTTGTTTATAATTTGTACAATTAACCTCCATGTGATTCGATCCCGGTCTTGCCGGGTTATTTATCGACACTTCTGCACTTAGGAGAAGACATCAATCTTTTAGTCGTGTCAATGAATAATAAATTAATTGACAACTTTATTTTAATTTTTCTACATTGCTTTGTATTATTATATTTTTTGGTTAGGATTCTAAAAAAAAAAGAAGATAAAAAACAGTAATAAATAATTAAATTGAACAAGTTATATTTTTGTTTTTATAATTTGGATAAAGAGATAATTTTATATCCAAAGATAATTAATTAATGAAATAATAATTTATTATTAGATAAGCTATTACTTATTATATTTAAATACTAAATAAAAAATATCTAAAATATTTTATAAGGGTATTTTGCAGGGGCCCAGGTCCCTGCTTGCCAGTCCTTGGTTTCACCTCTGGTTGCAACATTTCTCAGCTTTTACTGCTGAAAACAGTCTCTGGTTTAAAGAAGAAGAAGATGAACAATGTTCTTTCAAACGACGTCGTTTTGAGATAAGAGGTGGCTAATTTGTGTTTTGACCCATGAAGTCTTGAAAGTCTTGTAATTAAGCCCCTGGTTTAAACTGTAATCGGCCCCTTACATGTCTGCGTCATTTTCAAGCTAGTCCTTGGATTTTAATTTTGCAATTTTCACCCCAAAGTTTAATATTGCTTCAATTAAGTCCTTGAATAAGTTCATTCCAAACTCAATTAAGTCTAAAACTTGTCAACTCTCTGATTAAACCCTTGATTGAATTAATTAATTTAATTCCAAGCCTAATTAAGTCTCAAAACTTATCAATTTTCTAATTAAAGATTGATTGGATCAATTAAATTAATTTCACACTCAATTAAGTCTCAAAACTTCCAATTGTGTTGCCTTTAATCTAAATTTTAATTCATTCTTCATTCATTTCATTTTTATTTGTTTTTTTTCATTTTGTTTCATCATTCATTTTTTTTGGTAAATAAAATAAAATAATAATGGTCAAAATTTGAGTTATGACAATTGTGATATTGGGCAACCTCATCAAAAGCAAATTGAATAAAACTATGAAACTTAATTATCAAACAACCTAATATTGAAGAATAATTTCAAAATCAATGAGAAATCCAATAGAAAGAAAATAAAAAAGCTCGAGCTCAATATTCAATTAAATAAATGTTGAAAGATGAAACAAAAAAATCATAAACGTAAAAAAGGGGGGAACCAAGAAAACTCGAGCAAATCTCTTAAACCTTTATTAATCTTTCAAACTCTTAACTTATGAAATTTAAGACCTTGACTCAATTAAAAAGCTGTATTCCCAACCAATTTAATGTTAAATGATGAAGAATTTTTTTTTAAATAGTAATCAAAAGAATGAGGATCAAATCTAATAGGAAAAACAAACTAGAGGATGGAATAAAAAAATCAAATTTAAAAATTATCTCAAATAAAATAAATAGAAATCTAAAGAAAGATGACTGAATTTGACATCTTAAAAAAATTAAAGGATGTTGAAATTGAAAAAAAAATTCTAATTTTATTAAAAAAACAAACTAAAACAAATGATGAAGTCTAATTCCAAATTAAATAGAATATTAAATAATGAGATTGAGGAAAAAAATTGATTAATAATATGTGGATACAATTAAAAGTTATGTAAAAAAATAAGCTAAACTCTCTTAATTTCTCATATTAAAGGGTGGATGACATGTAATTTCTTGTATTAAAGAATGAATAACATGTTTTCACTTTCTATTAAAAAAATAGACATGAAGAATGCGTCACTACACTTATTTTAGAAAATGACGTGTCATTTGCTTGTCTAGAATTTAATGACCGGATTAGATTAATGGTATTTTATACCTAAAAGTTCTTTTTTCATTTTATTTTTAATTCATGACATTTAGAAAATACTTTAAAAGTCTTGATAAATCTATATATAACCTTAAATAACCTAGTAAGCACTCAAAAAACCTAAAAGCAACTTGAATTAACTTTTTTTGCTTTTAGAAAAGACAAAGAATATCTAAATAAAACTCTCAGGTAAGGAAAAAGATGAAGAACATCAGAGTAAAACTCTCATCATGCTGACACCAAAATTGATCTTTTACATTGTTAAGATGGATGTCAACTAATAACTTCTTTTTTTGAAGTGGAATTCAAAAACTCTCTCATTTCTCAAATCAATAACAAAAAATAAAAAACATTTATAAAAAAATAATTTTTTTAAAATAAATTAATAAGAGTTTTTAAAATACAAAATAGGATAAGTGAGAGACAGGAAAAAAAGAAAGAAAGTAAGGCTCCATTTATTTGCAGGAAAGTTGTTTTTTTTTGGAAAGTGAATTCCGGGAAAAGTGAATTCCGGGGAAAATGAATTCTTGAAAAGTAAAGTATTTTTCGATGTTTGGTAGTATTATGAAAAATAAACTGGAAAATACTTTCTAGTGTTTGATTATATTATGGAAAATGAACTGAAAAATAATTTATTAATATTTTATTTTTCTCAAGTTTATTAAAATAATAAGGAATAAATCTTACAAATTAAAAAGTTGAATAATAATGAAATTGAAAAAAAAATTCATAAATTATCTCAAATAAAATAAATAATAATCAAAATAATAAAGATCAAATCTAAAAAAAAAAGATGAAGAAATTAAAATAATAATAATCAACATTTCATAAAATATTTCAAGCAAAATAAATAACAATCAAAAGAATGAGGGTCAAATTTGATAGAAAAAAATTTCAATAAAAAAATAATAGAAGAAAAGCAAATAACAATTATAAAAATGATGATCAAAGTTAATATAAAAATTAAATTTTAAGAAATAAAATTAAAAAATAAATATTCAAAATAAAATATATATATAGCAATCAAAAGTTTGAGGATCAAAATTGATATAATTAGCAAATAATGACATTTCTAAATTTTTCACAACTTCCGAAAAGTGTTTTCCTTCTAAATTTTTCAGGAAAACACTTTTCTGGAAGTCAAACCAAATTTTTCTTTGACTGGAAAGTATTTTTCATTTAGCAACTTTCCTAACAGCAAACAAACACAAGAAAGTTTGAAAAGTGATTTCCTAGAAATCACTTTTTGAAAAACAAACACAAGAAAGTTTGGAAAATGTTTTTCTGGAAATTACTTTCCAGAAAACAAATACAACTAAAAAAGAAAATACTTTCTTGAAAACTAAACCAACTTTTTTATTAAAAAATATTTTTATTGACTAGGAAGTATTTTTCGTTAACTGTAAAGTGTTTTTTGTTGACCGGAAAATATTTTTTATTGATCAATTTTTTTAATGACAAACAAAAATAGAAAAGTTTGAAAAATAATTTTTTAAAAACTGTTTTTTAAAAAATAAAAATGGCCTAAATTTATATTTTAAAATGATAGTCTTTTTCTTTTTTTTAGGGCCCCCCAAGCATTAGAGTTTTTAAAAGACAACGTGGACAAGCTTCGAGGAATTTTTTAGTTTTTGATGTGATGGATTAAATTTTTTTTCTTTCTCAAAACCAATAAAAAGAAAAGATAGCATATCAACAATCTAATGAATTCATTTATAAAAGAATGACTTTACGTTGAAAAGAAGAGAAGTGTTAAAACAAAATAGTTTACATGGATTTTAACTTGCGAGTTATAGCAGCAATTCTCATTAAAAAAATGCAATTTGATGACATAATTAAGATAGCATGCATAATATAATATAATATAAAGATAGTGAATAAACAAATATAATAATAATAGTTTACATGGTTTTTTTTTATGATTCTAATATATGATGTAAAATATTAAAAAAACTATTTAAATATATGCTTAAAAAATAATTTAAAAAAACATCTTATATTACATTACCAATCCCACAAACTCTTGGTATTCTTAATCTTTCTCTGGTTTTACTTTTATCCTAATAAAAATAATAGAAAAGAAGAAAAAAACCTCTTCAGATAATTAATTTAGAAATTAACAAGGGAGAGTCAAAATTTCCACTGTACACCTTAAGAGTAAAATTTTAAAATGGATCCCTTTAACCTTACTCTGCCTTGTCTTTTAGTGCATTTCAGTGCTATTGGAAACACTCTCAGCACGACATAGAATGTAGAGCTAAAAAAAAACTTTACGGAAGCAGGAAAATAATAGTGAGGAGAGATCAATTCCCTGTCATTTTCACGAGTACAATAACGTTGTTTCAAGAACTTTGCATGTGATATTAATAACAAAGGTTCTCTCGTACGCGACTTTTGATATGTTCGATTCCCTGGCTTTTCTTCGCCTTTTCTTTTTAAAACTTGATGAAGTTAGTTTGCAAATCCTTTCATATGAGTAGCAGTCATCACGGTGAATGAAGGAGGAAATCTACAACCAGAAGATATCATCAATCTAGAAAAAAACAGAAATTAAGCACTGCATCATGCCTTAAGTAACTTACTCGCTGAAAAATCAAGTCAAAGACTAAAAGCCTCTAGATCCAAGTGATTTTTTTTTTGTTTTCCAAAGGTAATGACCATTGTGCAAAGAAAATGTAAAAATATCATCTAGCCCCCTTTTAGTAATGATCAATGTGTTCTACAAAAAAGATCATTATGCCCTTATACTTAACAGATGCTATTTTGTCCATTAAAGGATAAAATTAGTTTTTTATCATGTGAATTTACGGTGAAAGACTGATTTTTTTAGTATACAGAAAAATATAAATAAAAAACTTATTGTTTTATCTTTTTCTAAAATTGAGTAATTGAATTTTAGTTTAACTGAAATACTGAACTTTTTTTTTATGTTTATATTAATATGAGTGTTCGAACCAGATTGCACGCATCACGACTAATTCCACAAGTCCTTAAGTTAACGGTCATGTAAGTCTCTAATAATTATAATATAAATAACCAATAACTCGAACTTAAAATTACAGAAAAAATAAAAACTAAAACACCAAACTTATTTACTCGACTGAGAGCAGTTGTGATTAAGCTATTAAGTTGCTAGCTACTTGTTAGGCATTTACAAAGCTGTGACTGAGTGGTCCATTTTACGTGAATATCTATAATGGTGTAATTTTGAACTTAAAGAGTCTAATTTCAATCAAAGTACAATTTACTGTGTCAAAGAAATAGTTGGAAAAAAAAAATTCAAAGCATTAAGGACTAGAGTAAACAAGCTACTGTAGTTAGCAAGTACAGGTCCGAATTCTTTGATGTCCAAATTTCGAAAGGAGCTTCAATTCATTTAATAACATACATACATGGTTCAATTGTTGGATCATTAGTGTTTATTAATAAGAAGCTTATGCCGTACAGGAAATTGCCAATTTTATGGGGTAAGAATAAGAAGCATACGTACTATAAGCTAAATTTAAGTTATATTGGGTATTACTTTTATGATTTGATTTAAGTTATTTTTCAATTTATAGGTATTACTTTTTCTATTTGATTAAAAAAATTCCCTTTATTTTCCAACTTAATTTCTCAGATTAGAATAGGCCAACATGCAGTTGAAAACATGCTTGTGTAAAAATTAATTAGGACTGATCTTGCTTGCTAAGTTTATTTTTATTTTGTCATTTGCAGCCCAAATTTGCTAATGGGATTGTCGCCATTTAATCAGCTCCTGTGTTGTGTAGGCCTGAGAGTGTTTCTTTTGAAAACTTTAATTCTATGTTGTGATAATCAAAAGGTTTTTTAAAAAAATCACAAATCAAATTAAAATATTAGACCATGTTTAATTAGTATTTTAAGTTAGAATAAACAAATACATGAGAGATAAAAATAAATCTGTTTTTGGAATATTTTTTTTGATGAATTTTTATATTCTTAAAAAAAATATATATGAAAACATGTCTTCTCTATTATTTTCACTATCTTTATCTTTTCTATTATAAAATAATAACTAAACACTATTCTAATCATCAGTTTAATATCCCCCCATCTACATAGGGAATGAGGCTTGAACCTATACTATTGGAGTATTGGAGGGAGGAGAAATACATTCCTCATTTTTGCTATGTATCAAGATAGACATATCTTGACAAAAATTGAAGTAGAATTTCTTTTATCGCGTTTCATGAAATACGCCACTCACAAATAATTTTAGAGGATGAAATTAATTCAGATAAATATCTTTTAGATACAAGTCAAATAAATCTAATTCTAAAATTAATTTGGAGTAATGACAATTGATTGAGGTTATTTTGGTTTCGGTATTTGTGGCCCAAATTACCTAATGAGCCATTTTATAAAAGCATTTAATATGCAGGGGCATGGGTGCTTTTTTTACTCAATTTTTTATGATGTAATAATCAAATGCTTTAAAAACAAATTAGAAATCAAATGAAAAAAAAGGTTATGTAGTTTATATTTGGTTAGTATTTAAGGGATGAGAGATACAAATATATTTGATTAAAAATATATAAATAAAAAAATAAAATATAAATATATTTTTGTGTATGTTGATTTAATCCAACCATTTAAAGAATGATAGAAGATAAATATGTAAGACCCAAAATTTTATCCCAAACTTAAATCCAAGTAAGCCCAAACCCAACCTACGTTAACTTAGGTATTTAAGAAAGAGTTGCAAGAGAATTATTTTTTTTGTCTCTTCTAATTCTTGTAGCCACAATGACCCTCCCCTCCTCAAATCAAAGAGTATAATTTTTTTTTTATTTTGGGTTTTTGGTTCAAGAAAGGTGGAGGTAGTGAGTAAGTGGTTCTCTTTCATATTACTTTCTATTATAGTTTGTTTATGGAATGATTAAATAATAGATTAGGGTTTATAAAGATTAGAAGTTCATGTTGTTAAGATTGATTTATGATTATTAAGGGTTTAGTGTTAGGTGATTAATTAGTATATTGTTGAAAATAAGGATTTATGAGTTGATTGATTTAAATTAATTTTCATGGGTTAACAAATTCATTTTAACCTTGCTGGAAAATCTAGACAGAATGGTCTTAAGGTTGTGAAAGTTTTAGTTTAGTCTGTAAACCTAAGAGTCTAAACCTGGTTTTCTTTTATGAATTGAAATCTTTTATTTGTGTCGTTCTGAGTTTCTTTTAAGTATATTTCATATATTGTTGTAAGTTCTTCTACTGATCCTCAATATGATTTTTAGGTATTTCATCTGATATTCTTTTTAATATATATTCTTCTGAGTGAGTGGGATAATCTTTAATATGCATATAATATAAATAAATATGTATGTTGATTATATGATGAGTATGATTAGTTAATGTCTTGAATATTTATATTTTTTTTATTTTTTGAGTACTCGTCTATTCTTGAATTTGCACTCGTATTCTATCGACTTAAATTCTATTTGATATGATATACATGTCTTTGATGATTAAATTTGGTTAGTATTTAAGGGATGAGAGATACAAATATATTTGATTAAAAATATATAAATAAAAAAATAAAATATAAATATATCTTTGTGATAATTTAGGAATAAATTTTAGTACTTTTAAGATAACAATCACATAAAAGCATCATTTTTATATTCAGAATGTTTGATTTTCTTATTCTGAAATGATAATGATAAATTTCAATACCATCACCTCCTCGAGCAATTAGTTATTGGAAGAAGAAGAATACATTATTCATTATTTCTATCAAGATTCATAAGTCAAGGACACTATTATTAGCTTTTGATTAATAATGTTAAGCCACGTATGTTTATAAAAATAATTTCTATTAAACCACATGATATGTTTGAGGATTTGCAATATGAATTTTAAATTTAAGTTTATTTAGTTAATAAAAACTGTTCCACTCTCTCTTTCTATCTCCCATTTCTCGATCCATCAAAATTCTAAATACATAGCATTAACGTTAAGAATTATATCCATTGAATTGTACATATTAATCACTTGATGAAAAATTAAATATGACTAGAAACAAATACAATAAAAAATGATAGTATATTAATCTAAGATCCATTGTCCATTAATTAGTCGGTGGTTGCATTCTAACACACTGAATTGAGATTTATTTTTTGAAATTACAACATATTATCTCCTCTAAAGCTTACTGGGTAATATGGTCTTACGACTCATCTTATCTTATCCCGTAGAAAAAACTCTTGATAGCAATGATCTCACGACTCATCTCAAATTGCACATTCCTATTCATCTTACTTCTTTAATTGTGGATTCAATCAATGTTATTAAAACCAATTTCAATATAAAATTATTTTTAATATTAATATATTAAAAAAATATAAAAAAACAAATTTTATTCTATTTTTATTTGTAACGCAGCACCAACTAGTTATTAAAATTTAGATTAGCTAGAAAGGATGTGATTAAATTAATTATTTCGTTAAATGTGGTCGATTACATTTTTATACACCACTTTGATTATTCTTCACTTTCTTCACTCTTTCTATGATTTAAAAGTTATTTATTCAAAAACATTAATTGTGGAATGGTATGGTAGTTGGATCTATTTGTGTTTTTTATTTATTTTGTGGTTAAATTAATTATTTCGATAAATATTTGGGGGAAAATAAAATTAATTATTGCTAGAGAGGCACTGGAGCCTTTGATATTTTGCAAAGGCATGGAATTCGATGCCAAGGGAATGTAAGATAGTTGTTGACTGCTGGCGTCAACGTGATAAAGCAATTAATTATAGTGAAAATAAAATAGTTAGCAACAACAACCCAATTCAAGTTTGATTTGAAAATTCTCAGAAACTTTATTATTTTTTGCAATGTATGAATATTGAAGATTCAGAAACTCTCCTTGCTCCAGGAAATAGCCCTTGTTGTTGAATTTGAATCCACTGAAAAAAATCACCCTGTTGAATTTGAATCCATTAAAATAATTCTGAATTTTCACTATAATGAAACTTATAGTGAAAATGATGCAGCAATAAAATATACCCACAGAACAGTAGGCTAGCCGAGTCAAAAGAAGGGTTGCCTCATCTTAATGATATTTGTAGGTGGATAATGATTATATTTTAAAATATTTTTATTTTTAAATATATTAAAATGAAAAAAAATTAATTTAAAAAAATATTTTAAAATAACAAATCAAAAAATAAAAAAAAATATTATTCACTATTGTTCTTTCTTTTTCTTTTTTTGAACTGTCTTGTCTCTTTTTCTATTTTATCTATCATCTCTTAGGCCTTCAAGATTCAAAATACAAAGCAATTTACGATAGGAATATTGATGAAAAATTAAATATAACAAGAAAATAAATAAAAATTATTTTTTAAATTATTTTTTACGTAAAAATATATTAAAATAATATACTTTTTTTATTTTTTTAAATATTTTTTATATAAATTAAAATATAAAAAATTAATTTTAAATAAAAATATAAAATTTTATCTAATTTTTATTTGGAACACAGCATCAACGAAAAAATCTATCAAGAAACAAAGATATTCCAAAAACGACAAAAAAATAAATCAAACCAAAGCCATGGAATTAAAACCAAAAGATGGACCAAATTTGTCTCTATGTTGAACCATCTTAGTGATGGAGAGATAATTATTTATTTATCAAAACAATTATTTATTATGGAGAAAAACCCAAACTCAATTTCATTGGATCAAAGTCACAACATCAAAGTAAACAAGAAAAAAGTATTTAATTGATATAATAAAAAAAAAAGTTGGTATGCTAATATAAAAAAAATAAAAATCTACTAAACTAAGTGGACTCAAATAGAACGGAGGCTCTTTATAAGTAACTTCTTGAGAGCCAGAGTGCTGGTATCTCCCACCTATCTTTGCCCAGGTAAAATGTCTCAGCCTAAAAAAAACAATACTAAAAGAAGTGCTGGCTGGTTCAAGAAATTTCAGTATGATGAAGTGAGAGACTCACCAAGCGATGCTAGAAATGTTTTGCTAGTAGTTGTGGCCTTGATTGCAGGAGTGACTTTCCAGGCTGGAGTGAACCCTCCTGGAGGGGTCTGGCAAGAAGGAGATCGTGTAGGAAGAGCAATTTATGCATCTCAAAAGCGTGCTTTCTATGTTTTCTTGATATCAAACACTTTTGCTCTGTCCACTTGTATACTTGTCATTATATCTCTCACTTACAGGTTCCCTTTCCATCTTGAAATATGGGCTGCTACAACTTCAATGATGATAACCTATGCATCTGCGGTTTTTGCTGTTACTCCTAATGAAGCTGTGCGTTTTCGCTATCTTTTGATTGCGGCTTCAGTGCCTTTTGTGATGAGGTGTTTTGGTTATTTCTTCAAGAAGTACTGTATGAGTGAGAATGAGCGTCAAATAGGAGGTCAGGAAGAAGTAGAAAAAAGGGATGGGCAAGCAAGTCAACAAGTGTAGATTTTCTATATTTTTTGTAGATTAAGCCCATGCCAACGTGGACTTAAATTTTATTTCTAATTCATTGTAAATCCTCCGGTTGTAGCAGCCTTGCTCTTATTGTCAGCTCTTGTAGACTTGTAGTCTTTCATTAAGTGATAACTAGCCAGGTATTATCCCGCGTTGCTGTGATTAAATAAAGATTTTTCTGTTTTTTTTTATATATTTTAATTGTGTCATAACCTAATTGTTTATATTTTTAATATTCTTCATTTTTTCTATCAAGATAGACATATCTTGACAAAAAATTGAAGTAGAATTTCTTTTATTGGGTTTCATGAAATACTCCACTCACAAATATTTTTACAGGAAGAAATTCAGATAAATATCTTTTAGATATAAGTCAAATAAATCTAATTCTAAAATTAATTTAGAGTAATGAATATTGGTTGAGGTTATTTTGGTTTTGTTATTTGTAGCCCAAATTACCTAATGAACCATTTTATAAGCGCATTTATTATGTGGGGTGTGGGTGTTTATTTTTACTCAACTTTTATTTTATTTTATGATCTAATAATTAAATGTTTTTTTTTAAATAGAAATCAAATGAAAAAAATGGTTTTGTTGGTTATATTTGGTTAGTGTTCAAGGGACGAGAGATACAAATATATTTCATTAAAAAATAAAAATAAAAACAAAAATAAAAATAAAAATATCTTTGTGATAATTCAAGAATAAATTTTAGTTAAATTATATTTGATTAAAAAATAAATATACAAATTAATTTAAGTTGTTTTTTGACTTTTTACTCAAGAAAAAAATTATATCATAAGTTAAAATTTAAAATTTTTATTATAATAATAAAGTTTTGACTCAATTTTATAACAAATCTTGATTTAAGTCAACATTTAAATTATCTTTGGACGAGTTTTTAGTAGAATTAACTTTTGATTTAAATCAAAGCTTATTACAAAGTCAAGTAAAAATTTTGATTTAAGAAAAAAGTTTAAATTTTTAACTATAACTTATATTACATTCTTTCTTAAAAAAAAGTTACATTTTTATCAACCAATGTCTCTAAATTAAAGGCCATTTTAACTCTTTTTTGTCACAAGTACTTATCTATGAAAAAATAACTTTTGAAATATATTTGAAAGTCAAAACTCATAATTGAAAAAATATGCCAAACATATTCTTATTTCTTGCAAATATATATTGATGATTTTTTTTAATTAAAAAAAAACTTAAATTAATTTGTAAATGTCATACCAAATAGAACCTTAGTTTATGGATTTGCAACAACTAAATATCTCATAGTATTTGAACCATAGTTATTAAACCTGGCCTGAGAGTTGACCCGGTCAAGGGACCGGATCCCAAGTTTTATGGGTCAACCCAGAAAAAAAATTTAAAAAATAAAATTTTAATATTTCATCTGAAAAAAAATCCATGTAAATATAGGTTATACATATTGTAAACAATGAAGTTTAAAAGAATATTTTAAAAAAGAATTATCCCACATTGAAAAGATAATATATTATCCTTTTAAGTTGAAGTGTTTAAACCAAAAGGTTTTTTTTATCTCATATTAAAAAAACATGATTTGTTTTCTTGGAAACATAGTTTCAAATTCCACATTGAAAGAACATAACTTTTTTCACGGGAATAGAGTATATATATGAAAGAGTTTCAAATACCACATTGAAAAAATATTATGTTATCCTTTTAAGTTGAAGTATTTAAACCAAAAGAATTTTTTATCTCACATTGAAAAAACATGATTCTTTTTTTTAGGAACATAGAGTATATATGTAACAGTCCAACTGTATGACTCAATCAATGTTAAAAGATCACGACATATCCTTTTTATTTGAACGTGATTTTTTTAAAAAAAAAGTCAGCAGAGTTTCGTTTGCATTTAGGATATCCCAAGTTATCGACTACTATCAATTTACTCAATCAACCCATCATCACAAAGTTCCATAAGACCGGAACTTATATCAAACCTCATAATTCGACACAATATATATATATATATATATATATATATATATATATATATATCTTACGAGTAAGATCAATATGAAGATAGTCCAAATATCATATCATAAATTTTAACAGAAAAGGAATACTAACATGCAAAGAAAGTATTTACAACATAATAAATATTCCAAAATATTTCAAAAGGGTTAATTAAAGATAACTAAAATACTAAATGCTAAGCTGAAATTTTATAAATACATCAAGGTGTACACAAAAATATACTATATAAACACGTTAATTTCCCTTTGTTTAAATTAAATATTTACATAAGCTTCACAAAGTAGAGTCCTAAACTAATGATCTTTCTGGATGTTTGATGGACCTGTTATATAAATAAATATATCATTATATTGATAAAGAATATATGTATGATCATGTAATAAATACGAATGAAGTATTAACTTTTAATCTAACCATAATAATTCTAACAGAGAACTTATATTTTGCTTGTAAATCTTTAAAACCCAATTAACACTCATTTGTATATTCTTAATTGAATAATCTTATTTACTTGCATGAACTGGGTGACTTTGCAAGGTCTAATCCTGTAATCCATTTCTCGACGTTCCTATTATAGATGTCATTAGCCTAAGCTAATCATGCAAATCATCTTTCAACAATCCTATCGTAGATGTCATTAGCCGAAGCTAATCTTGTAAATCATCTCCCACCAATCCTCTTGTATTTACGCTAGATTTTATTTACATTGAACACGACACTTATTATAATTGCATTCACCAGATGAGTTTTACAAGATCCAATTGTGGTTGCTCCTCCTGAATTATAAGGAAGTTTTTTTTTTATTATAGAGAATTCATATTCATCCATTACACATATGTTACTTTCTATGCATATTTATTTTCTCATAGTAACATACATACATATATCATATATATTATCAGAGTTAGTATCTCAATGTGTAAGCGTTTGTATGATTCAATTTTCCAATTGTTACTGTCTGACTTTGAACCGTTACTGTTTAATTTCCAACTGTTACTGTTCAATTTCCAACAGTTACTGTCTCGCTTTGAATTGTTATTATCTGAACACTTATAAGATTTTTAACTATATCTAAAGTTCTAAAACTTCATTTTAAGTGAGATTGATCTCATTAGAAAATTAAGACACAAGACTACCAGTTCTCTGAGGAAAAGGAACCCAATTCTACCTCCAAGATAGTCAAAATTACTCATCAACTAATTAGTCCTACTACCTTACATAATTAGTCACGACTCAGTTTCGATTGGTAACCCATAACCGGAGTTCTACATCTTTAAATTAAAAAAAGACTAGTTTACTTAGTTAACTAACATTCAAATCTATAATTTCTATGAGGAATCCAATTCTAATTCCCTCATCCTCCTATCCAAAAATCTCACCGAAAGTTTGGAGGCAAGTCTATCCAGAGTTGTCTCGCCCTCCCTTTCATACAATACTTTCATAAACTACATACCACACGCATAAATTAACTTAATCTCAACAATAAGTATTTTTTTCCTCAATTTATATTTAAGAACCCTAACCTATGATTCATTATCAAGGAATCAATTCTTTATCGAATTTAAATTTATTTTTTTTAAGCTCATGTTTAGAATACCTTACCTGTTACAAATTAAGATCTTGATCTTTAACCAGTTAAAGATTTTCAACTCCCTCTTTTCTTTTCTTCTTGTTCAATTTCTTAGTAATCCTTCGCTCTCAAGTGTTTGTCCCATCTGTAAGCTCTAAATCTTGGATGGGTTCTTGAAATGTTAGTGTTTTTTTCTTGATTTCTCAAGAATGAGTATAAAACTCCCTATCTTCTCTCCTTATGGTTCCTACATATTTTGTTTTGGTGAGGATAAAGTATTTATACTCTATATTTTTCCTTATTTGCATTTAGGACCCCTTTTTTCTTAAGTGTATTTTTTTTCTCTTCAATTAAATCCAACCCTTAATAGTACTGGGTTCATTATAATATCTCGAATTATTTCAACCGAAAATTCATATTTAAAATTTTTTGAATTCCTATTTTTTATTTAACCATATGCATGAATTTCTTCACTTTTATTTAATTATTTTTCTTAGGGTTTACATTCTCCCTTCCTAATAGTAATTTTGTCCTCAAAATTTGAGTGATGTACCTGAATTTATAAACAAGTCGGGGAATTTTCATCTCATTTCTGATTCTCTCTCCCATGATTCTTCCTCGATTTGTGAGCTTCACCATAAGACTCTGATGATGGAAACTTTCTTATTATGAAGTTCTTTCTTGTCCCAATCGAGTATCTTTATCAGTTTTACCTTAAGTGTTAAGTCTTCTTTTACCTCCACTAACACTTAAGGTAACACTCTCGGAAAGGTCTACATTGGATTTTCACAGTAAAGAAACATGGAATACATTGTGAACCTTGGCCAACTATGAGGGTAAGTTTATTTCATATGTTATAGGTCCGATAGATTTTTGGATTTCAAATGGTCCATTAAACCTCGGGGTTAACTTTCTGATATAACCATATTAGTCGATAGTTTCACCCACATTTACCTAATGTTTTGTCCATGTTTTATATGTAAAATGCCTTATTCGTTGTTTTATGTTTTGAAGGAACTTTTGAAAGAAAGATGCAAAAATGAGTAAATTAGATATAATTAGCAGATTTGACCTTCAGTTGATGTTTTGTGTAGAGCGTGAGCTCTAGAGGTCAAAATAAAGTGATTCTAGTGGCATTAAAAAACTAACATCCATACCTTTTTGTACATCTAAGGCAAGAAAATAAAATGAAGAATAGCATGGAAATCATAGCTTTCAAAATCAAATCTCACAATTTGCCAATGTTGACCTTCAACCATTCAAAATTTAATATCTGAACCAGAGAAGTCCAATTGATACAAACTCAGTTTTGTTGGATTCATGACTTAAAGGTCTATAAACACTCCAAATTTCATCCAAAAAAGATGTCATATGAAGGAGATATAATTTTTTAAAGATGACAATGAAATTCTACCAGCAAACAGGTTTCGTGAAGAAACAAGTCCAAATTACGTTCCGAAGCTTCTAAACCAACATCCAAGTTTTATATAAGCAATTTAGCTCCTCTAAGTGAGAGCTTAAAGATTTCATGCAAGGTTATTTCTTTTTTTTAGAAAAAATAGTTATTAAAGTACTTAAATATCAACTGCTAACTTAAAGGAGGACTATTTTATAAAATAGAGACTAGGGTTTCTTATGATATAAAAAGAATGAGAGAAGAGAAGGGGGGTAGCTACCCAAGAAGAGAAAACACCCCCCCTCCTCTAAAAAACTCAAAATCATGCATTCTTCTTTCTTTCTAATTAATTTTTAACAAACATGCAAGGCTAAACACTTTTTCTTAGTTGCAAAGATATCGAAACCTTCAGATTTAAAAAACTGTGAGATTTATTTCACCTTTTCTTTTCATTTTATATGATGAATATGTTTGTTCTCCTATGCTTATTTTTCCTATGATTATTTATTTTAATTGCTAGAGCGGACTCTAACTTATTATTGTAAACAATTTATTGCTAAGTTTAATATCAAAGCCGAGGTTGTGGTATATGAACTTGTGAAGCAACTGAGTTTAATAATTATGACGGATCTACATTATTAATCTTAGAGAGAATATTCAATCAAATCAAACATAGACTGCGGACAATTATGTTTTCTTGATTAATCAACTTATCTAGTTCTTAAGGCTGCTATTGAATAAAATTACTAGTGCGGACACTGTGGTTATTTAATAGTTAGGGTTAGTTATACGGCGGATCCGTTAACTAACCAATGTTAAGAAGAAATAAATATTCAGAATATAAATTCATGTTTTGTTTCCATGATCGGTTCTGATTTCTATTGGTGGATGTGTGCTTGCGACCAAGGTTTGTTCTCTTGATAATTTTCTGATTTTAGTTAATTTCACTTGATTGTTTTCTAATTTCTTTCTCTTTAGCCTAGATAACGTCCAAACCCCCCTTTAAATTACATATCATCTAGCATAAAAATCTTACTTGAATCTTCCTCGTGGGATTGACCCCTTGCTTACTCTATCCTATTTGGTGTGTTGTGTTTGAAGTAAGGGTAATTAATTTATGTAATTGCGACATCGCAACACTTTCCCTTCATGCCAAATCTCAGCATGTGCTTCCATGGAGCTAACTTCAAAAATACTTTATCTTCAGGACAAAATTCAAGTGGTCTTCTTTGAATATTTGCACACTTCTTCTATTTATCCTAAGCTGTCTTTATTCGATCCTTAATAATCCTCACATTTTTAGTAGTGATTTGTACTAATTTTGCCCTCTGCAGCTTTTTGTCCCCAACTTCTTCCCAACACAAGGGTGTCCTACACTTTCTGCCATAAAGAGCTTCAAATGGGGCCATTCCAATTGTTGTCTAATAACTATTGTTATACGTAAATTTTATTAGTGATAGGTGCTCCTCCCAGTTTCCACCAAATCCCAAAGCACATGCCTTTAGTGAATCTTCTAAGATTTGAATAACTCTTTCAGATTGGCCATCAATCTGCGGATGAAAGGCAATACTGATACTCAAATTTATTCCTAAGACATGTTGTATGCTCGGCCAAAGATGTGAAGTAAATCTTGGGTCTCGGTCTGAAACAATTGATGTTGGGACTCCATGAAACCTTACAATTTCGTTCACATAAATCTTAGCCAACTTGTCAACTGGATCTGTCATCTTTACTGGTAGGAAAAGGACAGACTTAGTTAGTCGATCCATAATGACCCAGATTGCATCATTTCCCCTTTTTTCTCCGGACATCATTTATGAAAAGTAACTTCTATGTTGCTAAAGAATCATAATTAAAATAGAGTTATCTTTTAAAAAATATATAAAATTAGGTCTATTAAATAAAAGAATATTTTTAACATTAAAAACTCTTTGCTTTTTAAAAATCTATTAATTTTATTATTATTCTACTAATCTTTCTTCCTTCTTAACATTGTTTTGAGATAGTTACATTTATAAATTAAATTTGTTATTTATTTTCATTTGTATTATTAAAAATATTAAATTGAATATACATTGAAAAAAAATTACAATCTCAAAGGCAAACACTAACTCTTTTCAAAACTAGAGGATTTATCCTTTTACCTATATATTGGAATTTCATATTTTGTTAATAAAATTGTAAATTGATTATATATATACATATTCATTCACATGTATTCATGTAGAAACCATATTATTGTACGATACACACAATAACAAGTTAACCACATAAAGAATCCATAATAGAAATAGAACATCAAAACTAGGAGAATAAGTGTCCACACATAAAACAATAAGCACACAAATAAGTAAACATTATGCCCTTGTTTTTTAAGGTTTAAGGTTGGGACACTTGAAAAGGAAACACAAATAGGCAAACAAACAAAAGCCCTTTTTTTTAGAGGTTCGCACAATAAATTACTAAACACATAACATTACATTATCCTTATTTCTAGAAGTTCACTCAACAAACACATGAAATAAGACAAATTGTTGTAGCTAATGAAACAGTTGGAATTACTTCCCACCAATGTCAAGTTGATCATCACATAGGTAACCAACCAACCTAATGCAAATATCAAGAACAAAGATCATCCAGGCATCTTTTGTATGTTGATTTAATCCAACCATTTAAAGAACGATAGAAGATAAATATGTAAGACCCAAAATTTTGGCCGAAACTTAAACACAAGTAAGCCCAAACCTAACCTAAGTTAACTTACGTATGTAAGAAAGAGTTGCAAGAGAATTATTTTTTTTGTCTCTTCTAATTCTTGTAGCTACAATGACCCTCCCCTCCTCAAATCAAAGAGTATAATTTTTTTTTTATTTTGAGTTTTTGGTTCAAGAAAGGTGGAGGTAGTGAGTAAGTGATTCTCTTTCATATTACTTTCTATTATAGTTTGTTTATGGAATGATTAAATAATAGATTAGGGTTTATAAAGATTAGAAGTTCATGTTGTTAAGATTGATTTATGATTATTAAGGGTTTAGTGTTAGATGATTAATTACTATAATGTCAAAAATAAGGATTTATGAGTTGATTGATTTAAATTAATTTTCATGGGTTAACTAATTCATTTTAACCTTGCTGGAAAATCTAGACAGAATGGTCTTAAGGTTGTGAAAGTTTCAGTTTAGTTTGTAAACCTAAGAGTCTAAACCTGGTTTTCTTTTATGAATTGAAATCTTTTATTTGTGTCGTTCTGAGTTTCTTTTAAGTATATTTCATATATTGTTGTAGGTTCTTCTACTGATCCTCAATATGATTTTTAGGTATTTCATCTGATATTCTTTTTAATATATATTCTTCTGAGTGAGTGGGATAATCTTTAATATGCATATAATATAAATAAATATGTATGTTGATTATATGATGAGTATGATTAGTTAATGTCTTGAATATTTATATTTTTTTTATTTTTTGAGTACTCGTCTATTCTTGAATTTGCACTCGTATTCTATCGACTTAAATTCTATTTGATATGATATACATGTCTTTGATGATTAAATTTGGTTAGTATTTAAGGGATGAGAGATACAAATATATTTGATTAAAAATATATAAATAAAAAAATAAAATATAAATATATCTTTGTGATAATTTAGGAATAAATTTTAGTACTTTTAAGATAACAATCACATAAAAGCATCATTTTTATATTCAGAATGTTTGATTTTCTTATTCTGAAATGATAATGATAAATTTCAATACCATCACCTCCTCGAGCAATTAGTTATTGGAAGAAGAAGAATACATTATTCATTATTTCTATCAAGATTCATAAGTCAAGGACACTATTATTAGCTTTTGATTAATAATGTTAAGCCACGTATGTTTATAAAAATAATTTCTATTAAACCACATGATATGTTTGAGGATGTGCAATATGAATTTTAAATTTAAGTTTATTTAGTTAATAAAAACTGTTCCACTCTCTCTTTCTATCTCCCATTTCTCGATCCATCAAAATTCTAAATACATAGCATTAACGTTAAGAATTATATCCATTGAATTGTACATATTAATCACTTGATGAAAAATTAAATATGACTAGAAAAAAATACAATAAAAAATGATAGTATATTAATCTAAGATCCATTGTCCATTAATTAGTCGGTGGTTGCATTCTAACACACTGAATTGAGATTTATTTTTTGAAATTACAACATATTATCTCCTCTAAAGCTTACTGGGTAATATGGTCTTACGACTCATCTTATCTTATCCCGTAGAAAAAACTCTTGATAGCAATGATCTCACGACTCATCTCAAATTGCACATTCCTATTCATCTTACTTCTTTAATTGTGGATTCAATCAATGTTATTAAAACCAATTTCAATATAAAATTATTTTTAATATTAATATATTAAAAAAATATAAAAAAACAAATTTTATTCTATTTTTATTTGTAACGCAGCACCAACTAGTTATTAAAATTTAGATTAGCTAGAAAGGATGTGATTAAATTAATTATTTCGTTAAATGTGGTCGATTACATTTTTATACACCACTTTGATTATTCTTCACTTTCTTCACTCTTTCTATGATTTAAAAGTTATTTATTCAAAAACATTAATTGTGGAATGGTATGGTAGTTGGATCTATTTGTGTTTTTTATTTATTTTGTGGTTAAATTAATTATTTCGATAAATATTTGGGGGAAAATAAAATTAATTATTGCTAGAGAGGCACTGGAGCCTTTGATATTTTGCAAAGGCATGGAATTCGATGCCAAGGGAATGTAAGATAGTTGTTGACTGCTGGCGTCAACGTGATAAAGCAATTAATTATAGTGAAAATAAAATAGTTAGCAACAACAACCCAATTCAAGTTTGATTTGAAAATTCTCAGAAACTTTATTATTTTTTGCAATGTATGAATATTGAAGATTCAGAAACTCTCCTTGCTCCAGGAAATAGCCCTTGTTGTTGAATTTGAATCCACTGAAAAAAATCACCCTGTTGAATTTGAATCCATTAAAATAATTCTGAATTTTCACTATAATGAAACTTATAGTGAAAATGATGCAGCAATAAAATATACCCACAGAACAGTAGGCTAGCCGAGTCAAAAGAAGGGTTGCCTCATCTTAATGATATTTGTAGGTGGATAATGATTATATTTTAAAATATTTTTATTTTTAAATATATTAAAATGAAAAAAAATTAATTTAAAAAAATATTTTAAAATAACAAATCAAAAAATAAAAAAAAATATTATTCACTATTGTTCTTTCTTTTTCTTTTTTTGAACTGTCTTGTCTCTTTTTCTATTTTATCTATCATCTCTTAGGCCTTCAAGATTCAAAATACAAAGCAATTTACGATAGGAATATTGATGAAAAATTAAATATAACAAGAAAATAAATAAAAATTATTTTTTAAATTATTTTTTACGTAAAAATATATTAAAATAATATACTTTTTTTATTTTTTTAAATATTTTTTATATAAATTAAAATATAAAAAATTAATTTTAAATAAAAATATAAAATTTTATCTAATTTTTATTTGGAACACAGCATCAACGAAAAAATCTATCAAGAAACAAAGATATTCCAAAAACGACAAAAAAATAAATCAAACCAAAGCCATGGAATTAAAACCAAAAGATGGACCAAATTTGTCTCTATGTTGAACCATCTTAGTGATGGAGAGATAATTATTTATTTATCAAAACAATTATTTATTATGGAGAAAAACCCAAACTCAATTTCATTGGATCAAAGTCACAACATCAAAGTAAACAAGAAAAAAGTATTTAATTGATATAATAAAAAAAAAAGTTGGTATGCTAATATAAAAAAAATAAAAATCTACTAAACTAAGTGGACTCAAATAGAACGGAGGCTCTTTATAAGTAACTTCTTGAGAGCCAGAGTGCTGGTATCTCCCACCTATCTTTGCCCAGGTAAAATGTCTCAGCCTAAAAAAAACAATACTAAAAGAAGTGCTGGCTGGTTCAAGAAATTTCAGTATGATGAAGTGAGAGACTCACCAAGCGATGCTAGAAATGTTTTGCTAGTAGTTGTGGCCTTGATTGCAGGAGTGACTTTCCAGGCTGGAGTGAAC
Organism: Populus ilicifolia; assembly: GCA_015708895.1. Classification (NCBI taxonomy): domain Eukaryota; kingdom Viridiplantae; phylum Streptophyta; class Magnoliopsida; order Malpighiales; family Salicaceae; genus Populus; species Populus ilicifolia. Next base: position 99,479 of record SRLM01001097.1, read on the forward strand.
CCTCCTGGAGGGGTCTGGCAAGAAGGAGATCGTGTAGGAAGAGCAATTCATATTAAAAAAATTTTGAATTTTTATTTTTTATTGAACCATATGTATGAATGTTTTTACTTTTATTTATTTATTTTTCTTGGGATTTACATTCTCCCCTCGTAATAGAAATTTTGTCCTCGAAATTTAAGTGATGTACTTTAATTTATAAACAAGTCAGGGAATTTTTGTCATTTCTGATTCTCTCTTCCATGTTTCTTCCTCGATTTGTAAGCCTCGTCATAAGACTTTAATAATGGGAACTTTCTTATTACGAAGTTTTTTCTCGTCCTAGTCGAGTATTTTTATTGGTCTTACCTCAAATGTTAAGTCTTCTTTTTTTTAGATTAACGTGGGTGTCCGGGCCAGCTTTCGCGCACCACGACTAATTCCACGGGCCCTGAAGTTAATGACCATGTAAGCCTCCAGTGGCCATCATATGAGCAATCAAGGACTCGAACCTGAGACCACAGAGGGAGCAAACCCCTTGATCCCAAGTCCTTACCACTTAGCCACCACCTAGATGGTTATGTTAAGTCTTCTTTTACCTCCACCGACACTTGAGGTAACATTCTCAAAGGGTTTGTATCGGCTTTTCACAGCAAAGAAACATAGAATACATTGTGAACCTTGGCCAAATATAAGGGCAAGTTTATTTCATATGCTACAGGTTCGATATGTTTTTAGATTTCAAATGGTCTCATGAACCTCGGGGCTAACTTTCCCTTTATACCGAATCTCAGCATATACTTCCATGGAGCTGCCTTTAAAAATACTTTATCTCCAGGAAAAAATTCAAGTGGTCTTCTTTGAATATCCATACTTCTTCTGTTTATCCTGAGCCGTCTTTATTCGATCCTTAATAATCCTCACTTTTTCAATACTGATTTGTCCTACACTTTCTGCCATAAAAGAGCTTCAAATGGGGTCATTTTAATTGTTGTCTAATAACTGTTATTATACATGAATTCTACTAGTGACAGGTGCTCTTCCATTAAATTCCAAAGCACATGCTCTTAGTAAATCTTCTAAGATTTGAATAACTCTCTCAGATTGGCTACCAATCTACAGATGAAAGGTGGTACTAATACTCAAATTTAACATGTTGTATGCTCGACTAGAGACGTGAATTAAATCTTGGGTCTCGGTTTGAAACAATTGATGTTGGGACTTCATGAAACCTTATAAATTAGTTAATATAAACCTTAGCCAACTTGTCAATTGGATGTATCATTTTTACTGGTAGGAAAATCAAAACTTATGACAAAATCAAGTAAAAAATTTGGGATTGAGAATGGAGTTATAGAAGTTTTTAATGAATTACATTTTCATAGATAACATAACAAAATTAAATATTTTAGAAGAAGATTCGAAGATTGAGCTTTCGAAGATCGAGCTTTAATTGAGCACAATAACAAGCTCATCATGTGGTTGTAAGAGGTCAATGGAATGGACAAGAAGACACCAAGCGATTAATAATTGAGCAGTTTAAAAAAAGGCACTGTGTGATTGGAGGAAAACATTGTAAATTTGGGGACCATTATTCTACTTTTAGGGACCCCCAAAACAATAAATCATCATAAATAAGAAAAATAAACTTCATAAAATGCAAAAATTTCCCTTTATTTTCCTACTAAATTTTCTCAGGATTCAAACACAAATATTGTTCCTTCTGCTTTAATTGGTGGTTACCTATTTATTCAACACATAACAACGTGTTTGGTATCTGAGAAACTACAGAAAAGTGAACGACTAAACTGAACTGAAAAAAATTCTTAATTGGTTTTAAATTATTTCAGCTACTTTCCCCCAATTTTCTAGGTAAACAAGAGGAGCTAAATTAATTCCCAGCCTAAACATCAATTATTTCAGTATAACAAAAGAAGAGATTATCACTTCTATTTGCTTTAGACCAAAATTTAATTGGCTTAAAAAAACTCCCAAATGCCTAACTGCTCTAGGTTTTTACAAGCGCTGCCTGGATTAATATACCTTGTTCGTAAGTTTATTTTTTACTTCTACTAGGCTTAGGCCCAATATTTTATTTATATAAAAAATTAATGTCCTGTACAAATCCTCTAATATTTTATATTAATTAAATATATATTATTTTAAATAAAATATAACTCAAAATATCACAAAAATAAAACTACTTTTTAATATTTCTTTTTTAAAAACAAAAACAAGACTTATAAGTTATAAATATCACATAAATCTTCAAGATTTATAATTTTTTTATTTTTAATATTTTTATATTATATATTTTTAAAATTTATCTCCCTAAAATATCATTATACTTTCTCTCACTACATAAATATTAAAACATTTAAAAATTCTCATATTTATCAAATAATATTTTTTATAAGTATAAGTAACTAATCTCCTTCAACTATCAGACACCAACTATCTTAACTTATTAGATACTATCTATCTACCGGCCACCGTAACTAATTAAATTAATCAAATTAAAAAATTAGCTAATTGTGAACACCATTCTAGGCCACATGTCAAACACTTCGGTGGCTGTCATTTAATGTGGCTGTCGCTCTAAGAAAGCCAAGGACAAATTTAACTAAGCAGTTGATTTTTTTGAAGGCGGTAGGCAATGAAGGCATTGACTGAGCTGCACGTCGTTTCGTAACTTGAAAGGGATGTTTTTTGTGTAATGCCAAAAGGAAATGAAAATGGAGACGGCACCATTCCTTCAATCAACCAACCAATCAATGCAATTAGACCAAAACAAATTAAAAAAAAAAAAAACAAAGCAATTACTTTGGAAAGAAAGGTTCAATGCTTGATAGTTTGGAATAGGCCAACAGTTGACAAAATTAATTAGGACGGATCTTGTTTGCTGAGTTTGTTTTTATTTTGTCATTTGTAGCACAAATTTGCTAATGGGATGGCCGTCATTTAATCAGCTCATGTCTGAGTGTTTCTTTTTTAAACTTTTATTCTATGTTGTGATAATCAAATGTTTTTTTTTTAAATCATAAATCAAATTAAAAATTAGACTGTTTAATTAGTATTTTAAGTTAGAATAAACAAATACATAAGAGACAAAAATATATTTGTTTAATTACAAATTTGTTGCTTTTGAATTTCTTTTAATGTGAAAATATTGTATTTAAAAAGAAAGTTTCAATTTTTACCTTTTGACTCTAATTGTTTAGAAAATTGGATAAAAAAAACATTTTTTATTAATTGGCGGAAAGGCCTCAATTTAACTCCTTTTAAATTCAGTGGATGGCTAAAGGATTTATCCATTACTTTAGTTTTAGAAATCTGAAGGAAGAAATAAGAAATTATCACAATGTATTGAATTTGGCTCAAAAATCACTTGTAGTTGTGGTAACAAATTACCCAAGATTCTGTGGGCCGAAAAAGCTGCAATCTGAAAGAATCAATTTTGTTAGCCGAGGGAAGTTGATGATGCCATCTCTGGTGAGTGCATCTCCTTCTCCACTGTAAAATATTTGCTTTAAATTGTCAGCAAATTTAATCGTTATCTGTTCCAGGTTCAGAAGACTTGGAGATACGGAGACAGGGAAGACATGTTCCAGCAAATTTTAATTGTATAGAGATTTTTTAATCCTGGAAATCCAAGAGACTCTGGTAAGACGCTTCAATCCGTAGTGTTCTATCTGTAGTGTTTCCAGATGAATAAGACTCTGAGCCAGGGACGGTGTGAAGTTAAATGTCAGCTCGTCAAGACACCACAAGTTCAGCATATCTAATGGGCCTCTTCCATGTTAACTACTTAAAAAAAAAAAAATATGTGTGTCTTATGGTGAATGAAAAACTGTGTTGCTAAAGAATCAGAATTGAAATAGAGTTATCTTTTAAAAAAAAAATACAAAATTGGGTCTATTAAATAAAAAAAATTATTTTTAACATTAAAAACTCTTTTCTTTTTAAAAGTCTATTAATTTTATTTTTATTCCACTAATCTTTCTTCCTTCTCAACGTTGTTTTGAGATGGTTACATTTATAAATTAAATTTGCTGTTTATTTTCATTTGTAGTATTAAAAATATTAAATTGAATATACGCTGGAAAAAAAAATTACAATCTCAAACGCAAACACTAATTCTTTTCAAAGCTAGAGGATTTGTTCTTTCACTTATATATTGGAATTTCATATTTTGTCAATAAATTTGTAAATTGATTTTATATATATATATATATATATATACTCATTATTAAACACTAGTTTTTTTAAGGTTCAGACACTTGAAAATAAACACAAATGGGCAAACAAACAGAAGCCCTTATTTCTTGAGGTTCACACAATAAATTACTAAACACATAACATTACATAACCTTACCCTTATTTCTGGAAGTTCACACAGCAAACACATGAAATAAGATAAATTGTTGTAGCTAATGAAACAGCTGGAATTACTTCCCACCAATGTCGAGTTGATCATCACATAGGTAACCAACCAACCTAATGCAAACATCAAGGACAAAGATCATCCAGGCATCTCGTATTTGTTGATTTAAAGAAGGATATAAAATAAATAGTTGCAGCCAGTTTACCTGGAAGAATGAATTAGTAGCATGTTTTTTAAATTCCAATGCCAAACTAATCATCCTCTTCCTCTTTTTCCTCTTTCCACCCATTATACGAGGTCCACGTTCTACAAGTGCTGGTTGGCACGGAGCAACCAATGCTGGAACCCCCAGCTACTTGAGATACCTGCAAAGCCAATTCAAGCATGGCATACACATTCTGATTATTGAGGGAAACAAGAAATAAAAACACTTAAAGAGAGGCAAGAAATCATGTCACATATATAGCACCTCTGATTGAGCACTCATTGAACCATTTGATGTAGTATCAAATTTCGTGGTCAGCTTTGGACATTGACGCACCTCCAACCTCAACAAACGAGGGAATATGAAATCATAACATCCATGACTGAAGTAGACAATGCTTGATTGCTGGTTCCACCAAGAGTTCTGCTATCTTAGATACAATGGATCCACCAACACATTCGATAGCCATTTTCCACCAGTCTGAAAAATTAGAGAAATGAGGATGCTGAGTGTGAGAGTGAGTCTTTACAAGTAAAATAGGCAATGAGAGAACGAGAATAGTAATTTTATTACCTTAATTTGTGAAAATATATGCGGAAAGCACTGGAACTGACTGCCCAATAATAAAATATAGTGAGAGGAACAAAAGGAAGAAGGCCTTTAGCTCTGTATGGAAGCCAGCTTCAAAAGCAACAAGGCAAGGTATAAGTAGAACGATAAACAATTAATCCCTTTGTCCCCTCATCAATATCTATCCACGCCATGTGTTAAAATTCACACTTACCCTAACAATTATTTACACCATAGTTTATAGATCTCTGTGCTTTTCCATAAAAAAGATAGAAATACTTTTTTCCCCCTCAAAACCAATAAAAAGAATTTCTTTAGTGAAAGATAGAATATCATCAATCTAATGAAAATATTTAAAAAGAATTTCTTTATGTTAAAAAAGAGGAGAAAGGGTGCAATTTGATGACATAATTAAGATAGTCTGCAGAAGGAGACTTGCAAGGAAGTATAATTAATGGAACGAACTCAACAAAGGATCAATCTTAGCCAACTAAAATCTGTAATGACTATCTCTGCATCATACTCTTATTTACACAACATCTTTATCTAATGAAGCTGATTTGGTTTCAATTTTATTATCTTCAATTTCGATACATATAGTTCATATATAAGATTAAAACTAATTAACAGAATTTCATTAGTATGGTAAATAATTGGTAAGAGTGTTAGTGGTTGTCGTTGGATGTATAAGATTAAAACTAATTTTGATGGGTCTATTGAGCGATACAAAGCTAGGCTGGTTGCAAAAAGATATTCTCAACAATATGGTATGGATTATGAGGAGACATTTGCCCTGGTTGCAAAAACGACTACTATTCGTACTCTTATTGTCATAGCTTCGATTCGTTAGTAGCATATTTCTCAGCTTGATGTTAAAAATGCCTTCTTGCATGGAGATCTTCAAGAAGAAGTTTACATGGCACCCCCTCTTGTATTTCACATGACTTTGGATATATTTGTAAGCTTAAGAAAGCATTATATGGTCTCAAGCAAGCACCCCGTGCTTGGTTTGAGAAATTCTCTATTGTGATCTCATCTCTTGGCTTTGTTCCTAGCAATCATGATTCTGCTCTTTTTATTAAGTGCACTGATGCAAGTCATATCATTCTGTCTTAATATGTTGATGACATGATTATTAATAATGATGACATTGATGGTATTTCAGTTTTGAAGACAGAGTTGACTAGACAATTTGAAATGAAAGATTTAGGTTATCTTTGATATTTCCTAGGTATTGAGGTAGCATACTCACCTAGAGATTACCTTTTTTCTCAGTCAAAATATGTTGCAGATATTCTTGAGCGGGCTAAATTTATTGATAACAAAACTGTAGATACTCCCATTGAGGTTAACGCAAGGTGCTCTTCTTCTAATGGTTTACCTTTGATAGATCCCACTTTATATCGCATTATTGTTGGGAGTTTGGTATATCTCACAATTACTCGTCTAAATATTGCATATATTGGTCATATTGTTAGTGAGTTTGTTGCTTCTCCTACTACTATTCACTGGGCAGCTATTCTTTGTATTTTGTGATATCTTCGGGGTACAATGTTTCAGAGTATTTTACTTTCATCCATCTCTTTCTTGGAGTTGCGTGTATACTCTGATGCTGATCATGGTAGTGATCCCACATATCGCAAGTCTGTTACCGGGGTCTGTATCTTTTTAGGTGATTCTCTTATTTCTTAGAATAGCAAGAAACAATCTATTGTTTCTCAATCATCCACCAAAGCAGAATATTGTGCCATGACATCTACTACCAAAGAGATTGTTTGGTTACGTTGGTTACTTGCTGATGTGGGAGTTTTCTTTTCTCATCCTACTCCTATGTATTGTGACAACCAGAGTTCTATTCAGATTGCTCACAACTCGGTTTTTCATGAGCGAACTAAGCATATTGAGATCGATTGTCATCTTACTTGTCATCATCTCAAGCATGACACCATTGCTCTGCCTTTTGTTCCTTCTTCCTTGCAGATTGCAAATTTCTTCACCAAGGCACATTCCATCTCTCGTTTTCGCTTTCTAGTTGGAAAATTCTCGATGCTCGTAGCTGCCACATCGTGAGTTTGAGGGGAGATGTTAAATAATATTTATGTAGTCTTATTTATTAAGGGTAGAATAGTACTTTCAGTTTAATCTATATATACTTTATTTGTGTTTAGGTTAAGGTTAAGCATTCATAATATACAGATTATTCAGAATTCTAGCCTTCTTTTTGTGTTTGATCTTAATTATTTTAACAAATTCCAAGCTCAATTATGTCTAAAACTTGTCAACTCTCCACTTAAACCCTTGATTGGATTAATTAAATTAATTTTAAGCTTAATTAAGTCTCAAAACTTGTTAACTCTCTAATTAAACTCTTGATTGGATTAATTAAATTAATTGAACTAACCCTTGATTGGATTAATTAAATTAATTTCAAGTTCAATTGAGTCTCAAAACCTATCAATTCTCTTATTAAACCTTGATTGGATCAATTAAATTAATTTCACACTCAATTAAGTTTCAAAACTTCCACTTGTGTTGCCTTTAACCCAAATTTTAATTCATTTTTCATTTATTTCATTTTTATTTTTTTCATCATTTTTTTCATTTTGTTTCATCATTCATTTTTTTATCATTTTATTTTATTTTTAATTTATAACATCTAAAAAACATCCTAAAAGCCTTGATAAATCTATTTACAACATTAAATAACCCAGTAAATGGTTAAAAAATCCAAAAGCAACTTGAATTAATTTTTTTTGCTTTTAGAAAAGACAAAGAACATCTAAGTAAAACCCTCCGTCAAGGAGAAAGACGAATAACACCTAAGTAAAACACTCATCATGCTAACACCAAAATCAACCTTTTACATGGCTAATATTGATCTCAACTAATAACTTTCTTTTCTTTTAATGGGAATCTAAAAACTTTCTCTCTCATCTCTCAAATCAATAACTGAAAAAAAATAAAAAAAAATTCAAAAAATGAATTAATAAGAGTTTTTAAAATACAAAACAGGGACAAGTGAGAGACGGGGACAAAATAAAAAAGTAAGCTTATTTTTTGAAATGGTGGTCGGGCTACTCTTTCTTTGTCTGTTCTTTTTAAAACCCAAAAGCAACTTGAATTAATTTTTTTGGGCTTTTAGAATAGATAAAGAACATCTAAGTAAAACTCTCAAAAAAAACAGAAAGATGAAAAACACCTAAATAAAACTCTCATCATACTGATATCAAAATCGACCTTTTATATAGCTAAAATCGATATTAATTAATAACTTTTTCTTTCTTCAACTTGAATTCAAAAACTCTCTCTCTCATCTCTCAAAAAATTAATAAAAATGAATTTTCAAAAAATGAATTAATAAGAGTTTTTAAAATACATAACAGGGACAAGTAAGGGATGGGGAAAAAAAAAAAGAAAGTTTATTTTTTGAAATGGTGGTAGTGCCAGTTTTTCTTTGCCTTTTCCTTTTAAAACCTTGATGCCTTTGGATTGAAATCCCACCCCCGCGCCGCCCCCCACTATATAGCAGAGTTGAAGGTTATGTAAAAAAAAAACAAATCTGAACTCTACCGAAAGTATTGGAGCATTAAAGTTCTTAAAAGACAACGGGGACAAGTGCTTTCCGCTTGTCCAAGAGACACACCAACATATTATGGTAATCTTAGAGGAATTTCTTATCTTTTGATGTGGTGGATTAAAATACTTTTTTTTCTTTCTCAAAACCAATAAAACGAAAAGACAGCATATCGACTTTATGTTGAAAAGAGGAGAAGTGTTATAACAAAGTAGTTTACATGGATTCTAACTTGCGAGTTAGAGCAGCAATTCCCATTAAAAAAAATGCAATTTGATGACATAATTAAGATAGCATGCATAATGTAATATAAAGATAATGATAACAAATATAATAATAATAGTTTATATGGTGTTTTTCTTTTATGATTCTAATATATGATGTAAAATATTAAAAAAAAATTATTTAAATAGATTCTTAAACAAAAAAATAATTAAAAAAACAACTTTTATTGCATCACGAATCCCACATTTTCTTGGTATTCTTAATCTTTCTCTGGTTTTACTTTTATCCTCTTCTTCTTTTTTTATTATTTTTATTAAAACAATAATATACAAGAAGAAGAAAACCTCTTCAAATGGTTAATTTAGAAATTAACAAGGGAGAGTGGATTTCCACTGTACACCTTCAGAGTAAAATTTTAAATTAGGTCCCTTTAACCTTATTCTGCCTTGTCTTTCAGCACCACACATTTCAGTGCTTTTGGAAGCACTCTCAGCACGAGATAGAATGTAAAGCTAAAAAAAACTTTATTAAAGCAGGAAAATAATAGAGAGGAGAGGTCAAGAGGAGAGGTCAATTCCCTGTCATTTTCACGAGTACAATAATGTTGTTTTAAGAACTTTGCATGTGATATTAATAACAAAGGTGCTCTCGTACGCGACTTTTGATATGTTCGATTCCCTGGCTTTTCTTTGCCTTTTGTTTTTAAAACTCGATGAAGTTAGTTTGCAAATCCTTTGATATGAGTAGCAGTCATCAAGGTGGATGAAGGCGGAAATCTACAACCAGCAACAACTAGAAGATATCACCAATCTGAAAAAAAAAAAAAAAAAAAAAAAATTAAGCACTGCATCAAAAGACAGGAAACTAAAATTAACCTCTAACATCCTAGGATGTCTCAGAAAAAAATCCTATATCAATCATGAAGTAGTTCAACTAATGTTACTGTCTCAGTATCTAAATTATACTATTCTATTTACTTGTAATTTGCCTAAAGTTAAATAAAGTTTTTAAAATTATAAAATTTTAATTTTAATTAATCTAATATTAAATAAAAAATTATATAAAAAAATTAATTTAAAAGCAAATCGAGTTAACTCGGGTTAACCCATTAACATCATTCTCGGATTATGAAGTCAATATAACCCAATAAAAAATAAATAAAATAAATTATGAAGTTTAATTATGAATCTACATAATATTAAATGACGAGATTAAAAAAAAGTTAGTTAAAAAAACTCAAGTTAATTGAATTAATCTACCAAACATGAGATCTGTCAAATAAGAGTAAGATAATTTAATAAAAATAAATTTAAAATTAAATAATGAATTGTTTTTATAAAAAACATTAATTAAAAAATAAAAAAAAATATTAATATAATAAATAGTTATTTATAAGGAGGGTAAAAACACCTTCTGAGTTTTTTAATTCTTGTTAATTTAATATTAATTAGAGTTTTTAAAAGAGAAAACAAGGACAAGTGGGAAACAAGAAAAGAAAAAAAGAGAAAGTAAGCTCATCTTTTGATAGAGTGGCCAGCCGGTTTTTCTTTGCCTTTGTTGATGCTCCCGGCTAGAAATCCTTGACCCACTGAAAATATTGGACAAATCCAACCTTTTTCTTCATTTTTTTTTTTTTGCATCAAACTTCTAATTAGTCCTCAAAATTATAGTTGGCTTGATTGTACCTGTTTTCAGAATTTCATTATTTGTTTGATTTCATCCCAAATCATAATTTTTGTTTTTTATTTTATTTTTTGTGATTTTTTGAATTCTTGATATTTTTCACAGTGGTTTCTTTTTTAAAAATATGTCCAATTTTGTTGACAAAATGTTTTGATGCACAATTTATGTGTTTTATAAAGGGGATAAAGATTGGGTTTTTGACCATGAGTAAAAAAATGGATCACATCTATTTAATAAAACATATATTTATAAAATAATCAGTGCATAATCAAAAATTAAAAAGAATTGTTAATGATAATAAAAGAACAAGTTGAGAAGTTAAGGATCCTCCTAAACTGAGCCCTTACATGGATTGAGTTTTAAATTAAACAAGGTAGAGCCTACATCAAGATATGACATTCTTTATCAACTTGGGTTATTTTGGGCTAATTCGCTAAATCCGTAAATTGAACTATTTTTGTTTTAACTAATCCTTTAGAATGATTAAAGTGTAACAAACAAAAGACGTTAGACACGTGGGCCTGTGTACCTAACCCATTAAAAAAAAAGGAGTTATGACAATAGTTATTAAAACTATAGGATTGATTAATTAGTTTTATCAAAACCAAAAGTGTTTTGTGAGGTTATGTTTGCGGGTTAACAGAGAGTTTGCATAAACAATTTGTATTATCTTAACTTTTAGTATAATAACCAAAAATGGTGAAAACCACTAAGTAAATTAATATTTATAAAAATTGATTTGAAATTAGTCAAATCAAATGATTTATTTTGAGTTTATTAGATAATTTTAGTATGAAAGATTTAAGAAACAAAATTTGATTGGTTTAATATGATCCAAACCAAAATAAATAGGAATAAAATCAAAGTTAAAAACTAAAATATTTTTATAAATACTTTTATATTTGGTCTCTTCTTAATCTCAATATAGATAAACATTAAATATACCATTAAACATCCTGGGAGTGTCCTAGAAATCCTTTGATATTTTAATTGCTTATTTAAAGCATATCAATCAAGAGAATTTGGAAACTTGAATATGTGTTTTTAAAAAATTCAAATTGTTTTTTTGCTAAAAATTAATATTTTTTAATTTTTTTTGAATCGTTTTGATGCTCTGATCTCAAAAATAATTTTTAAAAAATAAAAAAAAATCATTTTGATGTATTTCGGTATAAAAAATATTTTAAAAAGTAATTACAACCATATTCTCAGACTGAAAATAAGTTCAACTGATGTTAGTGTCTCAAGATCCAACCTAAAAGTGGTTCATCTGGCGTTAGTGTCTCAAGATCTAAATTATACCATTCCATTTAACTGTATTATACCCGAGTTAAATAATTTTTTTAAAATATTAAAAAATTATTTGATGATAATATTAAAATAATAATTTTAATATTAACTTTTCCAGCAATAACTTTAACTCGCTAAACTCGTTATTCGAGTTATAGACTTCACTAAATTTAATAATTGTTTTAAAAAATATTTCATACTTAAACCCTATATAGTCATTATGTCATTACTCTTTCTCATTATTACAAACAAGGTAGCAAACCTAGAAAGATATATATATATATATATATATATATATATATATATGGCAGACCTTTCTTTTTTCTTTTTTTAATTTATCACTTATTTTTTGATATAAATACAAACATTTATGATAAATACATCCAGTTACTTAACAAGTCACAAACTAAAAAAACATTTGCATACTCATATTTTAAGTTATCGTTTAATGTAAAAGTAAATATTTTTATGATGAATATTTCTAATTACTAAACAACTCAAAACATTAAAGTAGATACGGTTGATATAATCATTCATTTATTTTCATAGTCATTAGCACTCTTGTTTACATAAACCTTGTTTTAATATTTGATCAAAGGGTAATAATAAGAAAAAAACAACACACTTTAATAATTCCAAAGAAAATAATCCTACTTAATCCCATTTTATATGATATTATCTATTCTAAGCCAATAAATGCTACACATAACATAATGAAACACCTAAAAATATTAAAGTTGGTTTTAAACGCATATCACTTTCACACTCTGTTTTCATAGTCATAGAATGTAATGTCTCCCCTAAACTTAAATTTCACATTGTTCCCAATGGGAAAGTAAAGAATGAAAAGGGTTACCAATACTTCCTTTTTGACAATGCGGGAGTGAGTTGTTGGTTTTCAATTGGTTATCTATTTGTATGTTTCATCCCTACACAACTCAATTAAATGAATAAGTGCAATTTTTTTCATGGTTTGCCTCTCTATCAGCGCTTAGTTATAGTTATTAGCTTAACTTTTTTTATTTTGCAAAGATGGAGTAAGAGGGATATCATCCCTCTTGCTAATTGATTCTGCATTCCTATAATGCTTCGACGCTGTTTGTTTGCCGTGAATGTTCCCTTCCCAACATGAGTGATCTCTACTACTCCATAAGAAAATACCTTAACAACTATGAATGGTCCTGGCCACCACGATTTAAGCTTGCTAGGAAACAAGCAAAGCCATGAACTGAAAAGGAATACATGTCGACCAGGGAAAAACTCCTTATGTACAATCTGCTTGTCATAACATGTCTGGGTTCTTTCCTTGTATATTTTGGCATTCTCTTATGATTCATTGTGAAATTCATTCATCTTATTAATTTGCTGGATTTTTTTTTCACCTGCAGCCTGTAGACACATGTTTAGCAGCTTCATTGTCTAATATGTTTTGTGATCTCATTCAACAGGAAGATAACATGCTTTTTCAAATTCTGAATGATAAGAGGACGTTTCCAGTGATGTTTTGAATTCTGTTCTGTACGATAAGCCCACAATTCAATGGGCTCCGCATCTTGATGTAACCCATAGCCAACTGCTTATCTCGTCATGTCCTCGATTGGAATATTGTAATCTTCGGGAAATAAACAGCATAGCAAGAAACATGACTTGGTGCCCGCTTGGAGAATCACGGCTTTTCATCCATAAACAAAATCCTGAAGTGTTCGGTAAATCACAACACAGGTATTTGTAGCTTTGAAACAAGTTACAGTTTCAAATTAGAAAAACAATTAAGAGAAAGGATATGTGACGTGGAGATCATGTAGTCCGATGAGCCAATAGATTGTCGCCACTTGTTCAACCATATCTCCACATTACAACCAATAGATTTGCCTCTCAAGTGCGAAATGAAAGAGCTGTGCCGAAATTTTCATTGCAATCCTTCCTTTTTGATCGGGTGCTCCCTTGACCTCAAAAACTGCAGGGAAGACTGAACTAATCTGCCAAAAATCTTAAATGGTTTTAAATTATTTCTTTTACTTTCCCTCAATTTTCTTGGTAAATAAGAGTAGCTAAATTTATTCCCTGCCAAAAACATCAAGAGTCTAAGTAGAATAAAAGAATAGATTATTACTTCACAAAAATAACTAGTCAGCACCCACAGAAACCGAGTTAATAAGAGAGAAGGACTATTGGCTAGAAATCAACCAAGAACTCTCTATTTGGTTTCCAAGAAAATGTAAAGAAACAAGTAGCGCAATCCTCTTTCTCCTCCAAGAAAAGAAAGAAACAGATAGAAAGTCAACCATGGCTCCTTTTTCAATGTTCATGAAAACATAGAAACGTAAAAGAGGAGTTTTTTAAAACCCAGCTAAGTCTATAGCTTTTATATGATGGAATTTTTTGTTAATTAAGATAATATAACAGTTGATTCAAACTCACTTGGATCGAGTTTATGTCTCAAGTCTAATGCGATTGAATCTAGACAATACACCTGAATTTATTTCTTACTTTTAACGAGTTCTCAGGAACCCAACACTCCATTTAAAAAATTTTCAAAATCCCACACAGATTCCTCAATAGATATTGATTCAAACTCAAAATATCACAGGATACGATTGTTTGGAACAAGGTAGGCAATAAAGACATTGTTTGAGCTGCACGTCATTCTGTAACTTGAAAGGGATTTTTACACATATCTTGACAAAAAATTGAAGTAGAATTTCTTTTTATCGGGTTTTATGAAATACTCCACTCACAAATAATTTTATAGGAAGAAACTCAAAAGATATAAGTCAAGTAAATCTAATTCTAAAATTAATTTGGAGTAATGAATATTGGTTGAGGTTACTTTGGGTTTGTTATTTGTAGTCCAAGTAATCTACTGAACCATTTTATAAGCGCGTTTATTATGTAGGGTTGTGGGTGTTTTTTTTTAGTCATATTTTATTTTATTTCATGATATAATAATCAAATGCTTTAAAAGTAAATTAGAAATCAAATGAAAAAAATGGTTATGTAGGTTATATTTGGTTAGTGTTCAAGGGACGAGAGATATAAATATAATTGATTAAAAAATAAAAAAAATAAAATATAAATATATCTTTGTGATAATTCAGGAATAAATTTTAGTTAAATTCTATTTGATTAAAAATTAAATAAATAAATAAATATACAAATTAATTCAAGTTTTTTTAAACTTTTTAATCAAGAAAAAATTATATCGTAAGTTAAAATTTAAAAATTTTATTTTTTTATTAAAGTAAAGTTTTGACTCAATTTTATAACAAATCTTGATTTAAGTTAAAATTTAGATTATATTTGGTATGAGTTTTGACTAGAATTAACTTTTGATTTAAATCAAAGCTTATTCAAAGTCAAGTCAAAATTTTGATTTAATTAAAAAGTTAAAATTTTTAACTATAACTTATATTACATTCAATCTTAAAAAAAAAAAACAAGTTGGATTTGAGATATTTTTTTCAAACATATTTCTAAATTAAAGTCATTTTAACTCTTTTTTGTCACAAGTTATCTATGAAAAATTAACTTTTGAAATATATTTGAAAGTCAAAACTCATAATTGAAAAAATATGCCAAACATATTCTTATTTCTTGCAAATATATACTTATGAATTTTTTTAATTAAAAAACAACTTAAATTAATTTATAAATGTCATACCAAATAGAACCTTAGTTTATGAATTTGCAGCAGCTAAGTATCTCATAGTATTTGAACGAGGAACTATACTTCTGACTCGATTGGGGTTGACGTTGCTCATATTTTTTGGACTAATTAACAAACTTTTACATGTATTCTTCTCGCTGCCGTTTGAGCTCTGAGATGCAGCAACCAGGCCTTGCATCAAGTTATATATATGATTGATCACTTAAAGCTGTGTGTTTTGGCACCAATGGTACAGATATACTCAAGAACACCTAACCCTGGACCTGCATTCATTGAGAAATACAAAGCTTATTTAGCGAACTTTGGGTATGATCCAAGCAAAATCAAGGACACCCCACAAGATTGTGAAGTTATGTCCACCAGTAAGCTTGCCGCCATGATGTCCATGTCTGGGATGCAAAAGGCACTTACAAATGAATTTCCTGATCTAGAATTAAGGAGCTCTGTCCAATTTAATCCCTTCACAAGCGTGTTTGATACTTTGAAGAAGCTACTGGAGCTTTATTTCAAGTAGAAAAATGAAGTTTGTGTACATTATAACCCTGCTTCTGTACTACACGTAGAGCAACAGATACATAACTCCATGAGACACAGCTTGTTCCTCACTTCCTCTTTGCTATGCGCGCATGATGATTCACAAGGCTTTTTTTCTTTTTCGGTGGAGAAGGTGCTTAAATGGAGACATCACCCTGTTATAGGCCTCTTGCTTTGGGTTCCTATTTTGGTTTAATTTTAGGCCTCTTGACTGATGATGTTGGATTTAGCCTTTTTTTCAACAATAGAATTGTGTCTATTAAATAAAATATGATTTATTTTTTAAATAAAATAATACAATATTAAGTATAAAAAATGAACTCTTTGCTTTTTAAAACTCTATTATTTTATTTTTCCTCAATTAATCTTTTATTCTTCTCGCCATTGCTTTGAGATAATTACGTTTATAAATTTAGTTTGCTGTATATTATTGTTTGCGTTATAAAAAATAAAAGTTTGAAAAGACCTAAGAAAAAATATTACAATCAATTGCAAGCACTTGAAGGCAGACAATAATTTTTTCAAGGCTAGAGGATTTATCCTTTACTCAATTTACATCATGAAATTTTATATCCTGTCAATAAATTTGTAAGTTGGTTTTTTATATATTTTCATTCACATGTATTTATACATCCATGTAAAAACCATATTATTGTACAGTAACACATACACACTAATTAACCAAGGGATTGATATATATAAAAACACGAACTTCAAAAATAAAAGCTATTTTTTTTCTCAAAAAATTAAATTTTTTTAAAACAAAAACATTTAAATATATACATACACTCGTACAAGTAGAATGAGTATTATAATTTTAAAAGGTATAGCTAAATTAGTCAAGTTTTAGATTTATTTTTTAAAAATCACTATTTGAAATCTCACAAATCTCAGAGTTATTGGAGATTTATATAATTATTAATTTTAAAATTTATAAGATTAGTCGAGATATGTACAAGCTGATCCAAACATCCACATTAAAAAATTATTATAAGTGCATGTGTTTGTAAAAACATATATAGTTTCACAACATTTATTCAACATCTTAAGCATTACTAGGCCTATTTCAAAACCACATAAAGAATCGTAATAGAAACAGAACATCAAAATCACAGAGAAAACATGGTGATAAGGCAAGTACACAAGTCGTAAAGCCATTAGTTTGAGAAGGAAGGAGAAAGAAAATCCACACATTAAACAATAAGCACACACAAGGCCATTATTTCTTGAAGGTTCACACAGCAAACACATAGATAAGTCAATATTGTTCTTTTGGGAGTTCTATAAAATTACAATACAAAGCCATATTGTATGCCATTGCCAATAAAACTGTGGAAATCACTTCCTCACATTAAAAAACATTCACAGCACCACAGCTCAAAGACATGAATCTCCGTTAAATCACCAAATGTCGAGGTGATCATGTAATAGGTAACCAACCAACCTGATGCAAACATGAAGAACAACGACCATCAAGGCATATTGCATATGATGATTTAATTCAACCATTTAAAGTTGAAGGAAAAGGAGAGAAGATAAATAATTGTCATATTACCTTCAAGAATTAATTATTAGCTTGTTTTTCAAATTCCAATGCCAGACTTATTATCTGACTTAATCATCATGAGTCATGACCACCTCCATCCTCGTCTTCTTCCTCTTCCTCTTCCTCTTCCTCTTCCTCTTCCACCTCCCATTCCTCTGCCTTTTCATCTTCATCTTCCAGCTCCCATTCCTCTGCCTCTTCATCTTCATCTTCATCTTCATCTTCCCATTCCTCTTCCCATTCCTCTTCCTCTCCCCACCCATTATTTCGGGTCCACATTCTACAAGTGGTGGTTGGCACGAGGAAACCAGTTCTTGAATCCTCAGGTACTTGAGATACCTGCAAAACCGATTCAAGCATGGCATACACACTCTAACTTGTAAGTCTTATTATTGAGAGAAACAAGAAAAAAACACTAAAAGAGAGGCAAAAAACCAAGTCAAATAAGCAGCACCTCTGATTGAGCACTTATTGAACCATTTGTTCTAATAGAAAATTTTGTGGTCAGCTTTGGACATTCATACACCACCAACTTCCCCAAACGAGGGAATAAGAAATCATAACACCCAAGACTGAAGCAGACAATGCTTGGTAATTCTTTTAGAGACAACTTTTGCAGATAAGGGAGCACCATCTTCTTCTCAACATTAACAGGTGAAGCATGATCATCCTGCCCAAATACTCCCACTAGTTGAGAGGATTCACTTACTTTAAGTATTTGGAGCTTTGGGAGACCTGAAGTCATGGCTACTAGGAAGAGACTCTTCAACTTGTTGCATCTTCTGATTTCAAGTCGACACAAATTGGGGAAGCATAAAGATTGGAGATCACTTCCTGACAATATTTGATTCTTTTCATCATCATTATTCTTAGCAATTATTTGTTCCAAATCCTTACAAGTAGATATCTTTAGAACCTTCAGTTGAACTAAACTAGCAATCATGATGTCTGTAAATACATATCTCAGTCTCTTACAGTTCCTCACCACCAAAATAGTCAAATTGCTTAGCGGGAGACCTTTCCATATACAGCTCATGTTAGGTTCATACACAAAGTACAAATATAATTTTTCCAAACTTGTTAACCCCTGCATCAAAAGAAATTAAGGGTACAATTTGTTAGATATAATTCCTGTTAATTTATATGCACTTGGGGACTATGATTTTATATTAGTTAAATTAAAAGCAATCAAGAAAAAAATATACTTATTAACTCAAAAAATAGTTTTTTTATAATTAATTTATAATAAGAAAAAATTATGACATTAACCAAAAAAAAAGTATAAAAGAAAATAATTTTAAACTTACATATTAGTAAAACTTCTTGTATGTGTATATAAAATAAAAATGTTTTATTGTTGATAATTTATAAATTTGTTTTCATATGAAAAGGTGAAAAAATTGTAAAGAAAAGACATGAAAAAATATAAAAATATATGTTTTTCAAACTCTATACAAATTTGTTGCTTTTGAAGTTCTTTTAATGAGAAAGTTTCAATTTTTACTTCTTGACTCTAATTGTTTAGAAAATTGGATTAAAAAACCATTTTTTATTAATTTTTTGAACCATCTGTCATAAGTTGCAGCAGTGAAACAAAAAACTCAATATTCTCAGATGAAGCTTTATCGTCCTGTCCAAATACTTTCCATTAATTGGCGAAAGAGCCTCAATTTCAATCCTTTTAAATTCAATGGATGGCTAAAGGATTTGCTAGCATTTATCCATTACTTCAGCCTTAGAAATCTAAAGGAAGAAATAAGAAATTATCACAATGTATTGAATTTGACAATTTAAATTTAAAAGGAAAAAATCAGGGGAGAAATATAAAGGACGTACTTGTAGTTGTGCCAACGAATTATCCGATTCTTCGTAGCCTTGAATTGTTAACACTTGCAAAGAAGGCAATTGGGCAGTAAAACTCTTTGGACCAAAAACGCTGCAACTTGAAAGAGACAATTTTGTTAGCCGAGGGAAGTTGATGATGCCATCTCTAGTGAGTGCATCTCCTTCTCCACTGTAAAATATTTGCTTTAAATTATAAGCAAAAGAAATCATCATATGTTCCAGGTTCAGAAGACTTGGAGACACGGAGACAGGGAAGACATGTTCCAGTTTATCACATTCACCTATAGAGAGAGTTTGTAATTCTGGGAAGCGAAGAGACCCTGGAATTATTTCCCTGTCACCACCATCCTGTTCTTTGATAAGACGCTTCAACTCATGGCATTGTTTTACCTGTAGTGTTTCCAGATGAATAAGACTTCGAGCGAGGGACGGTGTGAAGATAAATGTCAGTTTGTTAAGAGACAACAACTCCAGATAAAAAAGACTTTGGAGGCTGACATGTCTAGTGGGCCCCTTCCATATACATTTGAGCTCAGGTAAATCTGACAACCGTAACGTTGTTAAAGATGACAGTAGCGGCAGCTCCTTCTCCTCGTTAATTCCTTCTTCAGCCTCATCAAATTCAAATACCTCTTCCAATGATTTGCAGTCATAAGTTTTCACTCTCCTTAGATTTTTCAAAGCTTGCTGCCATTTTGCTGGAAACAGAGTGCGAATATCCCCACATTCTTTCACTTTGACATATTCTAATCTTTGTAAGAAGTCCTTTTGCGACCCATGGCCATGGGTGGTCATCTGATCAGAGGACAATACTATATTTCTTAAACCCTCCACTCTCCAAAAACAAATATGAGACACGGTAGGAAACAACTGCTCAAATGTCTTCGCATTTAAGGATGTGGCGCTTATATCACCCAAATATAATCTTGTCGAGGTTGGGTATTCTTTATCGAGTTCTGAATACCAATCCCCTAACACTATATCATATTTGAGCAACCTGGGAAAAACAAAATCTCTGGGAATGCATTCAACCTTCGGTATCTTCAATGATAATACAGCTAAATGAGACAGCGAACTTAGTTCTGTTAGGCTTGCGTTGATTCCTTCTGCGCTGTCACATCCAACAACATCCCACCCCTTGAAGCTCTCATCCCCGATCAGCAGTTCTTCTAACTTCTTCAACCTTGCAATCAAATTCACAGGAATCCTTCTTAGCAATTCACAACCTGTAACATCCAACAACCTTAACTCCTTGAGCTCCCCAATTTCATCAGGTAATTCTTCAATGGAGTCGCACCACATGAAAACAAGAATCTTAAGTCTTTGCAGCTTTCTCAACCAATAGAGGTCCTTGCATTCACACCTTCTCAACAGCAACGACTGAAGGTTCGTTGAGAGTTCAAGTGATTGCAATGACAAACACCCTCCATGTAGAGACAAAACTTCTATTGCTTTCATCCCTTCAAAAAACCTCTCTGGAACATTCAAATCATCATCCAGTTCTAATAAAAGAACTTTGAGCTGTGGACACACCAATTCTTCAGGAAGTTCTGCTAGTTTATTGCCCATTAACGAAACTACTGTACAACCTTCAAAGCTTTTATTGCTCATTGGCCACTCCTTCAACCCAAAGCCAGCCTTTACCATGAATCCGTATTTTTCTGATGATGCTATCTGAATAGCAACATCACGAACCAAGTCATGCATTTTCACATATTCTTCACTTCTAGTTCCTAACAGCATACAACAATCTTTGAGGGTTTTTATCTCCACATAAACTCGTTCCCTTGCATCTTCAATGGACTCCGCATCTTGATGTAACCCGTAGCCAACAGCATATCTCGTCAAGTCCTCAATTGGAATGTTGTAATCTTCTGGAAATAAACAGCATAGCAAGAAACATAATTTGGTTTTCTCGTGCCTCAAATAATCATAACTCAACTTAAGACATGCATATGCATTGTTTTCTTCATCAATTTGTTCCATGTGCTGAAATTGAGAGTTTTTGAGCTCTTTAGACGCTACTTCCCACTCAACAGCAGATTTATCTCTTAAAGCCCTTCCCACTGTCACAAGTGCTATAGGCAATCCTTTACATTCTCTCGCAACCTTCTTTGCCACTGTGTTCAAGGTAGAGTCCTCATCATGTAAACCTGCATTGATTTTGAATAAAGCCCATGCTTCATTTTCAGATAAGAGACTTAACAATACTTTTTGCTGGCACTCCATATAAGAACATATATCCTTATGACGTGTTGTTAGAAGAATTTTACAACCCCCGTGAGCATCACCAAATGGGATCCCTATCTCTTCCAGGTTAATAACTCTCCAGACATCATCTACAATTATAAGAATCTTCTTTCCCTGTAGTCTCTGCCATAATCGATCTGCTCTCCCTTTTTTACTTTTCTCGTCAAAACGCAGACCTAAACTATCTGCCATTTGATCCTGAATGTCAGTGACATTTGGCTTCTGGGACACCGTGGCTATCAAAACTTCATCAAAAAGACGCAACTCTTTTGCTCTCCTGCCTACTTCTTTCACCAGGGTGGTTTTACCAACCCCTCCCATACCGTACAGTCCGATCATATTAACACTGTCATCTTTGAGAGCTTTCATAATTTGTTCAAAAGCTTCTTTTGATGATTCTGAGGGTGTGAATCCCTTTGATGGAAGAAATTCTATGTCTTGAAGAGGTGCTTTGTGGGACACTGTTGGAAACTTTTTGCTACTTGCTTCAAGGTTTCTCAAAGTCTCCGTCTTCTTTGCCAGTGCCTTGCTTAACTTGAATTGTCGTATCCAATTTGGACACCAAGTAAAGCATTTGTCATTTTTTCCCGTTTCATTTTCCAAAGGATTCACACCTTTAATTTCGTTGTTTGCATCCTCCAGCCATTTGTTGACATCTTTCTCAATTTCTTCAGCATTCCTTTCAGCAACTTCGACAGCCTTTTGCAAACGATCTAGTGTCAAAGCCAGGTTCTTCTTTTGTTCATTGAATTCTTGAACAAAATTGTTGAAACAGAACATGTAACGGAACTGCCTTTTTGTTGGTTCCACCAAGAGTTCTGCTATCTTAGATACAACGAATTCACCAACACTTTCGATAGCCATTTTCCACCAATCTGAAAATCAGAGAAATAAGGATACCGACTATCAGAGTGAGACATTGCAAGTAAAATAGGCATTGAGAGAATGAGAATAGGAATTTTATTACCTTAATTTGGGAAAATATGTGCGTAAGGCAATAAAATAGCGGGAGGAACAAAAGGAGAAGGCCTTCAGCTCTGTATGGAATCCAGCTTCAAAAGCAACAAGGCAAGGGATAAGTATACCAATGAGCAATTAATTCCTTGTCCCCTCATCTTTAATATCTTTAAATTAATTTGTTATTAATTTTAAATTGCCACAATGTTGTTAATAAATTGTCATCAGTATTGCCAATAAAAAAAACTCTATACCTCAAAAGTTATAAGTTATAGTTACACGCTAAAATTATGAATTCTAGCATATGAATGTCAAAAAAGCATATTACACTACCTAAAGGTTTTGAATTTAAATATTTTTTTTCAAAAAAGGATGCAAGTTGTAAAAATTCATTTATAGACTTTAACCAGATTAAGGAGTTAAAATATCCATTTTGATGAGATAATTAAAAAATAGTTTTATTAAAAATATTGGTGTCCCTTGTGTTTATAAAAAGTTTAGTTGAAGTTGAGTCATTTTTTTAGTGTTATATATAGATGACATATTTTTAATAAGAAATGATATATCTTTACTCCAACCAGGAAAGATTTGGTTCACCGAGAATTTTTTTGATAAAGGATATGAGTTAAATTATCTATATATTAGGAATAAAGATATATCTAAAAAGTTGCTTGGTTATCCCAATTCACACACACACTCATAAAATGTTGAAATGATTTAGAATGAAAAATTTTAAATGAGGATACTTACCTATTTTGATATATAGCCTAAAACATTTCAACATTTAGCATGAAAGAATTTAAATGAGGACACTCATCTATTTCACATAGGATTGGTTTCTCCAAAGATATACACCCTAAAACATAAATTAAAAGAGAGGATGGAAAGGATTCTCTATGCTTCAACTATAAGATCCATTATATATGAAATGTTATGTACAAGATCAAATTTATCTTATATTTTGATCATAATAAGTAAATATCAATCTAATTCAAGTGAGGATCACTAAAATAGTTATATTATTAAGTAGCTAAAAACAACTAAGAATTGTTTTATGGTCTATAAAGGAGATGAACCGGTAGTTTATGGATATTCACAGGCTAGATTTAAATTAGATATTGATGATAGCAAATTCTAGTCTAGATATATTTTTACTCTAAATGGTGGTGATGTTATTGACCTTTAGAGTTACACATTCATAGTTTTACATTTAAACATGTTTCTTATGAAGATCACATTAATAAGCATGGATGATTTCATGAAAAATCAATCAGAAAGTCCAAAAATAAAGCAAAGTGAATACAATTAAAATTGTTGAAAATGGAATTTTGCATGAACCAAACGACCACTTGTTCATCAATGATGAACACTTAGGAATTCTATAAGAATCGATTGATCGATTGGCTACACCAGTATACCTAGCTGGTAAGAGAGACATCAGGTGAGAGAGACATCAGCCTGTGGCAACTAATCTTCCCACAGTGGTCACCTTTGGGTGTTATCTAATCAGCTTCGAGTGTTATCTGATCTTTGACATGCATTCCACTAGCTTACAATAATATACTTAGTATGTATGTGTCTATCAAAATTATTTAACTTGTAAACTACTAATATCTAGAATGTATATTAAATGTTAATCCCTCACTAGTTGGTTGAACTCACCCTTTATTTTTAATATTATTTAAGATTCTTAGTTTCTATTCTCATGTAGATTTTGTTGAGTGTTTCTATTTCTTCAATTTTGGTTAGTATACCTTGTTTGTTTTGCAAGGCTTCCTTTTTAGTTCGATATCGTAGATGCTCCACTATTACACTGTTTTAGATAAAATTTAGATTTTGACAATATAATAAGTATTATGGATTCTTGTTTTTGTTTTAATTACTGATGAGAAGTTTTGAACTATCATTTGATTTTATTGGTATGGAATCATAAATGAATATGTATCTTCAATCTATAAATTTAGATTTGTGGCTATCTTTAGAGAATGAACCTCGTAGACTTATTAAAATTGGAAATGGTATTGAAATTCCTAAGACTAGAATTGAATATATAGATAATAATAAGAATTTTTTTTATTCATAAATGTTAAAGCTATGAACACTTTGTATTATGCATTAAGTATAAGTGAATCTAATAAAATAACATCATGTCAAAATGATAAAGACATATAGCATGCTTTAGAGGTAACACATTAAGGAACTAACCAAGTCAAGGAGTTCAAAATCCCTATCAATATGAATTGTTTAAAATGTTTCTCAGTGAATCTATAACTATCATGTTTATCAGAATAAAAACCATAACTAATTGTTTAGATACTCTTGTAAGGACTCATAATAATATAGAAATTATGATCAAAATTCTTAGGTCTCTGCTAAAATTTTAGGAAGCAAAGGTGATGACAATTCATAAAGCCAGAGACTCATAAGATTACCATGGAATAACAAGAACAAGAGAAAACGCCAAAAAAGAGTTTGGCATTTAAAATCATTCACCACATTGAGGATAATGATGATGATGATTAAGAAAACATTAAGGAGGATATTGTCTTAATTACAAGGCAATTCTAAAGCTTTTTAAAAAATAAACAAGGAAATAAAAGATTCTTAAATTTAAAGAAAGATAGGAATAAAAAAAAGTCTAGCAAAAAACTTTTAAGGTGTTTTAAATGCAACAAGACAATACACATCAAATTAGATTGTCCACTTCTTCAAAACAAGATGAAAAGTTATCATCATAATAAGGTAATGACAGCTACTGGGAGTGACAGTTCTTACTCAAGTTTAAATAATGAAGAAAAGCATGTGGCAAATATATGCTTCATGGCTATCGAAAATGAAAATGAGGTACAATCTTTGTATGATAAATCCAACCCTACTTATAATGAGTTACATAATTCTCTTGAATCTTTATATGATGAATTGAAAAAATTAGGTTTAAAATATAGTTTATTGAAAAAGAATTATGCATGCTTATTTGTGGAAAAAAAAATCCAGATAATATAACTTGCATTGTTATTGATGAAAATAAAAAGTTTAATCAACTTTAAAAAGAAAATAAATCCTTAAAGGAAAAGGATGACAAGTTGAATACAACATAGAACAGTTAGGTTTTTCTTGATAAGATAAGGATCTCCTTACAGACGAGGACTTTTCTTAAACTATAGATAGGTCGATAATTAAAAACTATAACAAGACTTTAAATTTTATCAGATAACAAAACAAGACAACTTACCTTAGGTAGGGCGTAGTTAGGGTACTAATACCTTCCATTTACACAACCAGTTTTTGTACCTGATCTCTAAGACTAGTTAGGGTTCTTATTAACCAAAATACTAAGTGGCGACTTCCATTCAAATTTTCCACTTATAAGAGAAAAGAATTCTCTGTCTCTCCATATTTGCTAGTTACACCATACATTTTACCTTGAGCATGGACGATCACCACGACACCTTTTGAGTTGATATTGATCCTAGATCTTTGAAACCCTTAAACACCTTTTGAGCTTGTGAAATTCCTTTTTTACATAGACATGAACCATAACCTACATTACGTGTTTCTAAAAGCCCTTTTTGATCAAGTAAGCAATTTGAACTGATAAATGACGCTCTCAAAACTTGAAGAGATTTTCCATAACGGTTGTGACTTTATGAATTAAGATACTTGTTATTATAGATGCTAATAAAATAGGTGCTAAAAAAGGGAAACATCATTCCTTGATAAAGTCTCAAGTTTTGACTTGAGTATGTTGTTTTTTAAAATATACAAAAGCTTACCTCATCACGAACCATCAAAAGAGGTACCCAAACTCAAAGCCTAAAATGGATACAAAGAACCATGAAAAAGCTATTTTAATCTTACAACAGGTGAATTTCTGTTTTCAAAATACATGACAAACAAAAGACTGTATATTTTGAATAACATGTGTTAGGTTTTTTATTACATAAGCTTGATTTTCACAATCTTTTTCAAAACTGACATCTCTCTAATTTCATTTTAACAATTAGACTTGAATAAACATTATCTTTGAAATATAAAAGTTGATTTTAGAACAAGATTGTCAAACAAGAATATCATTGACTAAATTTGCAAAATCCTTAACAGAAATGATATTAGCACTGCTCGACACTCCTTGAAAACTTGAGCAACCGGGGGACAATATAGTAGACTCTAAAAAGGAAAAACAAGCTATATTCAAATTAGTTAGAGGGTAATGAAAGTTGATTAAATGATGAATCAGTGAACTGAGGACAATATGGTTTTAAAAAAAAAAAGATAATCAATGAACAGGCACATTTAGATCATACTAGGGGGAGATATAATTCGAAGACAATCATGATCCAAGTGAACTCTAGTAGCAATTGAGAGCAAAGATGTGCCTAAAAGACATGTTCATATTATCATTTGGGTTTCCCCTGTGAAACATGGCTATAACTCCTAGAAGATGTTATGTCATAAGTGCATTTGAATTAGGTAAGAGGGAAGGAGCTAAAGACCGAAAGAAAAAAGGAATAGAAAAATAAAGAAAAAAAGAAAAAAAACACAGGGAAGCAGAGGAGAGAAGAGAGAAAGATCGCCACCTGGAGCCACTGCCATTTCACCACCAGACTTCCCAGCCACCATCTCTGCCACTACAAGCCACCAGAAATGACAGCGAACAAGCTCCTCCATTCCAAGTAATCTTTTCCTCCTCTTTTGTCCCTCTTTTGGTGTTCATTTTCATTTGTATGTAGAACATGAGCAATTCGCGTTCTGCAGCAAATGAAATGTAGTAAGGTAATTATTGTGCTTTGCACAATAACTACCCAATTATAATTCATTGGTTACTATACACACAGTATAGTAACCAGCAATCTGGCCCAATTTTGTTCTGGGTAGATCTTGGCCTAGTTTCTTTTTAGTCAGGCCCGTTCCAGTTTTTTTTAGGATTTATACTATTTTCTTGCGTATTTTTATGCCTTTTTTATTAGTATTGGAATATATTTTTATGTCATTAAAAATACAAAATCTGGTAAGGAACCTCTCTCTCGCTTACAAGGACCAAACTCAAGCTAGCATCTAATAGTAACTTGTGTATGACTACCCTTATGATATAACTATAAAAGCTAAAAGAGATTCCTTACTTCAAATTTGATTTGCGCACGAAGGCCAAAGCCAAAAATATTCAAACTAAAAGGGGATTTTGTATTTCAAATTTGATCAACCTTTATTTTGTTTTTCATATTATCATATAAGACTAAAGGCTTCATGAATGGATGAGCAAAAAAAATATTAGCATACATAAAACATATTTATAGCAAAAAGAAATCAATCATAATTTTAAATCAAATATGAAATTTATTATTATTATAAAAATAATAAGAAGAATTTGTTGCAACTTGAGTAGAATAACTCCAACCTAAAAGTGTATTTAGTATACTCAATAGAAGTGCACTAAACAAGGCATAATAAACAGTTATTCTATATGGATTTGACTTAGGTTTTTTATGTTCTTTTTTTAATTAAATTTTTTTTATTTCATCCTTCAATATTGGATTTATTGGGAATTTGACTTCATAATTTTTTTATTTCTTTGTATGAATTTATCCCAATCTTAAGACCTAGATTTGATAGGTTAACCCGAGTTGACCCGAGATTTTTTTAATTGATTTTTTTCAATTTATTCCTTCAATTCATATTTTTTTTATTTTCTTTCTATAGGTTTATTATGGTCTCATAATTCTGGTCGCAGGTTAGCCCAGTTGCTTTAGGGGTTTTTTATCCTTTTTCAATTGATTTTTTTTTAATTTTATCCTTCAATATTGGATTGATTGAAAAATAAGCTTTATAATTTATTTTATTTTGCTTTCTTTAAGGTTATCCCGGCCTCATTGTCGTAACCTATTTTTTAGGTTATTGTCCAAATTCACCTTTTCTCTTTCAAAAAAAAATCAAAAAATTGTATTCAAAAGAAATCTAAAAAACATATAATTGCAGTGTGAAGTGGATGCTAGAGCACCCAGAAAATGGTTGAAAATTGGTTGAAGAAGTTCACAAATATGAAGATTGAAATTTGACATTTTATTTTTGACAGATGAGAGCTCTATTGACAAAGAAAATTCAATTTAAGAAAAGTCCAAAATTAGATGTTTATGGACTCAATTAAATGTTATTGAAGGTTTAATTAAATCTATGGAGGGTTTGATTGCAATAAAAATTGATTTTTAAGTCAATTTGAGTTTTAATTTGAAGAAATTAAAGTTAAAGAGTCAAATTATAATTTTTAAGAGTTGATTTGGTCAAATTAGGGGCTTAATTGCATAAATATTGAAGTTTGATGTCTAATTAGGGACTTGATTGAAGAAATCTGAAACCAAGGACCAAACCAGAAAAGGCATGTAAATAGACGAATTGAAATTGTTTGAATCAAGGGCCAAATTGAATAAATTAAAAGTTTATTGATCAATTAAAGGTCAAATTGCATAAATTCAAGACCAAGGATCGAAATAAAAAAAGACAAGTAACTAACTTTAGGGCTGACATTTGATTTTTAGTAGGGACGCAATTGAACTGTTTTATAAAATCAAAATTGCAATTAAGGACTTGGTTGAATATATCACAAATTGAGGACTAATCTAGAATTTGACATGTTTTGGCGCCATTTCCTTTTACATGAAACAACAAGTTTTGTACAAAACAACGTCGTTTCATGTAGTGTTTATTTAAAAAAAGCACAAAGTAGTGTTGTTTTAAATGGCATTATGCTTCTTTTTCCCTGGACACGCAACAAGGGAAGAAAACGTTTTGTTCACTTGCATTTTCTCTTCCTCTCTCACCTTACTTGCCCAAAACCCTGACATGAACGCACACCCCTAGTGGCTTGCCACCATCATGGAACGGGCATGGAAGCCATGCCTTGCAGGCGACTCTGGGGACTGCATAAAGGTCGTCTTTGCCACCTTACCTTGTCCTCATGACTGTAAAGGGGTAGGGTAGCTCCCGCTCCCGCTCCCCCTGCCTCTATAAATACTCCCCTTAACAAATGGTGAGAAAGGGGGGGAAATGACAAGTGAGATTATAAAAAAGGGGATGAATGGGACAGTATTGGAGGAGGAAACAAAGGAAAGGAAAGGAGTGGAAAGAAAGGGAATAGAGAGGAAAACAATAAAGACAAACATAGAGGAGAGAATTGGTGGGAGATAGAAAAAAAAAGGATTGAGGCAAGAAGAACAAAATAAAACAAAGACAATGAAGAGAATGAAAGAAGAATAGAAGAAAAACCAAAGCAAAAAATATGAAACAGAGAAAGGAAAACAGAAAAAAAACACCTAGAAACAAAAGAGAAAAAAGGAGGAACCACCGTTTGACCCCACAACATGACTTTGAGCCATAGTTAATGACATCACCACCACAGTTAGGTCAGCCTCCTCCTCCTCCTCCTTCTTCTCCTTCTTCTTTTATGTCATTTGCTGCAATCTTAACTATTCATATGAATAGTGGAGAGTTTTCTCACTGTTCAAGTCCGACCCAAATCAAAATGGCTGGGTCGAGTTCGGTCTAGTTAAAAAAAATATAAAATTTTTTTTTCAAAAATCCTTTTAAAATTTTTTATTTTCCTACGTATTTTTCTATCAACTTTGCTTAATATTAGTTTGTATATTTATACTGTAAAGATATGAATCCAATATTAAAATACCTAATTTTCTCTGAAATATTATAAAAACTTTAAGAAAATATCTTCTTTACATGCATACGACCAAGTCTCTCAAAGATAAAAAAGAAAAAATCATATCATATTTTTATACAATACAAATTCAAAAAATATGTTTTAGCATGCATTTTGGACTTTAATAACCACTGTATTAAAGACATGAGAATTAGGCTAATATTTTAAAAATACTAAAAAATATTATTTTTTTTATTTTAATATCCAGGATTATGAATTTATACATAAGACATAATCTCAATATTAAAAAAGTAGTTCTTTTATATATAGACATTAGAATAGTTAGGTTTTACCTGATAAAATAAATATTTCCTTACTGAAAAAAACTTATCTTAAACTTTAGACAAGCCAACAATTACAAAACACAATAATACCTTAGCATTTATCAAACAATTAAAAAATACAGCTTACCTTAAGGAAGATGTATTTTGGGTGCTAATATCTTCCCTTTACGTAACTAGTTCCTGAGCCAGATCTCTGAAACCAGTGAAGATTTCTAGTGACCAAGATATAAGGTGGCGACTCTTATTCTCTCTTTACACTGATAAAAAACAAGAAATTCTTGTCTCCCTATTTTCCAATATCATATGAGAGTGGATGCATATTCATCACGACGACGCAAATATGCGACGCTCATGACATAGGTCATGGGTTTGGTCGGTTGAATAAGGTGGTTTTTTATGTTCTTTTTTAATTGGTTTTTTTCTATTTTATCCTACAATATTGAATTGACAGGAAATTAGGCTCACTATTTTTTTATTAGGCTCACTATTTTTTTCTTATTTGTTTTTTATATAATTATTAGGGTTTTATGACTGAGGTCGGAGACATGGTTAGTTAACTTAGTTGACATGCATATATTCAAGTCAATTCAATATATTATCATCTTAATATTTTTTTTAAAAAATATTATCTTAAATTTTTTAAACAAACTATATTTTTATCATTTGTTTAGGTTGTCTTTGTATCTATACAGTCAACTAAATCACTTTGGTCAAACCCCACGTTTTTTTTTCTACTAGAAAGCATGTTAAGTAGATCTACATATTTGTTTTACTTCAACCAAAAAAATTAATTTGACCCGCTACGCAGCGCAATAAATTATCTAGTATCGGCTGAAAGGGAATGTTCCTCTTAACATCATACAAATCCTTGTAGATTTATAGTATGTAGAATTTAACAGGAACTATGAATATACAAATACGCTTAGCCTAGCAAATAATTACATAATAGCTTTATCTATTGAAGATGATTCTAATTTCCTCAATTATTAAGTAATGGGAAGGTCTGTTATTACTATATATGAAGTTCGTGGATTTTTTGGCTTTCCAATTAAAAAAAAACCATAAGTGATATAATAATAATAATAATAAAGAAATGATGGTGTCAAGATCAAATTATGGTGGTGAAAGCTAGTCATGCACTATTAAATCCAAATATTATAGTTAATTAGAATGTTCTTCATTTTTATTTTCACTATAATAGAAAGATGAGGTTGAAAATTGAAGGAGATCCAACTTTTACAAGAGTAATATTATTTAGACCATTACCCTACTTTAATTCACCAAACACAGAGAAATTTTAGTCTTGTGAATTTGTAGATTTTACATCCATATCAAATTTAGGTAAAAGTTCAAAATGTTAGATATCAAGATTAAAGTGTTAATTTAATTTTATATATGTATTATTAAGCAGATTTTAAAACTAATTAGTTTTCTAATTGACTAATAAATTAAAACACCACAATCTTTTTAATAATGGGTATTTGATTTTTATTTACAATTATTTAACCTTACAATGAGATAGACTTCGATAAAAACTTGCATACAGAAATTGAGTGAGTCTGGTGGGAGAAAATGGAGATTAAATTGAACAAATATTTCACTTTCTTTCTTCATGAACACATAATAATATAATATAAAAACAAAAACAAATAACACAAGAATTAGTTGAAATACACACCTTGTTTGTAGTAGAGACAGGAACGAATGGAAGATTCACGATCACTTAGACACCCAGAACCTCTCTATCAATCGATTGCAACCACAAATAGAATCCTTAATGCATGTAGTGTTACTACAATTATGATCTCTCAAGGTTTTTTTCTTTTTCTTTTTAATGAAAATGATGATTAGGGGAAAATTAAGAACGAAAGGACCTGAAAAGAAGACAACAATTAATTAAATGAAGAACACTCTCTGCCACTTCCAAGGATGAAACTCGAGCTATATGATCGTCCCTCTATCCCACTCAAGGAATTTGATTTGCCCATAAATAAAAAAAGGAAGGCATTCCTTGCTTCAAATTTGGTTTTCTTATGAAGCAAGCTAAAGACAATATTTGAGTGTCCCTATATCCCTCTCGAGCTATATGACTGTCCCCATGTCCCACTCAAGGAATATGATTGTCCCTATATCCCACTCGACAACATTTGCAGGCTAAAAGGAATATGATTCTCATTTCAATTTTTTTTGGGTGCATTCATGGGCAAGCGAAAACATTGCTGCTGCATGTACAAAACCAATTTAAGGCATGTAAGATGCCATAAAGCCTTCACCGTATAAAGTTTTAGATACTTCTATCACAGGAAGATGATAACAATAAAAACATATTTTGTTCTTATAATAAAGGTATTGTGAGCTGGTTTGGAGCTTTCAACCTGTTTTTAATAAAAAAAAAAAATTTGCTTTAATGTGTTTATGTAAAAACTGAGTTTTGAAAAATAAAAAAAGTATTATTTTGATTAATTTGTAAATAAAAAATAACATTAATCACATTTTTAAATAGACTACTGGTGAACCCATTAAATGGTTTTTTCCTAGAATATCAGGTTTAAAATTTTATCATAAACCATAAAAAATATTTTTTATATGCAAACGAATCTACGGCCTGCAACTAGATTTTGCATGCAATTCGGGAGGTGTATTTGAGAAATCATGATATCGTATAAAATACAGAGGAAATAAGAAAATTAAAAGCACACAAATTAATTAGACGTCTGCCCCTGTATTATGGAAGTGGAATAATTTTGATCGTTTAACTATTTATATTTTATAAATTGTTTGGTAATTTAATTATGTTATAATTAATAGCTATTTTACTGACTCTTTGCTAAGGACCGGGTTTTTACTTTATTAACAAAAAACTTAAGCATGTAAACTTTTTTGACATAAAAAAATATCAAGTTTAAATTAAAAAATATTATACACACATCTAATTAAATAAATTAAGAATGATATATGTTAACAAATAATAAAATAAAGCCAATAGCTAAATATATATTTGAAAAAGTCAATGGACAAATGTAGAAATAGACACACATAAAATTGATTGTATCAAATTAAAGAAAAACAATATCTTGCAAGGTTGCACTTATTAAAAATATTATCCAAAAATAAATATTTTTTATTCTTAAAAATAAATGGGCATGTGCAAGTTTCAACATCAAAGACCTTTTATTTTAAAAGGTGTATTGATAATAATATAAATCAAATCTTGGAATCTCACCTAGAAGTTTAAGTTATTAGGTTGAGATGATTCTTTAATAATGTATCAGAGTCTTAATAATCAAATGGTCACAAGTTTAAATTTTACCACCTCATTCTAATTAATAAAAATTAAGCATAAAGTAGTATAGACTTTCACTTGATAATGTATATTAAAAAAAATAATATATTCATTTTCTTCATGCATATCAAATTTAAAATTTTAAGTTGTGTTGATTTTTTAAAGAAATATACTAATATATCACTTGATACCCTAATCTCATAGTTATTAAATCCAGTTTGATGGTTGACCTAGCCAAAGTGTCGGGTCCCAAGTTTCATGAGCCAACCCAAGTCAACTTGGGTGAACACAGAAAAAAAATTAAAACATTAAAGTTTTACTATTTTATATGAACAAATTAAGAAAAAAAAATACATGTAAATATAGGCTATACATATTATAAATAATGAAGTTTAAAATGATATTTTTAAAAAGTTTTTTATCCCACATTAAAAAGATATTATATTAAGCTTTTAAGTTTAAGTATTTAAACAAAAAAAAAATTATCCCATATTGAAAAAGCATAGTTTTTTTCTTGTGAACATAGAGTATATATACTAATGGATTTCAAATTCCATATTTAAAAATAAAAACTTTTAAATCTAATGGATTTAGTATAGAATATATATACTAACGGATTTTAAATCTCACATTGAAAAAATATAGTTTTTTCTTGTAAATATAGAGTATATATAGTAATGGGTTTCAAATCTCACATTAAAAAGATATTATATTATCTTTTAAGATGAAATATTTAAACTAAAAAGTTTTTTATCCCGCATTAAAAACACATAATTTTTTTCTTGAGAACATAAAATATATACACCAATGACTTTTAAATCCCACATTTGAAAAAAAAATATATTGGGTCTCACCAAGGTCGTGCCTTGTCATGATGAGTTGACCCGCTAGGTTGGTCAGGTTTGGTCGAGTCATTGCACCAACTGATCTTTTGACAAATTTGGACGGATCCATTGAGTCGACTAAGCCAATCTAAGTTTAATAATTATATCTAATCTTATTAAAAGAATGAATTAATTGAAAATAATAAGGTTCAAGTAACATAGATACAACTCTTATGCTATCATGTATTATTAAAGAGTTCAAAAGACTTTCATGTGAGTGTTTTTAGGAGTTCAAAGTATATTTTGTTTAGAAATATATTAAAATATTTTTTTTTAATTTTTAAAAATTATTTTTTATTATACACTGGTTTCGAACAAACTTAATCTAGCTTAAAAAATATTTCTCATGATATTTTTATTTTCACGCCTTACTGAGAAACATTCAATATGCATCATCTTAAATCGAAGTTTTTGATACAAGCTTTCAATTGATTTAAGTAAGAATTATGTAATAATAAGTTTATGCTAAGAAATTGCAATTCAAAGTTTTAGTTGAAAGTTTTTTCCCTACGTTCTCTTTTTCAATTTGGTATTAGTGTTCAATTTTATTTTGTATTTTAAATATAAAAAGAAAAATTAAAGAAAAAAATGTTATACAGCTAATAAAAGTGTATTTTAAATATAAAAAAAATTCAAACAATGAAAACAAGACAAAAATAAAAAAAATAACATTATCAACCATGTTAATTCATTAAGCTTGTAACTATAATCATTTGACCAGAAATAATAAACTTGAAAAAACCTTAACATCTAATTTAATTAATCAAATATTGAAAGATTAAATTAAATAAAAGTAAACATAAAAAAATAGTAATTATAAATTAAAAAAATAGCTAAGGTTGTTGGGCCAATCTACCTAACCTATCCACCAAATTATAAGAATGAAATAACCCGATAACAAGTAAAATAAAGAAAATAACAAAACATATTTTAAAAAACTATTAAATGTTAAATCATGAGATGAAAAGGATTAGAAAACTAGCAATTACAAGCCTAAAAAAAAGTTGAGCCCACTCGAGTCAACTTGTCACGCCCACGGGTTAGGTCTTGAAATTATAATAACCATACAATAAAAGGAAAATGAAGAAAATTAAGAACCCTGATTTTTAAAAAAACCAATGTTGAATTATAATACAGGATAAAAATATATAAATAAAAATGATGCCAACCCTTATGAGCTTATAAAACTCGTGCCCTGAGCTATTTGATCGAAAGCACAATATATATATATACATATATATATATATATTAACCTCAAAGAATAATTCTCAACAAATTAAATATTGAATTATGATATTAAAAAAAAAATTAATAGCACAAAGGATCCAAAAGAAAATAAAAGTTATTAAAAGGAAAAAAAATATGTGATCCATCTAGATTAACTTATGAAATCCACAAGTCGGGTCTAAAGATTGAGATAACTATAAAAAAACTAAAAAAAAAACCATGATATCTATTTTTTAAAAAAAAAATCAAAGTCGGGCACTAAGACCAAAAAAAAAAGTCTAAAAAAAAGATGGGAACTCAAGTCCACTTATAAAACTTGTGACTCGGGCCATTTAATTAGAGATATCAAATTCAAAAAAATCACAATTTCTTAATTTTGAAAAATCTAGTGTTAAATAACGAATTGATAGAAGAATAAAATTAAAAATAACTAAAAGTTTACAAAACAGGCAAAGAAAAAAACTAGGATGAAATTTGAAAATTTTAGATTGAAGGATGCAATAAGGAAGAAAAAAACTTACAAAAGAGCTAAGGATAAAAATTGACAAATCCAAAGAATGAAGACTGATATGCAAATATACCCAACTAAGAGGACTGCTATGAAATTTTAAATGCAGACACAAATCTTGAAGGAAGTTAAAGAAAAGGGGAAAAAAAAACCTCTCCAGCTACAATCTGTTTATCTAAAAGCAACACTTACCGCCTAAGGTGGAAGATGCCGTTGCAAGGAGTCTAATAACAAGGTGGAACGAAATTGCCCCCGAACCAAGCCAAAACAATTTTGAGCAAAGGTTAATTTTGTGATTTCACCATGCTAAGAATAATGAAAATACATGAATGCCCCAAAAACAAGCCTTAATTAATTCCCCAAAAACAAGCCTTAATTAATTCTAACACAAAGGATAAGGTAGTAATTAGACTTTACAAAAAGACATGAAATCTAAAACAAAATCCTAACAACCAAATATCTGAGTATTTTATTTTAAGAGTAGTAAAGGTTTTTCATATTTAAAAAATGATGAAAATATTATTGTGTCCCCACTAAATATAAAAAAAACAAATGAATCATATATAAAAAATTATTTTACCCCTAAACTTGGTCTTGTGACTTGATCTAAGGATCGGTAAAAATGTTATTTTATTATTATAATTCATGATAAATCTTCTTTTGTGCTACAATGTTTTATCTATGCTTTATATATTTTTAATAAATATACAATGAATAAGAAAAATAGATAATATTGTCAAACAAATGCTTAACAAAAGCTAGGTTTTTGGGTAGTTTTGAAGAGAACTAAAAAAAAGTGCTATTAGTAGAGGTTCTAATTATAAAGTTATTTGGTGATAAGTGCTCTTAAATGTTTTTCATAAAAACTATTTAAAAACTTCATTTTGATTATTGATTTTCAAATTATTTTCAGAAAGTTTTTCCAAATTTACAAAGCATTTTTTATAGTGATTTTTGGAACAAAACATCAATTTTATTCTAAAAAAAGGTAAAAACAAAATCTTTATTTTTTGTTAAATTAACAAAAACAAATTGAGAGGCTCACAAAACACTGTTAGGATTTTTTTTATTTTGTTTAGATTTTTATTTTTATTTTATTATTTAAAATTAAGTTTGTTCATTTTAGTCTCATGATCTAGATTACATTTTGTTTTTTGTTTTAAATTTTAAATTTTTTTAGTTTTATTATTTAATGTTGGGTTTATTAGAAATTAAACCTCATAATTTGTTTCAATTTTTTTTTATAAAGTTATCTAAGCCACATAATTCGAGTTGTGGGCTTGGCACATTAACCTATACTAACTTAAATTGTTTATTTTTTAGTCTTTTTAATTGAGTTTTTTTTTTTAAATTTCATCATTTAATATTAGATTGATTATAAATTAAATTTTATAATTTATTTTAATTTTTTTTATAATCATTTCGGTCTTATGATCTATATCTTGTATTGACATGTTAACCCGGATTAACTTGGGTCGTGTTTATGTTTCAATATTTTTTAAAAAATAATGTCATTTGAAAATAATTATTAGTTAATATATTTTTAACGGTTTTTATATTGTCTTTGAACCTATTAAGTTAACTAGATCACATTGGACCAGCACCTATATTTTCAACACTTGACCTGCAAACACTTGGCCTGCAGTGTAGTGCGAGCCAATCATGTAAGTGTGTTTTTAGTGGGTATTTGAGATTGCAGTTGGATTGTGATTTTAAAAACTTAATTTTTTTTAATTTTAAATTATTTATTATGTTTTGGATTGTTGTAATATATTAGTATTAAAAATAATAAAAATATTTTAATATATTTTAAAAAACAGCACATGAAATATACACCAAAAAAAGTAACCGTGGTTCTGCCATGTACTCCATCTCCTGCTGTCAATACATAAAAGTTCTTTTATTAAAATGTTATCATGTAACAGGAAATAAGAGTACAACCGAGATGCACACTCCCACTCATGGCAGGGAAATTAAAATTTAGGAAGGAAAATTTGAATTATTTTTTGAAAATTTTAGGTGGATTTTCCAAATCAAATAAGCATGATATGTGAAGTAAGGTATACCTAAAATGTATTTGTGAGTATAATTGTAGTTGTTTTTTAAATAATTTTTCATATTAAAATGTATATTAATAATATTTTTTATTTTTTAAAAATTATTTTTAATATTAATACATGATTCAAAACAGTCCTGTAAAAAGTCAGGTACCTTTTGACATAATTCAGACACTAAAAACTTAAGCAATTACTTCGTATTGTTGTCCATTGACAAATGATAAATCGTGCTTCGATAATCTTGAGTAAACACCCCCATAACCCCCCATTGCAATCAACATTCAAACCTAATTTTGAGTGTTATCCAATTTGATCTCTTCCCTCTTTATTATATTTTATAAATGCCACTTTATCAAAACTTTATTAGTTTGTGTACTTACAATTTTGATATTTTTATCCAGTTGTCATATTTGTGTGTTAAGATAGCTATTTTGTATTAAAAAATAATGTAATTAAAGAAATTAAAAACATAAACATGTAAAAATTAATTAATTAGGTGTGCAACATGTCTTTCAAATGTTCTTTTATTTTCTCACGGTAATATTTTTTTTAAAGTTTTTATCTTGACATATATATACCTATTTAATATAATTGTGTTTCAAAAGTTTATTTTTTTTAAAAAAAAAGTTAAATTAATGCCCTTTCTAATGTTTTATAAAGATTTAAGTTAAAAGTTTGTAATTCATTAGTAAATATAGTTTATATTAGCTTTCTTTTTTCTTTTTAGTTTTGCGTTTGTTTGTAATCATCTCTATCAATCATTAAGAATGCATATGATGAATGTATATTGTGATCAACAAACAATTACTCTATTTTGACTTTTTTTTCCAAGTTCTAATAGCATTTAAATACAATTATATTTAATATTTATTTTAAATCTTAAAAAAATATTTTAATATATTTCTAAATAAAATATTTTAAAAAATATATTATATATTATAATACTGACCACATGTGTAGTTAATGAAAAATTATCAGTTACTTAGTGTATATTTAATAAAAACAAGATTTTTTTTAACTTGATGTTTTGCTCCTAGATGACAAGTAACTCTTAAATCATTTATTTAATAAAAATATTAATGAACTTAGATTATTTTTAAAATACATGAATTCTTTTAATTAGTTAACACCAAAGAAATCTCTCGTGATATAGACAAATTGCCCAAAGATTTTGACATCAAATTAAAGGAGTTGAGTTGATCTATTCAAGGTAGCAAATTCATAATTATAAACGAAAATAAAATATTTATATATTTGTCATAATTTACTCATTCCAAGTCCCTAAATTTTTCTTTTATTTTCAACAAACCCCCTCTTGCTTTGTTGCTGTTGGCTTCTCTTTTGATATGTTAGTCCCAACAAATTTTATTTTTTTATTTTTCAAATAAAGAGCAACGCTCTCTTTCAACGACAAACCAATTTTAAAAATGCCACAAGAAGTGCCGGCTAAGCTAACGAAGGTTTTAAGAAGTGTTTAATACATCAAAACCTTGATCAAGGCACGGTTAAATGAACTTCAAGATCAACCATCGGATCACCAACTGCTGATCAGAGCCATTAAATACATTGAATCATATCCTATCCAACGGGTCCAAGAATGTTCAGCAATGCCGTACCTGTGAAATGTATCGTAGAGAATCACCCATCATCACTTGTATTTATAATAACCCGCTCCCGCAGCGCTTATTCTGGGACCCACATTTCAGGTCCCTACAAGAAACACTGCTCAACAACACTGTCCTGGTCCAGAACAAACCCAATCCCACGCGCCCATGAATTGAAATTACGCTTTTGCCCACATCTTCAGACTTGTGCTTAGTTTGGCTGCACCATTTTTTTTTCTTTTGGTTTCTGGCTCATAGATGATTGTTTTTTATTATGAAAAATCTTTTAAATGAAAATGGAGTTATTATTCCTAATTTTTATATTTAACATTGTAGAATGTTATCCTAATACCGATTTAAAGGGGAATATATGTGGTAATAATTAATTTGAAAGAGAAAAAATGACACTATTTCCAATTCTTTCATAATTATCATCATAATTTCTGAAATGATTTGAGCTTTAGAAATCCAAATTTATTTAACTGTAAAGTAATGTGAATAACATGATTTGAATGTTTTTCTCGTACAACTTCATGTATCTTGCTTTTAACTTCTGGTATATCACTACATGGTTGTTTTAAGCTATGGTGCAGCTAGATTATTATTATTTTTAATATGCAAAAATAGTCATGCATAGCTAATATTTTGTAGTAAATCAAGCTAAATTGTATAAGAATTGGTTAATGGGATCCAGTCAACTCGAAAAAGAATAACTTGGATAACTATACGAAAAGATTCAAAATAATATTTTTTTAAAAAATTAAGACGGCAATATATTAAATTAATACATGTTAACCTTTTAAATTCAAGACTCGAGTCATAAGATCTATTAGCTCTATATAAAGTAAATTAAAGTAAATTAAAACAAATTATGAAATTTAATTTTCAATCCACTTGCAATTAAATGATGGAATTGAAAACAAATTAAGAAAGAGGCAAAACAATACAAGTTAGATTGTCAAATCCATGATTTAGGTCATAAGACTAGGATAACCCCATAAAAAATAA
Organism: Populus ilicifolia; assembly: GCA_015708895.1. Lineage (NCBI taxonomy): Eukaryota > Viridiplantae > Streptophyta > Magnoliopsida > Malpighiales > Salicaceae > Populus > Populus ilicifolia. The sequence goes on from SRLM01001097.1 coordinate 140,742, forward strand.
ATTATAAAATATAATTCTCAATCAATTCAATATTGAAGGAATAATTTTTAAAAAAAACCAATTTAAAAAAAATATACAAACAACAACTCGAGTCTACCCGGGTTAACTCATCAAGCCTATGATTTGAGTCATGATACCAAGATAAACTTATATAAAATAAAATAAAAAAACAACTCAAGTCATTTTAGGTTAACTTGTCAAACTCGCGATCGAGGTTATAAGATTGATATAACCTCATAGAAAGCATATTGAATAAATTATGAAGTATAATTTACAATAAATTCATTATTGAATAATGAAATTAAATAAAAAAATTATAAAATAACCGAAGTTTACCTGGGCTAACTTGCAAAACTCATGACCAAGATTATAAGATCTGAATAACCTCATAAAAAAAGTAAAATAAATGAAAAGGTCTAGTTCCTAATCAAACCAATGTTAAAGATGTTAAAGGATGAAATTGCATAAAACGTATCAATTAAAAAAAAGATAAAAAAAAACTTGATTCAATCTAATTGACTCACTAAATCTGTGACTTAGGTTATGAAACTAAAATAACCACTTAGAAAGCATACCATAAAATATAATGAAACTTAATCTCTAATAAATCAAATATTGAAGGATGAAATTATATATATATATATATTTAAATAAAGTAAAAAAATATTATTGCAATAAATAGTATTTTGTGAGGTGATGTCCAGTAAAAACATAATCTCTTTTAGTTTTCATTAAAATTTTATAAAGTAGTAATCTTTTAATTTACTCTTAAATGATTCTGTATAATATATAAAATATTTTAAGATATTAATATATCCATAATGTCTTGTATCTTAAATGCTAAAGAATTGTCATCTTCATATCATAATTATGTGTATTTCATAGTTGTAAATATATTAGATTATTAAATGATAATGTTTAATTTATCATAACAAACGCATTCAAAACATAAATATATAAAAATAAAACTCATGTTAAACATGATTTCAACATGATTATAATAAAATAATTCAAATTTTCAATTGATATTAAAACCAAAATACTCCATGCATAGTAGCAATAACAATAATAACAACTATGCTTAAATTAAAATAAATAAGGGTTCTTATTTGTTGAATGCATTTTAAAGCAATAAAACTTTTATTATTATCACTGATAAATCATTTGAATTTATTACTTTTTATTTGTGCAACTAAAATGTTTGTAATATACTTCCTAAGAATTTAACAATAACATCTTAGTTTAGATATAATTTTAAACAATATCTTTAAATAAAAAATTATGCAACTTAAATATTTCTCAACAAGATGAATTTAAGCTCTAGATTTTAGAAAAAAGTCAAAGCATAAAAAAAAACTAAAATATGAGGTGAAAAGGAGTGTATAGAAATTTTAAAAAACATTGTTTCAAATTCTTCATTCACCTTTATTTTTTATAGTGAATTTTGGAAGTTAAAATATTAAATAATTTAATTCTCACCATTCAACCTTTGATTAATTACTATAAATCAAGAATTAAATATGAATATAGTGGATATAAATTTTAATTTATTTAGCCAAAAAAATATTTAGATTCAAATTTATATAAAATGCTTATGGAAAAGACTGTTAACATTTTTGGCTGGACTTGAAAAAATAATGGGTTGGAAGAAATAATTCTTTATGGACTAAACCAAGTTTAAGTTTTATGGCTAAAAAATAATTTTTTGTAGTTCAAAATATTATTTTACAATAAATCCTAACCTAAACCTAGTTTGAAGCCCAGACTTGCCTGACGTATGTATGTTTAAACTCAAATGTTATTTTACTTAGGTCTTTTTTTTTTTAGGTGTTATTCAAGCTCAATTTTCACTTAGCTTTTCACTTTATAAACACCAAGAAAGTTTTTTTTTTCTATACCAAATAGAAACCTTTAAAGAGTTTTAAGTGTCAACAAAACATGTCAACTAAGAATTCTTTTAGATCAATTTATCATCTATCCATAATTTATTTAAATCATGTTAATGCTCTATATTAAAAAGCATATGTTGAAGATTAAATTTTAAAAAAGTTTTAACCTAAAAAGTGAGTTGATTTTATTTTTAATTTGACCTCAAATATGTCAATTAATGATATTCTTTAAATAAATTTTCAGCATTATTAGGGTGTATATTTAATTAGACAAGGGCTAATTAGGTTGTTTACACGTTGTTATGGGTTACTTTTAAAAATGCGTGCTGCTTTTAATTATGAGATGAAAGAAAAAACACACTTTTTAAGCATGTAATTAAGAATTTGTAGCATTAAAAGATATATAATATGGCTTTTAAACAAAGGATAAGTAAAATGCAAAAAACTAACTTAAATTGTCTTGAATTTCATATAAGAATTAAATTATAAAATTTAAAAGGACATCAATCTAATAAATGCATTGTATGAGCAACTCAAAACAAAAGGTGGCGCGATGAACAAAAAAAAATGAAAGCCCAAGTTTTGAGCAAAAAGTGAAGTCCCAACATATGTTAGTAAGTAAAAAGTAACAAATGCTTGTCAACTCCTTATTATTACAAAGACATAAATAACTTAGTTAAATGTTTGCAAAAACATTTTATATATTCTTCTAATTATTTGGATCTAACGTTTAAAATGAGAATGATATATATTTCAAACACTCACCTTAGAAAGTAAATTTTTCCTTAAAAGAAAACAATCTAAGTGCACCTAAAGCCTTTAAACATTTTTGGACAAGCATTGGCCAAATAGTTTCCTCCACCAGATTCTTCACACACATACACAGAGAAAAAAATTCCTACATGTAAATAAAAAAAACTTATGTATACATTTAATTAAACAACCAAGCGAAAAATAAAGTTTAAGATATCTAATATTACAACAAAGGTAATTTACTTGCTCATGTTTAATAAATTTTCCTATTAAAATAATTTTGTAATAGAAAAACACATAAAAGTTATAATAGAAATTGACATATGCATAAAATTTACTAAACAATAATTAAAAAAAATAATACAATGTTGCACACATGAAAACTCTTATAAAAAAATAAATATAAAAAACATTAATATATATAAAATTAAAAAAAACCGTAGGTGAATTATATCTACCTATACATAAACCAAAAAATCATTTGAAAAAATATCCACAATATTAATTTTAAAAAAAAACTTACAAATTAAAAAAAAAAGAACCAGGTAAGGCACTTACAAGCTTGATAAATTAGGCATTTGGGTTTAGCAAGTATACTTGATATACTTTAACTTGAATTTAACAAACATATCAAACTCATATTACTTTAAACTTGGTTGCTTGTTATGTCCATGTACTATGGACGTGGATGACAACAAATCATGGTGTCTTGGGTTTGAAAACATATCATACCCATGTTACTTGGGTTTGACAATCATGCTAAATTCATGTTACTTTGGATTTGGGTGACTATTACGTTCATGCATTTTGGACTTGGCTAGCACCCAGTTTAGGTGTCTTAGATCTGACAATTGACTCTGCCAAGTTTACTTGGGTTTGTCAATCATATTTGACTTATGTTTATTTAGGTCTAGCAAGCATGTTAATTCCACATTGCTTTGGACTTGGTTGACCACTATCTCTAGGCACTTTTAACTTGGTTGATGCCATGTCCAAGTACCTTAGGTCTCACAAACATGTCAAACTCATTTTTTATTTTGTCCTTATTCCTTTTATTGAAGTTTTGTTTTTTTTCTTCAAATTTGTCTTTAATTACAATTTCCTGTATGTTTTGTTTTTCATTTCAGTTTTTTTTTAATTTGTTATCTTTTATTTCTTTTTAGTTTTAGTCCTTCTAAATCCGTCCTTATTTTTTGTTGGTGTTATAAAATTCATCATTTTTGTTTTGGCTTTTTTATTTTGATCCATTTTCTCTTTTGTGTGAGCTTTATTTGTTTACAATTCAACCCTTCAATTTTAATTTGTGTAAATTATATTTTTTAATTCAGTCCTTCTACTTTTGATTTATTATTTTTCCCTTGACTTTTTTTCTTAAAATTCTTATAGTTTTTAATTTTACTCTTCAAATCAAATTAATGGTTTTTTTTAATAGTAATAATATTGTTTTTCAAATTTATTATTATTGATAAACAACAATAAATAAACATGTTTGATCAATGTTTACTTAAGTTTGATAAATATACTAAATCCACTTTACTTTAGACTTGGCTAACAATCACGTTTACACACTCTGTATTTAGCGCTAATGAAGTCCAGACGCCTTAAGCTTAGCAAACACCTTGGTTTTTACACCCTACATGCTATTAACAATAAAGCCATACAGATACGAGAAAAACACTCATACATACAACCTTGTTTTTGTTGAAACCCAAAGATAATTTTGTATTTGAACCATTTTAATAAAAAAAAATAGAAAAGTCCCTCAGCACAAGTATATTCCCCCTTTAATGGCATGGTTGTATCTTCACTATTTATTATTTTGAAAAGATAAAAATAGCCCCAACTTAAAGGTTAAAATTTTATGTCTTGAAAGACAAATTAGTATTTATACTGTATCATTCTTTTAATGTTAAATGTACCCTATGAAAAAGATAATCCTATTCTTAATTGTATGTTTAATTAGTTTCTTTAATAAAGATAATTTCGTTATTACACCACTTCAATCCATAATAATATGTATTTAGATGAATACTAAAAAAATGACCAATCATACACCGACTCTTTTAGCATTTTTTGTAATACTACCCATATATAGGTATTCTTGTGATATGATAAACAAGTTAATTTGGATCCATAAAAGTAAAAGTAAAAGGAACTTCACTATTATTGACTTGGTTTTACTTCCTTGTATCTCTCGTATGAACTCTTATATGCGAAAAGGATTCCCTCCACAAAGTAGAAGCATTTGTGTTGCTAGTGATACTTGACAAATTGGATACCAAATAATCATTTATATGAGATGTATTATCCAAATAATTGAAGATTCATGAATTTCTATAGCTAAAATGGCATCTCATCTCTTTCTCTATTGATTAGGAGGTGTGGAAAATCTAGTGGGGGGCTATTTAGATGACTCCTAGTAGCTTATGCGAAGGGAGCAGAACATGTTTTGGATGATGTGGCTACTTAAGAACAACAATGTACTAAATGATGTTGCCTTGAATGGGATAATCCTTTTCCTTTGATTCTTCACAAGATAGGTAATCGAGTTAAGTATTTATAATCATTTTATATACATCGAGAATGATCTTTTGCAGAACTCAGATCGAAGAAAGCTCTGGTGTAATCCACCTAGAAGCCAACTAGCTTCTACAAGAAGTGTAATTTATATGAATCATCTAAAAAAGCTAGGAATTTCAAGAATTAGTGGCACATTCAAAGACCATTAGGATAAGTTCTTATTCTCTTTTCTAACTCCTAAAAGAATCAATGAGTCAAAACAAGGTGGAGGTGCTTGAAATAAAAAAGGTCACGATCATCATTGTAAGATCAGCTTGTTTGTGTTTGTGTCTGATAAAAGACTTATTTTCGTAGATGCTTGTGATTTTTAATTCCAACATTTGATTTTTAATGTTTTAACATAATTATTAGTTATAAAGCTTGTTCAATGGTGTCGTAAAGATAATTTTTTAAAGTAATTTTTTATTTAAAAATATATTAAAATAATATTTTTTTAATTTTTTGGATATTAACTCATCAAAATATCAAAAAAACACTAAAAAAATTAATTGAAAACTATTTTTTTCTTAAATCCTTAAAATCACTGCGATGCTTTAGAAAAAAGCCTTAACCAAGGAGAATTTCTTCGAACCTCGTCACACTTCAATTATATTCCTCGAATTCTTTGCAGTCATCACCTTCTCTCACATCCTTGAGCGACTAATGACTTGGTTGATTGTCTAGTAAAGGAAAGTTACATATATATAAAAAAAACTTTTACGGCGGAATGAGATTAGTTACTAAAAAAGAAGAAGAAGATAAGATAGTGTTTGCAATGCAATGAGATTAATTACTCAAAGATAGTGTTTGCAATGCAATGAGATTAATAACTCAAATATGATTTTTTAATATTGAAATAATATTTTTTCCTTCTTTAAAGTACTAAAAAACCTTTTTTTGTCAAGACTATACCTAATTATAAATAACTATCATAATTATAAAGCAATTGGCTAATTTACAAAAAACAAATAATACAAATTTGTACCTTGGATTAAGTCAATCATAATCACTTACTTCTTGCAAAATAAATAATATTTATTTCTTTATTGAGGAAACAAGTCACCTTTTGAGTTATAATTGTACAATAATGGAGTGAATAATATAGTTAGTTAAGTTATTAAATAATAAAATAATTTATTATGATATAAGAAATGAATAAAAATATTTAATAATTTATAACTTAAAATTACTATAATTATAATGCCTTCAAACAATAATAGAAATTGTCTATTATATTTAAGATTAGGAGATGCAATTGAACAAATAAAAACAAAGATAGATTGAAAAATGGGGGGATCCCTCCTTCTCATGGTCTCTTTGCTTTTTATGTGAGTTTCGAAGAAAAAGGCTATTTATTATCTTTTCTAGCTAAGATGTTAGGAATGCATGCCACAGTTTTTAAATCTAAGTGTTAATTTAAGGGTCATAAAAAGGGGTGTTTGGAAGTATAATTATAGTTACATTTAAAAAAATTATTTTTAATATTAAAATATTTTGAAAACATAAAAAATATTAATTTAAAAAATAATTTTTTTAATTTTTTTAAAATATTTTTAAAAAATAAAAATAAATAAGCATGAGATATATACCATACAGTACATTTCATAAACAAAAACATTTTACTTTTGTTTTGTTTGGAAAAATAATTTACAATGATATCCCTTTAAAAATTTATAATTCTACTCTTATTAATAATAACACATTTTCTCCACCAATCAATGTATTTAAAAAAAAGAAAAAAACATAAAATAAGAAACCATAAAAACACGCCTTAATAAATTTATTTCAAAACCTTTAACGTCCTTTCCATTTTAACAATTTGCCCAAAATCACTTCCCTTTTTTACCCCACCATCCCCTCCTCCCAAACAACCGTCACCCCCCCAAGCCCCTTCCCTCAACACGTGCATTCAACTCTCCACACCGCGCGTCGAAAAACCTCTCCAAATTCAAAAACGTACATCTCAAAATAGCCCTCTCACTCTCATGATCTTTGATTTAGCAACATTAAATAAAAAAAAAAAAACTTATCGTACTCTCCCCCTCTCTAATCCATACCCTGATTTTGTCATTTCTCCTCCAGCCTCTCTCGCCGGCGAGAGGAACTTAAAAAAGAAGAAGAAAAATATTCAGAGAAATCGCCGCAGTGAAATTGCGAGAGATCTAAAAGAAAGAAAATGTCGGAAGAAGAGAAGTTGTTAAAGGAAGCGAAGAAATTGGCATGGGAAGATCGGTTGTTACACAAGAACTGGAAAGTTAGAAACGAAGCCAATATCGATTTGGCTTCTCTTTGTGATTCCATTTCCGATCCTAAAGACTCCAGACTTCGTGAATTCGGTTAGTTAGGGTTTCTAATATTTTTTTATATAATTTTTAGGTTTCAGATCTGTTTTTTGTGTTGCAAATGTGGATTAATTTTGTTGCGGTTTTTTGTTAGCTCCATTGTTTAGGAAAACGGTTGCGGATTCGAATGCGCCTGTACAGGAGAAAGCGCTCGATGCTTTGATTGCGTTTTTACGTGCTGCCGATGCGGATGCTGGAAGGTGGTGGAATTTGTTTTTATTTTTTTTGCATGCGTTTTTTTTCGTGGTTTTAATTTGTTGTTGTTGTTGTGGTGGTGGTGTGTAGGTATGCGAAAGAGGTGTGTGATGCGATTGTGGCCAAGTGTCTTACTGGTAGGCCAAAGACTGTGGAGAAAGCGCAGGCAGCGTTTATGCTGTGGGTGGAGTTGGAAGCTGTGGATGTTTTTTTGGTGAGTGATTTTATGGTTTTTAGTAAAGAGTGAAAATGCGTGTTGGTCTTGGTTGATTTTTTTTTTAATTTTTTTTGCTATGGTTTAGTGTTGGAATGTTTCTCTTGTTTAATTGTTTGTTGATAATGAATGAATGAATTGTTATAATGTTTACCGAAATTGAACAAATTTTGATATATTTTTTTTATTGCCTGCATTTATGATGCTCTGGAGATTTTCAGCTAAAAGTCTTCATTTTTATTAGCATTACTAAGTGGATTTTTTGCAAAATTAACCATGCCAATCTAGTGTTGTAAATTGGGTGCTGGATTTAAATTAGAAATGACTGTGCGTAAATATCCAACCCTAAGCATAACAGGATAGGCTTGTTGATTATATAGAGGCTGACTAAACGGTGTGAGCTTGTATTTTTATGGTTATTCATAAGCAAATGTGGGAGTTAGCAAAGTCATACCTCAAATTTGTACTGCCACATTTCACAGAGCCAAACCTAACTAGGTTGTCACTGAGGGCTTGTTATTGGTTTTCTGAAATAACAGAAGAAATGATTCTTATTCTAGGATGCCCACTTGGGGAAAACGTTGTGCATCTACAACTCTCTCTATGTAGTGCTCTCATCCACTTTAGGAATTGTCTAAAGGCACAACGGAAGTTAGCTATGCAATCTGGTCTAGTACATTGAATGGTCATAATTGAGAAAAAGAGCAAAAAATGATCAATGCAGTGCATCACTTAGAGGGTATAACAGAGCTGTTTCAGGCTCACCTTTCCTCCTCCATTTCTAGTTGGGCTTCCTTTGATAACATTGACCTTTGTCTACTGTAGCACCTCAAAATTTTGGAGGTTGGTGATGTGGCTTGTCAAGGATTGAGCGTGGTGCCTTTTATTAATTGGTTCACCTTTTTCTAATTTAGGTATGCTCTGTCCTTTAGGATCATTTACATGAGGTGATTTACATTTCTACTTGCATCAGTATTCATCTCATCTTACCTTTAGTTGTATATGCACATGTACTCAAAAAACAGAAATGAAAATTGAAGTTGTAAATTGGGTCTGTACTACATGAACTTTCTTGTGCTACCTGATCTTTTAATTATTAGTTTTATTGATGAAACTTTCTTAAGTAATAATTTAAAATTGTAACTTGCCTCTGCTCTCTAGTATTTGAATCTCCATGTAGTAGGAAAAAATTGAATTTATGTCCCACAAAGGCTGTGTGGTACATCAGTGAGCCTTAATTTATTGAAATTAAGAATCTTTCTTGTTGACTGTATGATTGTGCTCTGGTTGGAATCTCATCATAGTAGTTAGAATTTGAAGAACTTGCACAAGTAGGTAGGCTTTAAGATTCTTTGAATAGACTTGATTACTCTTGGAAAGTGGCACAAAGTTGGACAGTCTTTTTTACTGTATATCAAAATCCCTGATATTGAGTGTATCTGACTGTTACACTCTGGTATTTTGGAATGTGAATCAGTGCTTGTAGCCATTCTTTTATTTTGCTTCAGGATTTTGTTACAATCAGCAGTTTTCTGTCTCTGTCTTCTCTCTCTTTTGTTTTTCACTGTGTTCTATGTTCTTTTTCCTTCCTCCTTGCATTCCATAAAATTTACCATCTATTTGTTTAGCATAGTTTCTAGCTGTTGCTTGTTGTGGAGGCCTTTTGCTCACCAAAGGCTAAGAAATTCTAGCGTGAATAAACCTGATTATTTTTTTTCTGAAGATAGTTAATTGTTTGGTGATTGTAGGATGCAATGGAGAAAGCAATTAAGAACAAAGTTGCCAAAGCTGTGGTGCCTGCTATAGATGTTATGTTTCAAGCCTTAAGGTTTGTAAGCAGTATTTCTTTGTTGCAAAGTACTGATTCTTTTATTTGTCTAAGTGTCCCTGTTATTTTGTTCTGTTTGCTAACAGTGATTTTGGAGCTAAAGTTGTCCCCCCAAAGAGGATTTTAAAGATGCTTCCAGAATTGTTTGACCACCAGGATCAAAATGTCCGTGCATCATCTAAAGGACTAACTCTTGAGCTTTGTCGGTGGATCGGAAAAGATCCTGTGAAATCAATTCTCTTTGAGAAGATGCGAGATACCATGGTACAGCAAATATATTCATTAATTTGCATGACAGTGTCACTGTCATTTTACCTATATATTATAATGGACATTTTTTCCCTTTGTTCCCCCATGTTCCTGCTTGAAGAAAAAAGAATTGGAGGCTGAGCTTGTTAATGTTACAGGGATAGCTAAGCCATCCCGTAAGATTAGGTAAATCTAGACAAGAGCCTTTTTTTACTCTTTCATGCATTTTACTAGAGGTACTGTAGTTCTCCTGAGATGTTTCCTTAGGCTTTAAGCTTCCATTCTTCCAACATTACCATGCTTTGAATTGATCATATGTTTTAAGTTTCTGTATTGTAATTTACAACATTGGTTTGAAGCTTGTTGTAATGTTTATTGATGTACATGATTGGTTTGGAATTATAATTTTAAGGTTTTAATGTCACAATTGTTAAATCTGTCTCCTTTTTCCCAATGATTAATTTGTTACTTATCATTATCTATAGCTTGGGTTGGTGCTGGTTTTGTTTTATTTATATTCCTTTGCAAGTTTGTTATTCTAGATCTGCTGTTAGGCAATGCACAGTTTCCCTCCCTTTATCAATTAGTTTAAAAAATAGGATGTATATCTGTTGGAAGTCCATTCTGTTATGCTTTCGTTGGAATGTAGAGTTAACATGCTTATGTGATCAGATCTGAGCAAGACAAGGAGCCAGAGGCAGAAGGGGTGTCAGAAGTTGTGGGTTCTGGTCCATCTGAAGAAGTTGCTGCTGAAGGTACGTAATTTAACTTCTCCCATAGTACTTTAACCATTCATTCTCAATTGACTGATATGCCATTACTGGTATGTGTATGACTGCCAGCTCCTCAAGATATAGATGAGTATGACCTTGTAGACCCGGTTGATATTTTGGGTCCTTTGGAGAAGGCTGGATTTTGGGATGGAGTGGTCAGTGCTCCTACTTCTTTATTTCATGTTTTAAGTGTTCTGGATTTATCTAACTTCTTATTATCATCTTCTAAATATTCAAGTTTTGTTGGTTACTATTTTTTAACATTTTGTGTCCACCTCTTAGAAAGCCACCAAATGGTCAGAAAGAAAGGAGGCTGTTGCAGAGCTGACAAAGCTTGCATCCACAAAGAGGATAGCACCTGGTGATTTCTCTGAAGTTTGTCGGACTTTGAAGAAGGTAATTTTTTTCCTTAAAGTTGGAACAACCATTTTAAATTACCTATAATCATCTCCCTTTTTATTGTTACTATATTTTTTTGCTAGAATTTCTGTGTTCTTTTCCATTTTTTTTTGTTTTGCTTTCTTTATCTTCTTTTCTGGTAAATGAGGTTATTTTTGTTAAAAAAAAAAACAAATTTAATTGGATGACAAATAGTTGACTTTGATTCTGGTGAAGTGCATTTGTTTGGTCAATTTGTGGAAGAGATTAGAACCTACATAACCCAAATATAATGAGGAAAATTATTTTTGAAATTTGGTGCCAAGTCAAATACTTGTCATTAGCCTTACACGCAAGGTTACTATGAGGTTACATAATATTGCTGTTGAAAACCTTGTACTCGTGCTTTTCTCTCTTTTTTAAGATTGTGTGTTGTCATAATGATAAAAGTTCATGATTGTTGTCTAACCACGATGATCTGATTCTAAGATATTTTATATGGAGATTGTGTTATGCATTTCCCGCATAGCCATCGAATACTATTGAATTTCAATATGGCAACTTGAACCTGGTATATAGCTTTGAACCTGTAGGATTTCAAATGCTTTTGTTTATTATTTGTGTTGCTGATTTATTGTGACCAGGGTGACTTATTATGATGCTTTCTTATCCTTCTTGTTGTATCTGTGATCTATTTTACTACCGGAAGTATAATCCCCCCCCAATTAAAAGAGCTTCACTATGTATAATGCATTCGTGTATAGCCATTGAATACCATTGAATTTCAATATGGTATAGAGCTTTCAACTTGTAGGATTACAAATGCTTTACTTTATTATATATGCTGCTGGTTTATTGTGTCCATAGTGACTTTTATTATGATGCTTTCTTATCCTTCTTGAAGTTTCTGTGATCTATGCTTCACTATGATTTTGCCTGCAGCTTATTACAGATGTGAACATCGCTGTTGCAGTTGAAGCCATACAAGCTATTGGCAACCTTGCACGTGGTCTAAGAACCCATTTTTCTGGGAGCTCTCGTTTCTTATTACCTGTATTGCTTGTAAGAGCCATATACACTTTGATGATGACACACATGCTCACACAATAATGCTTTTCAAACCTTGGCTACCTGAGTGTGTTGAACTGGTCCACACGTTCATCTTGTGTGATAAATGAGTTTTTAATTTTTAATACTACCTGTCTAACTCTGACAACATTGCTGTTTCTGTGGTTTCTTTTAATAGGAAAAATTGAAAGAGAAAAAACCCACACTCACTGAGGCGCTTGCTCAAACTCTGCAAGCGATGCATAAGGCTGGATGCTTAAATCTTGCTGATATCATTGAAGGTAAGTTCGCCATTCATTCCAAATACTCTCATATTCTGATAAACTCTGTTAAGTTGTTTGAGCCTTAGAGCTTATACTTCTAGTTTTTTGTATTTGGTTTTACCAATCCCTCTTTGTCATTTAATCCTTTATATTTCTGTTTGTTTTATATTTCTGCTTGTTTTGGATTGGCACCATAAGCTTGTCATTATTGTTTTTAATACATTTCATAACTGATGTGAGCATAGTTAAAACATAATTAGGCTTCTTGAGGAGAAAATCATGCATTTTCGATCTATTTTTTTTTTGCAGCTTCTTTTCATAATTAGTGTTTCTTTTCCCATATAGTTTTTTCTTTTCATAAATAATGCCCTGATTTCCATTTTTTAGGCTTATACGGTAAATTGTTTGCCACTATTGGCTCATGGTTTATGGGGTTACGTGGTTTTGGTTCTGAATGATTTCTTTTACTGCAGATGTCAAAACAGCAGTGAAAAATAAAGTTCCTCTAGTGCGCTCATTAACTTTAAACTGGGTGACATTTTGTATTGAAACAAGTAACAAGGCTGTTATTCTGAAGGTGCACAAGGATTATGTCCCTATCTGTATGGAGGTTAGTGCATCCATTGCTCTTGCAGTAATGCGTATATGAAATTCTTTGCATGCTTGTTGCTAGTGTCCATTTCATTTTCACCACATTGCATTTCATATTCAATAGCTGGTGTTTATTTCAGATAACAAAGCTTTTCTCTTTGGTCTGTTATAAGATTTTGAAGGAGAATTAAAAAATCAATCTTTACATTGTGAATTGGAACTGGCCTATGGTTTGGACTATTCATGGATCATCATCTATTAGTTTTTTTGGTATGATGCATGGAGCTATAAGATATGCAGCTGTTGAATTGCACAGATTTTGCTTATCTGCTGCCACTTTTCCTTTTTTTTTTGTTTTAGTTTCAAATGAAGTGATTGTATTTTGCAGTGCCTTAATGATGGGACTCCTGATGTGAGGGATTCTGCCTTTCAAGTGTTAGCAGCAGTAGCTAAGGTAGTATTTCCATTCAAGAAAAATATTGAAAATTTATTGCTTCACTTTTAGCTACTGCTATTGTAACTCTGAAATTCTTGCTTAGTCGGTTGGCATGAGGCCTTTGGAGCGATCACTGGAGAAACTTGATGATGTGAGAAGAAAGAAGCTGTCTGAAATGATAGCAGGTTCAGGAGATGGTGTGCCTGCTGTGGCATCCTCAGGTGTGCACACCTTTTTTATGTCCATGATGCTATCACAACAATTAATTTAGGGTTATAAAATCTTTAGCTATATTTATTTTTGTATTTAATTTAGTTGATCGTGCTTGTTGTGCCATGGCCAGGTCCAGTCCAAGCTGTTCGTGGAAGCATGTCATCAGTAGAGGTGGGCTGTGACTTTTATTTTTTGAGACTTTATGATTCTTGATTTTGTTATTAGATTGTCTTTATCATTTGCAAGAGAGTCATTAATTACATTATAACTAGAACTGTCTTGTTTGTACCATCAGAAACTTTGTTGATTAGACTTCTAGAAAAAGCTGTTTTAAGAGGTAGATATGCGCGATGTGCACCATGGAAGAGTGACATTTATTTTGAAATCTCCAGCTGTGGTTAGTCATATAATTTCCTTTAGGGGAAGGGCCTTATGTTTTGACTATGGTCCTTGTTTCTAGGTCACTAAATTCAGTGAGCATGATCCAGCTGCTCTTAATTGAAAGATTAAAGGAAAACATGTATTGAGTTTTTTAATAATATTGTTATTTTTGGCTGATTTCTAATGTTCCTTGGTAAATTGTTTTCATTTCAATGTTTCTTTATTATAAAAAAAGCTGACTTATCCATCTTTCTGCTATATTTCTAGTAGTTTATTTCTTAATTTCTCGTGTGTTAGTCTCAATTCCCTGAGTGTGTTTTCTATGCACCTCACTTTGATATTTCTCTAAGGGTTGGCCTTTTCAGTTTCATTCAAATCATGATCTTAAGAAAGTTTTTTGTATAAATTCTTTTGCAGACATCAGAAGGCTCATTTGTTAAAAAGTCGGCGGCAAGCATGCTTTCTGGGAAGAGGCCTGCACCAGCAGCTGTGAATTTCTTTTACTTTTTTTCTTTTGTTTTTCTTATCATTCACATTAAATTTTGCTCAAAGGGACATTATCACTTTGATGGTTCCTGATTGTGCTATTGTTCTTTATGTCAGGCTGCTAACAAAAAGGCAGTACTGACTAAATCAGGGGTTAGCAAGAAAGGAGATGGTGCTGGGCGGGCAGAATCTTCAAGAGCACTTGAACCACCTGAGGATGTTGAGGCAGGCGAATGCCTTTGTTTTTAAAAGCATTCTTTGTTGATTGTCAGTTGTTCTCATAGTTTTTGATACATGATTTGCTCTCTGTTTGATATTTGCAGCCAGCAGAGATGAGTCTTGAAGAAATTGAAACCAGATTAGGTTCTCTCATTCAAGCAGAAACTGTTTCCCAACTGAAGAGTGCAGTGTGGAAAGAGCGGTTGGAAGGTATGTTATAAGAACCTTTTGCTTGTTTCATGCTTAGCTTAAAAACTGAAGGTTTACAAAGCTGTTGTTTCAGCTTCTCCGATGCCATTGCTTACTCTCAATTTCAAAAACTGAAGGTTGATTGTTTTTGTCTATCATAGGCTTTAAATGTTTATTTTTTTCTTTTATTATAGATGTAAAAAGTTGAAACTGGACTACAAAAATCTATTAATTTGATTTCAGAAATCTTTAGTTGCAAGCTGCTTGGGACATTTGATTATGCTTTAGGGTGCTTCACTGTGAACAGGTTTTCTTCTAACATAAAGATGGTGAAATATGGGGACAATTTTTATGCTACTGTATTGTTTCAGTGGAATTTACCTCATGCTATGTTGGTTGTGGGTAAATTGCTTGGATATAGGTTTTTTTTCCTGACATGTATTTAACATTTTCTTTGGCCGTTTCTTGTAAAATTGTTTTGATTGTAACTTTATGAGTGGATATATATATTTGTGTTTGTATAAATTGTCTTTAATTGGTGGTTGATTAGAATGCTGTTCTTTACAAAGAGATGATGTGTTCTTGGTCCACTTAACTGTGCTAATTTATATGTTGGTGCACTGGAGTCTATTATTTATTTTTTATACCATGTTAAATAAGCTGCGTTTAATTGGTTAGTTTTGCTTCTTTTTTTTTTCATTTAAATTGCTGCAGCAATATCCTCATTTAAACTGCAAGTGGAGGGGTTACAGAATCTTGATCATTCTGTGGAGATTTTGATTCGTTTACTCTGTGCTGTTCCTGGATGGAACGAAAAAAATGTTCAGGTATTTAAATGTTTTTGATGTTTTACATTTTTGTATGAACAGATTGATTTCAAGCTCAATTCTGTAGTGGTTGTAATACTAAGAAATACAATCAAATTGCAGGTTCAGCAACAGGTCATTGAAGTCATTACTTACCTAGCTTCAACTGCATCAAAATTTCTGAAGAAATGTGTAGTGCTCTGCCTTTTAGGTGGGTATTAAGTGCTATTTGTCTATTCTTTTGTTTGAAGCTAGAGCTGTATTTTGTGAAAGATTGCTTGTATTTTTTCTATAAATGTGAACCCTCCCAATTCTGTGGTAAGTTGATTTTTCCTCTTTAACCTTGTTAGTGAATGGATTGAATAAATTACAAAGTTTTTTTTCATGCCTATTTGCAGGTATAAGTGAACGGGTGGCGGATATTAAAACCAGAGCTCATGCCATGAAGTGCCTCACCACTTTCTCTGAAGCAGTGGGTCCAGGATTTGTTTTTGACCGGGTAAGTATACTTACAGTTAGGTGCTTGCTTTCACAATTTGCTTTGCTTTTGGTCTAGTATAATGCAAAGATGGAACCAGATTTAGAGAGCACTATCGCCATTTTCTTGTTTGTTGCTGAATAATCTGTGGAATTTCATCCTTTTCAGCTTTACAAAATTATGAAAGAGCACAAGAATCCAAAGGTTCTTAGTGAGGGAATAATCTGGATGGTTTCAGCAATTGATGACTTTGGTGTGTCACATTTGAAGCTTAAGGTTCTTCTGTCTCTTCCTCCCAATAACTCTTCCTCGACATGCTGAAGATTATCTTTCTATTCCTTTTCTTATCCTTTAGTTGCAGTTTTTAAGGAGAAATGCGACATATCTTGCAGGATTTAATTGATTTCTGTAAAGATACTGGGCTACAGTCGAGCGTAGCCGCAAGCAGAAATGCAACTATCAAACTTTTGGGTGCTTTACATAAGTTTGTTGGTCCAGGTGTGTGATTATCTTATTATTATTAATTTTCCACATGCCATGAATCCTTGATATGTATTTTCTTCTCTCTCTCTCTCTCTGTTTGCAGATATTAAAGGTTTTCTTGCTGATGTCAAACCTGCACTGCTGAGTGCACTTGATGCTGAGTATGATAAAAATCCATTTGAGGTAGTAATGGGAAGCTGAAGATCAAATTCCTTTCTCAAAATGTTTGTTTTATATGGTTTACTTGATCCTTTTACATGTCTACAGGGTACTTCTGCTGCTCCTAAGAAAACAGTCAGGACATCAGAATCCACCTCTTCTGTTTCTGGTGGCGGGCTGGATAGCCTGCCACGTGAAGACATTAGTGGAAAGATAACACCTACTCTGATCAAGAGTTTGGAAAGTCCTGATTGGAAGGTATGCTGTCAATATTGATGAAGCAAACTCACTTAATGTTATGATAACCTTCACGAAACCCTCAGGTATTGTTATCATCTTGACTCTTAAATCCATGTTGCAGGTTCGACTGGAGTCAATTGAAGCTGTCAATAAAATTTTAGAGGAGGCTAATAAACGCATTCAACCAACTGGAACTGGTATGCATTCAATTTAAAATGGACTTGAATAGTTAGAAAGCTGTATTAAGACATGCATAGTGTCATAATAACCTTTCTGTTACAACTAGCAATGTGTTGATCATTAATATCTTATTTGGTTGCCAGGTGAATTGTTTGGTGCCCTTAGAGGGCGTCTATATGACAGCAATAAAAATTTAATCATGACAGCTTTGACTACCATTGGTGGTGTTGCTTCTGCTATGGGACCGGCTGTTGAAAAGTCAAGCAAGGTTGGTCTACTCTAGATGAGCGTGTTTCTTTACATTTACATTTGTTGTCCTGAAAAAAGCTCAAGTTTACTGTTGGCTGGGTTTTGCAGGGTGTTCTGTCAGATATTTTGAAATGTCTTGGGGATAATAAGAAACATATGAGGGAATGCACACTGAATACTTTAGATTCTTGGGTTGCTGCTGTTCATCTTGATAAAATGGTAATTTTTCATGCATTTACTGATAACATGTCTTATTTTAATTTTGGGGTATTTTGGTTTCTTGTTGTTTGGTATAATGACATTTCTTTGTTTCTAGGTTCCTTACATCACAGCAGCTCTGATAGAAACTAAGCTTGGTGCTGAAGGCCGCAAGGATCTTTTTGATTGGCTGTCAAAGCAACTTTCTGGATCAAGTGAGTTTTCTGATGCCATACATTTGCTGAAACCAGCCAGCTCTGCTATGACGGTAGGTTCTAGTTTAGTTTTCTTGAAAAAAGATATTTCATGACTCACCTTCTGCATTCTTGACATTTCTTCTGGGATTTTTGCTAGGATAAATCATCAGATGTTCGAAAAGCAGCTGAAGCATGCATCTCTGAGATTTTGAGAGTGTGTGGACAAGAAATGGTGAGTGCTTTATTATTATTCTGGTGTTTTTTTCTCATTCACCTGTATTGATTGATCACTGAACTTCCTAATATGTGTACCCTCGTTCTTAGATTGAGAAGAATCTGAAAGATATTCAAGGGCCAGCGTTGGCTCTTGTTCTTGAACGAGTGAGACCTGCAGGTGGTTTTCAAGGTCTGTCCTTCAGTAACTTACATGACTTCTTTTGTGTCTCTGCATGCATGCACATGCCTCACGTTGTGAGATTGCATATTGAAATTTGTCATGGCTTATCAGAATCATTTGAATCTACAAAAACAATTTCAATGGGGTCATCATCCAAAACAAGTGTAAAGGTTGGAAAAGCTGCTTCCAATGGCATCTCAAAACATGCAAATAGATCTATATCTGCGGTATGTTTCTCCTATTTCATTTATATTTTTTTGAAATTCAATGTGGAGATTGATTATTTATGGTCTTGGCTTTATAAGAGAGTCATACCAATGAAAGGGTCAAAGCCAGAGCCAACTATGTCTTTTCAGGACAGAGCTGTTCAGTCACAAGCATTATTGAATGTCAAGGACTCAAACAAGGTAGTTGATATGACACATTGAATTTTTCATTTGATGTAAATAGCATTGATTAAACATTTTCCATTTGCACTTGCCTATTCACAGGAGGATAGGGAGAGAATGGTAGTACGGAGGTTTAAGTTTGAAGAGCCACGGATGGAACAGGTTCAAGATCTTGAGGTCTGGTTTTATACAGTGCTGCTTTTAAACTATATTGGATTTCTTATCCAGCGTTTTGAGATTTCTCTTGCCATATTCCCAAAATGTAGAGTGACATGATGAAGTACTTTAGAGAGGATTTGAACAGGCGACTTCTAAGTCCGGATTTTAAGAAACAAGTTGATGGGCTAGAGATGTTACATAAGGTTTTTGGCTATTTTCTTGACTATTGGAGATTACTCTTGAGCACGGCATAGTGTTATCAAATTGAAACTTGTATGTGTTTTTTTTTTTTTCCAGGCCCTTCCATCCATTGGAAAGGAAATAATTGAAGTTTTGGACATTCTTTTGAGGTGGTTTGTTTTGCAGTTTTGTAAATCTAACACAACTTGCCTATTGAAGGTATAGCTTTCTTTTTTTTGCCCCCTTTTGTCATTGTAGTGTCACACTTCATGTTTTGAGTATGATGCTTCATGAGAAGCGATCACATGAAGTTTGACCTGAAATGGACAGGTGCTGGATTTTCTCCCTGATCTTTTTGACCGGCTCCGGGATGAGGCCTACACATTGAGTGAATCTGAAGCAGCTATATTTCTTCCATGCTTGATTGAAAAGGTTCTACTAAGACTTCAGTAGCATGAATTTTCTTGCATATGGGAAAATATTCATTATTTTTTTCTTGGATGCCACGATTCTGTTCACTGATGGGAAAATACTTTTAATAGTTTTAACATACTATATTTGAAATGCAGTTGGGGCATAACATTGAGAAAGTGCGAGAAAAAATGCGTGAGCTTACCAAACAAATTGTGCAAGCATATTCAGCAGCAAAATCTTTCCCTTATATTCTGGAGGGTTTGCGCTCTAAAAACAACCGTACTCGAATTGAGTGTGCAGATCTAGTTGGGTTCTTGATTGATCATCATGGGGCTGAGGTATAATTAGATATTTTATGCTGTCATTGTCATTCACTTTTTTTTGGCTCACACCTGTCCCTGTATTTTGTTGCCCTATAGATAAGTGGACAGTTAAAATCCTTGCAAATTGTTGCAAGCTTGACAGCAGAGCGTGATGGTGAAACTAGAAAAGCTGCGTTAAATACACTGGCTACAGGTTACAAGATTCTTGGTATGTGCTAATACCATGAAATAACCAGTCACATCATTGTTGCAGTAGGATTGCTAATATTGAAAGTTTAGTGTTAGGAATCTCCATTGGCTTGGCACAGATGCATACTATGTACTCAAGTAACAGTAATATCATTCTTACTTTCTCACTTCATGTATTAATTGTTGCTCTCTTACTTCAACAGGTGAGGACATTTGGAGATTTCTTGGGAAGCTGACAGACGCTCAGAAAAGCATGATAGATGATAGATTTAAGTGGAAGGTGAGTGTATATTGGTGCTTTGATCCTTTTGCCACTTTCAGTGCACTCATCATGATTTTTTTGGTAGGTACGAGAGATGGAAAAAAGGAAGGAAGGTCGCCCTGGTGATGCTAGAGCTGCTTTAAGGAGCTCTGTTAGGGAAAATGGGTGTGTATCTTATGATACTTGCATTGCATTTCTATTGGAGTTCTATTTTGTTAGTATTATGATTTATGAATGTGACCTATTTAAGATTATTACTGTGAAAAAATTGTTTATTTGACCATTCTTTTATTGAACTTCTTTCCTCTACTGGTATTGATATAACATCAACCCAAACCATGCCAAGTGAATGTAAATCGAAAGTTGAAAATTATGACTCTTGGCTCAGAAGCTGCTGACTTGATTATATTTTGACTTTGGTTATATCTTCTGACCTTAAATTCCTTATTTGTACTCAGGTCTGATATAGCAGAACAGAGTGGGGAACTTTCACAATCAGTCTCTGGTCCTATTATAGCTAGGTATCATCATTGTATTTTTTTTCATTAATGGCATTTTGAATTTATAAGTTCTCTCCTTAAGTGTCAATTGTCATTTGCAGGAAAAACTATGGGACTCAGGAGCTTCATATGGAAGGACATATGATGCCCCGTGCACTCGTGAGTGCCAATGGCCCTGCAGACTGGAATGAAGCTCTGGACATCATTTCTTTTGGTTCCCCGGAGCAGGTTTTCTGCTGATTTCATTTCGATCCTTTCTAGTCACTAGAGTGCATTGTTTCAAGTTGCAAGCATTGTCTTGGAGTATATGTGATTTTTGTGGGAAATGTGCGGCCAAGGTTGTGTTGCTAGAAAACCAAATTTGGCAGGAAAGAACAATTAGCCTAGATATATGAATCTCAGGATTCAGTACTTAACACAACAAGATCCACACAGATTATTTTCAATTGTGAATCTATAATTCACTGTTTTATCCTTTTTTTCTTGAGTTCTTTTGTTTGCATGGGTTGCATAATTTTATCTTATAGCCAGCTCTGTGTGTTTTCTTTTTTTAATGGCTTGAATTTGCGTAGTTGCATATGCTTCTTAGATAACTGGTTCTGCCTGAACACTCACTTCCATATAGTGGTCATATTTGGTTTTGCAAAGTTGTTGCTATTTAAATTACTTTTTTCTAGGTTAAGAGTACTGTCATGTTGAATAATGTTTTCAACTGTCTTATGCATGTCCATCTCCAACTCATGCGTGTTCTCCACTTGCCTTGTAATTAGGTGATTGTTTACGGCTAGCTGATGTATTCTTTAATATGTCTAAAATTAATTATATATTCTTTCCAGATGTTATTTGGTTTAGTATGTGATGACACTCTGCCATGGGAATTAAAATGTTATGTTTTAATTGTATTCATAACATAGTTTCTTTATTATTTTTTCCAATGTGCAATTGTTTTGCATGATTGTTCTATTGTTAGATGAGGTCCTGAACTATATAATAAGTATTTTCTACTTGCAGTCCGTTGAAGGTATGAAAGTTGTTTGCCATGAGTTGGCACAGGCCACAAATGATGCAGAAGGCAGTGCTGTGGATGAACTTGTGAAAGATGCAGATAAACTGGTTTCATGCTTGGCAAACAAGGTGACTATTGTTTCATGAAAGCTGTCTGATATCTTTTTCCTCAAAATTAGATATGAACTAGCTTGTTTAAATACCAGCTTGGTCGGCCAAAGCTCACTTGTTTCCTTGTTTTCTATATTGATCAGGTATCGAGGACTTTTGACTTCAGTTTGACTGGAGCCTCATCACGGGCTTGTAAATATGTACTTAATACACTCATGCAGGTAATTTTTTCCAGGAACATCCCTCTACAATACATGTACTCTTTATTTCTGAGTGTATGGTGGTCTGGATGGTGGAAGAAAGGGAGAGCCATGCTGCCTCAAATGATCCTTTTCCCCACAACCCCATCCATGATTGAGATCTATTTCTTGATAAAATTTTAACTATGTGTACTTTTCTGCAGACTTTTCAAAATAAAATTCTTGCTTATGCTGTCAAAGAGAGTACTCTTGACAGTCTGATAACGGAGCTTCTACTTTGGCTTTTGGATGAAAGGGTCCCACATATGGATGATGGCAGCCAGCTACTAAAGGCATTGAATGTGCTGATGCTTAAGATTCTGGTGAACATTTACCCAATGATGTGCCTACTTTTTGGTTTGAAGAAGTCAATTTTTGTTAACTTACCATCATATAACAGGATAATGCAGATCGAACTTCATCCTTTGTTGTGCTGATTAATCTGTTGCGACCACTGGATCCCACAAGGTGGCCTTCACCTGCATCAGCTGAGACCTTTGCTATCAGGAATCAGAAGTTTTCTGACCTTGTTGTAAAATGCCTTATCAAACTCACAAAGGTAATAGATTTGATATTTCAGTGCTTGATGCCATCTTCCTGCTGACTTCATTTAGAACCCGAATTCTATTTATTAAGTAGATTTTCAAAATTATGAGTGCATTTGAAAAGGTCTAGTAATGCACTGTCTGTTTGGTCAAAATGATTTATAGGCAGTCTTGAACATTAAGTTATTAGATTGGATGAGTGCAACTTTGCTACCGGAACTATAATAGTGCTGACCTAGCTTGTCATCATTTGGAAACTGCTCACATTTCAAAGACATTCTGGGGTTCTGGTAGCTCTTCATTGCTTCTGTTAGATCCAGCCACAATCGTTTTTGATGGAATTTATTTTGAAAACATTTGCTCACATGGCAATGGAAGTTAGACATGGGGTGAATCCAACTCTTGCACATCCTGCATGTGTTTTCTGAAAAACTTATCTGAAAAGTTGTTTCTGGTTTGGCCTTGTGGAAGCTCCATTATAAATTACATGGGAGCTAAAATCAGCTGATTTAAGTTTGGTTTTTGAGACTTCTTTTGGATGCTGAGAAAAGTTGTGTGAACAGTTTACCTTTCAATTGGTATTAATTCTGGCGGTGAATGGTTGAATAGTAATACCATATTCTTGCTTTTTTTGTTTTTCTACTGCAACATTTGAGGTGCTTAATTGGTGAAATTTGAGCCAAAAGTGTAATTGCCAGAAGGGAACAAACTTTGTAAGAGAGAGGGAAAGAATGAATGGAATATTTTCCAGCTACAAATATTAGTTCAGTTGTTTTTAAATCAGCAATTTCCCCTTCCCACTCTTGTTTCTTCTTTCCTTTTCCCAAATCTAGTCATGCTCCTGGTATGTGCGAGTAGTTTGGGAGGTAGTGGGCAGACCCAGTTGGCTAAGTGTGAACACCATTAACATGTTAAAAAGAGATTTGTGAAATAAATTTGATGCCAAAATGGCTGCCACTGAGTCTTAACATGTTATCACTTCGGTCATGTTGTCCAAAACTGGAGAAATTTGCAAGGAAAGAGTTCAATTAAGTAATTGGAATGAAGGGGTGAATTGATTTGTTTGGTGCCATTAAGAACCATCATATGTCCCCATATGGAGTTGATTGATGTTTTTAGCCCATAATTTTTATTTATGGTAGACTGAAACAGTGTAGCACCCTATTTTGGAATGTTATTTACCATCCATGGAGTTGGCAAGGGTGATATCTACCCTAACCTCTTCCAGTTGCAATTTCCCGAACACTATTGTTAGCATCTGTAACTTCACTAGTACCAGCATGATTGTGTTTTCGACTGTTTAGCTTGTTAACCATTGTTTATTATTGTTGGATACGTCATAGATTGATTTTTGTTACTCAGGTTCTTCAAACTACTATATATGATGTGGATCTTGACCGCATCCTTCAGAGCATCCATATTTACCTACAAGAGTTGGGTATGGAAGAAATCAGGAGAAGGTATGTTTTATTGATCCCCCCTTTCCATGACAATGCTTGGTTCTTGTTAGATTGTGTCATTTGATTTCTCCAGAGCATCTATATTTACCTGTCCTTTTGGTCTCTTAATTGATCTGACTTCCCTCTTTCTACGTGTTTTCTGAACTTATAAACAGAGCTGGAGCAGATGACAAGCCTTTGCGTATGGTGAAAACTGTTCTCCATGAACTTGTTAAGCTTCGTGGAGCTGCAATAAAGGGTCACCTATCTATGGTTCCTATCGACATGAAACCCCAGCCAATTATTCTCGCCTACATTGATCTTAATCTTGAGGTACAAAGTTAAGAAATGTGCAATCCTGCATTTATTCAACTTTGTTGTATATTTACTCATACTGTTTCTTTTTGTTTTTGTAGACTTTAGCTGCAGCAAGAATGTTGACCTCGACAGCTCCTGTGGGCCAAAATCATTGGGGTGATTCTGCAGCCAACAATTCATCACCTGCCACGCATTCTGCTGAGGCTCAGTTGAAGGTATCAACTTCCCAGTTTCATCTCAAACAATTTGGCTGTCTGCACTTAATAAATCAAACTAGTTTTGTTTGCTTTCATCCACTCTCTTTACCTCTCTTTGTTTCTCTATAATACCTATTTGATTTTACCATGACTGCAGCAAGAACTTGCTGCCATTTTCAAGAAAATTGGTGACAAACAAACCTGCACCATTGGTCTATATGAGCTCTATCGCATCACCCAGTTATATCCTAAGGTCAGTAATTGATGTTTTTATGTCTATCGGTAGAGTGATTGTACTGTTTTTTGTCTTTTTCCTATATATAATTAGGGGCTTGCTATGATTAGTGCTCTGGCATTGGGTCCGTGAGCTGCTTATTCATTTCAGTTTTTCCTCTTCTTTTTTTCCAAATCATAGGTTGATATATTTGCTCAACTCCAAAATGCTAGTGAGGCATTTCGCACTTACATCAGAGATGGTCTAGCTCAGGTATGCAATTCCTCAATCATGTCATTGTTGTGTGGAAGTGTCATAGATCAAGTTGCCAACAAACATTGCTTTTATTGCAGATGGAGAAGAATACTGCTGCTGGAAGGACACCTTCTAGTTTGCCAATTTCAACCCCCCCGCCATCCGCCTTAAATGTTTCTTCCCCTGATATGCAACCCCTTTCCCCTGTGCATACAAACTCCTTAAATGATGCTAAACCATTGCATGTTAAACCCGAAACAACAAACTTACATCTTCCTTCCTCGTATGCTGAAGACAACAGAGCAGTTAGTGCCTTTTTATCTAGAGGTCTCGTCTCAGAGAATTCTTTGGGTGACCAAAGAAACGAGAAGCTTATTGGTGGAGGTAAATTCACTAAGCCTCTCTCTCTCTCTCTCTCTCACACACACACACACATTCACGCACAAAAGCACAAACTTTATATTTGTGGTTGTTTTCATTGATGGAACCCGTTGTGTTGACGTTGCAGTAACCAGTGGGACATTAGATGCAATTAGAGAGAGAATGAAGAGCATGCAGTTAGCTGCTGCTACTGGGAATCCCGATTCAGGAAGCAGGCCCTTGATGTCTGTGAATGAGAACCTAAATAATGGACTGTCAAGTCAGATTCTTCGTGCGCCAGATGCGACGGGTATGGAGAATCCTTTACATAGCGGGGTTCTTCCCATGGATGAGAAGGCATTGTCTGGTCTTCAAGCCAGGATGGAGAGACTTAAAAGTGGATCTCTTGAACCCGTGTAGATAAGTTAAACAAGTTTACCTGTGAATCCCTTCAGCATCATCTGGTTTACAAGATTTGAAGGAGAGTCCTATCACAATTAAATGGGAGCTATTTCTGGTAGAATATTATCATATAGAGCTCAGAGTACATTGGCAACCGGTAGGGAGTTTGATTTCCTTGAAGTGGAATTTTGAAGAACTAATCTCGATTCCGATGCGGAGTGGCTTGTTGCTTTCTAGGTTGCTTTTTGCTACAGGCATATGTATATTGTAGGCTGCTTTTTCGGGATCTTGTTTGATTTCTTTAATTTAATACAATTATATACCCTTTTTGAAGATGTGCTGTATGCAATTTGTGGATTGGACTGTGAAAATGTTGAAGCTGCATGTCAATATTCAGTTCCAATTTTTTCATCACTTGCTAGTGATTTCGGTTTCTGTGAAATTCTGACTGTCGTGCTCCAATTGAAATCTATTATGTTCACAAATAGTATCATCTATTTCTATATTAGTAAATTAAATTAATTATACCATAAATAATTGTGTGCAATATTAGTTGATATTATAGAAAAAACTAAAAGAGATAATGGTTTTATAAAAAAAATATTATTCACATACTTACAAATTCGTTATGGATTTCAATAATATATATATCATTTACATTATTAGATTTAATAATTTTAGGAAAAAAATTTATTAGAATTTACATTTATAATTTATCAATATGTATTTTACCTACGAGTTTATGGATAGAAATTTATTGGTGTATATATATGCACACGCCCTTATTTATATATGAGCATGCGTGTGGTTTTCATGCATGAGCTCCATAATGTTTCCGTAACATCGCCTCACCCATGAACACATATGATGTGGACATGAGATATTCTCATAACAATGACAGGAAATTAGCCGTGCTGATAAAAAAAAAGTAGGAGTTAAATATTTTCCAGTGCGTTTTAAGTTTAATGATAGTGCTCTTTCACTCTCCTTTATATTATTTTAAATATTTTTAATATGTTGATATGAAAAACAAAACATCATTTTAATATGTTTTTAATAAAAAATACTCCTAAAAAACATTTCAAATTAATTAATCATCGCAATGTAAACAAAATATTTTTTTAATTTCTACCTCTTACAATCTATTTACCACTCATTCCCTACATCAATACCATGTTAATCGATCCCTCCATCGGTAGTGTGTGTGTGTAAGTGTAGCGAGCGAGAGAGAGAGAGAGAGAGTAACAAATAAGCAACTAGCTAGTTTACTACAGATATAAATATGTATGCCAACCAATTAGTACACAGACGCAGGAAAAAAAAATATTAATGTTCTTCCGTAGTTGAGGAAAAGAAGGTAACACTACTGTAAACCACAATGGAAGAATAAAAACATTAGCAAATTGCAATGATGCTCTCTCCGAGCTTTGAGAAAGTAGTTCTTGATCAGAGCATGGCCCTTAAGCTTTTCTGCTGCATAGATTGGTAGCTAAGTGGGAATCGAATCATCAAATTAAAGTTCATGGGAGAAATATATTCCTTGCAAGAAGAGAGGCCACACCATCAATATTCCTCTATTAATTGTGGTGATCATGCTGAAACCTGATAAAGATAAACACTGCGAGTACATGCATGCTCTTCCGATTAGATCCAAATCAAGACAAAAAACAAAAACCCTTATATCAAAAGAGCTTGTTCAATGCGGGTTATATATATATATATATATAGTAAAATAATTTAGTGTTGTCTAAGCAATTAGCACCATATTTAAAAAGAAAAACAACTACAAGAAATAAACTTATCAAGCACGAAATTATTCAT
The DNA here is from genome assembly GCA_015708895.1 of Populus ilicifolia. Taxonomy (NCBI): domain Eukaryota; kingdom Viridiplantae; phylum Streptophyta; class Magnoliopsida; order Malpighiales; family Salicaceae; genus Populus; species Populus ilicifolia. The sequence goes on from SRLM01001097.1 coordinate 168,477, forward strand.
CATGATAAGAATTAAATAAGTTATGTTTAGTTAGTGAATTAAAGACATGATTTTATCCCAATTATCTCCATGCATCTCTACCCCCTCAAAAGAGTAACCAAACATTATTGATTTATTTTTTAAGAAATAAATTTACCATTTAATTTGCAAGCAGTATACATGTGAGTTCTCTTAGACCTGATGCACATGCAAAGAATAAGCAGTGATCTATGGCGTATAATATTTGTTTTGAAAAACAAAATTCTGGTGATCAATGGATACAAAAGTGCTTCTTGCTTTCATTTTTTCGAACAAAATAAAAGCCTTTCTATATAATTGACCATGCCTGATTTTCTAGATGAGAAAATACTCTATGAACAAGGGAAAATAAATATCGGAAGGACATGTAGAAGCATCGAAGTAATACATAGAAGTTTAGCAGAAGAATGATCACGCACGCACGTATACACACAGATAGAGAAAGAGAGAGTATGCTTGGCTCCTCGCACGCCACCGGCAACAGCCCATCTAAAACAAAAGATTGGTCTTTGCTTGTGGCATACAGGGAGCCAGGCATAACCCATGTCACCTTCTTTTATGCATCTCCCTTCCCTTTCGAATCCGTTTCTTGCTTCCATTGATGAGTAAGACAAATCCTTTATTGATCTTCTTGCAAAGAGAACGAGTTAATCTGGTGAAACACAAGGCACACAATCACACACATATATGGAGAGGGAGAGGGAGAGAGAGAGAGAGAGAGAGATGGACAAATTCAAACTAAAGAGGTGAACGTAGAAGGCTTATATATATAGAATATAGAAAGATACATAGTAAGGAAAAAGGGGTGGGATTTTGTTACCATATGAGAAAACTGCCTCCTATGTATAATGCCATAAATCCACTATCAACAATTGCATTTTTTTAAATTAATATCTCAAAAGTGAATCCTAATTAAAGCAGATTTTTTTAACGTACACTATATGCCCTCCACCGCCACACCAACCACCATTGGAAACTTTTGTTTTTTCGTCTTTCTTTTTGCAATTCTCCCTCTGTCACTTTTTTGCTTAACAAACAAATTCCACCCAAACGGGTTTGGGTAAAGCATGCATCATTATAGGGTTTTATGTTTGACCCATGATGCTCAGTTCTCTGAGAGTTTAATTTTCCTGTATTAATTTTGAGGTGACGTTAAACATGTATGATTAATGTTTTTATATCATATGTTATTATTTCAAATTCAAACTTAAATAAGGCGAGTATAAGATCTTTTTTTTTTTTTGAGCAATCTCAGCATGAATTGAAAATAGATTTAGGGAGGAACTACTTCTATTTACTCTATGATCATGGTAAAATTTCTTGATAACAAAGTAAAGAAAAAAAATGTGTAGTCTAGGCTCTACCACATATATATGAGCAGGAGATTCCAGATAGGGATTAGTCACCCTCAAAAAAGAGAACCTCAGGGCCCCCTACACCCTACGATAGATGTGTACGTGTTTAGTTTCTTTTACAAGCTATACATGGTCAGCCTTGAAAAGCTTTGATTCTACAGGTCTTGCCTTTCCCTTTCACTCTCAAATAAAGGTGATGAATGCTTTTCCCTTCTGGAGCCAGGTTTGTCGGGATCCCTTTAGGAGACTTTGGGATTCTTTTTGCCAAGCAAAGTCACCAAACGAGACATTGAATCTGAAAACCCTTCGATGCACTATTTTGATCTCTATAGAGTTCCGTCCCCTGTTTTGCCTTTGTTCTATCAGTGGTCCAATGCCCACCACTTCTTTCCTCATCAACTCTACACGTTCAAATTATTAAAATCATTCTTTTAGGGGGAAAAGGATTGATGGCCATGCATTGTTAATGATGTGTGCACTTGGTAATTGATATGGTATACATCAACCATGAACCACTTTTTACCTGGAAATAATAATAATGAAATAATAATGATATTCAAATTTGTAAAAGACATGAAAAAATGAGGATGGCGACATAATGTTTAGCATGAAATAAACTAATTTCATGTGAGCTTGAACTGTGTTTGAAGTACCTTGCATGGCAAAAAATCTTTTTGAGAAACAAATGATTTTTGTGCATTTTCCCCTATAAAAATTATATCACTGATTATACGTATGATTATCTTTAGTTTTTTACTTTCGAATTGATTATCTAAAATACTTCAATATTTATATCGAAATCAATACTTCAAGTATTTTCACGACTCAGGTTAGCGAGGAAATAGGAAAGCTAAGGGTATAATAAATGGTTGTTATTGTATTTGCATGTGTAAATTAGAGTTATTAAACCTGATCAATTTGTGATTGGTTTAAAATTCTAGTTATGAATTAAATATATTTACTCAAGTTGATTAAATTTTAATATTTTTTTAAAATAAAAACATTATCTTTTTAAAAATATAAAACTAGGTTTAATAAAGTTTTGATTCGATTGTAGGTTAATTCATTTGATCAATCGTCCAAAATACAAACTGATTTTTTTCTAAACCCAATCTAGGGTTGGGCCATTCAGTTTAAGTGTATATTTGGTATTGAAGATGAACTTGTTTTTTATATGAAAATTTGATTTTTTTGCTTTAAATTAATTTTTTTAGTATTTTTAAATTATTTTGATGTGCTGATGACAAAATTCTTTTAAAATGTTATTTTAATATATTTTCAAGTAAAAAACTTTTAAAAAAATTTTATTGCAATCTTAATCACTCCTAATTAATTATAGTGTAAATAGTATCAACTTATCAACACAACCAAAATATTGATGTTTTCTCTCAAGTGCAGGAGTATCCAAATAATAAATAACTCGGTAAAACTGGGGTCGAATCATAGGGAGGTTAATTATATAAATTATAGATAACAATAATACAACAACAACAACAACAATCATAATAATGGTGGTGGTGGTGGTGGTAGTAGTAGTAGTAATAATAATAATAATAATGATAATAAAAAAGAAGTTTATGAGAACTTTGAGATAGAAGATTAACAATGAGATTAACATAAAGATTAACATAACATAAAGTTAGAGGATCCACTAATGGTATGTCAAACAAGTATAGTATAAACTCTTATTATTCAATCGGAAAACAAACGCAAAGGAGGTTCTAATCAGATTATAAATTATTAACATGATTATATTAATTATCTTATTCAATTAATGCTAATACTTGTAAATCTCGTCAGACATTCATGATTATATCTTATGTTAACAACAAATCAAGCTCCTTTCATAGCTCAGGTATCAATTATACCATAAAGTATGAGTTATGAAAGTGCCAAGCATTTGATGTACTAAGTGTTGTACAACGTAAATCTAGATTAGTCATTTACCAAGCAAAGTATAAAAAAGTGAACAAGATAACAAATACAAAACATGTTAGTATCAAACATTAAAGTTCATATTAAGTTTATACTATACTTATTCTTACACCATTAGTATAACTTTTTCACCTTGACATAATAAACTCAGCTAAATGACGTGACTAAAAGACTGATGTCTTCTCCCAAGTGCAAGAATGTCAGTAATAAATAACTCGGCAAGACCGGGGTCAAACCACAAGGAGATTAATTGTACAAATTATAAATAAAAACAACAATAATAATAGTAGTAGTAATAATAATAATAATAATAATAATAACAATAAAGAAAAAAAGGAGAAGAAGAAGAAATGAAATATTAATATAAGGATTAAATAATGATAATAATAAATGTCAAGGTTAGAGGTTCCACTAATGGTATGTCAAACAAGTATAGTATAAACTCTTATTATTCAATTGAAAACCACACACAAAGGAGGTACCAAACATATTATAGATTCTTAACATGATTACATTAGTCATCTTATTCGATTAATGCTAATACTTGTAAATCTCATCAAGCATTCGTGATTATAACTTATGTTAACAACAAATCAAATTCTTTTCATAGCTCATGTATCAGTTATACCATACAATATAGGCTATGAAAGTGCCAAGCATTTGATGTACTAAGTGTTATACAACATAAATCAAGAATAGTCATTTAATAAGCAAAATATTAAAGAGTGAACAAGATAACAAATACAAAACATGTTAGTATCAAACATTAAAGTCCATATGAAGTTTACACTATACTTATTCTTACACTATTAGTGTAACCTTTTCACCTTGATATAATAAACTTAGCTAAACATAATAAAAGAAAAATTAATAAACAAAATAAGAACATAAATAAGATAAAATTTAACTAAGTAAAGAAAAGGAAATGAAAGACATAAACTTGATATTAATAAAAGCAAAATATAAACATTACAAAAAATACAAAAAGAGAAAGTAAGAGCATAATCTTGATCTAGAGACCAAGATACCTAAATGCATGGCAAATGCCTCCTTTTATAGGCCAAAATTAGAAACTATTGATTTGATGACTAATTAACAAGTGGGTGGTCAACTCTTGATTTGGTGACAATCCTTATCTTCTCTTGTCTGCCCAAAACATCATTGATAATGTCAGAATTAGAACCACTTAAAAGCATGAAAGTTGTAAGAAATTATTTCAGCTTTCCATGAAAAAAAATGGAGGTCATTTGGACTCCTAGAACTCTAGATATTGCTAAACTCTAAACTGTGAGCGGGCTGTAGGACAGATTCAAACTTCTTTGTTGTTGTTATAAATTGGATTTGAAAATAGTCTTTTTAAATCTTGGGCTCCATATAAAAATTATAGGCCTATATCTTACATTTTTATCTATACAAAGTAAACCTAAATCTGAGATTTACAGCTATAAATATGATCCAATTACTGAATAGTGTTTCAATTTAGATTACACCAATATTTATTTTCTAAATTTAACCATCTGTTTGACCTTTCAATTTCAATTTCAATTTTTAAGTTCATCAATCAATCTTTTTATTTATATGATAAGTCTGCGTTTAAAATGAACATTTACTATAAATTAAAGGTATCTTACATTATTAGATATGTTATTATAAAACATGTTTTATTTAAGGAATTATTGATACTTCAAGTGTAAAATGATGATATAAAATCTTGATAAAAATGCACTTTTAAGTACTAATCACACCCCTCAATCAGCTTATTACTAGTCTCTAGTAATCAAAACGTTAAAATAGAAAAATAATTTGTAAATTCCACAAAGCAAGGTATTCATCATTCAACTTCTATTAATCTATCCAGATAAACAAACTCTCATTAAATTTATATAGATGCTTAATACCTCTTAAATAAGATATTAATAAACCTTTGTTTTATGCTTAATATATCAACATATAGTTATGGGGTTTTTCTTGGAAGAAAACAAAAATTTTATTCTAATGTTTAAGGTTAACTTTCTTGGGTTGAGAGTTTTTTTTCCTTTTTTAAATATATATACATGTAACTTAAACACACAATGCATCTTTAACCCATGTAATGAGCTTTTAATTAATGACTCTCAGACCAGTTGGTCTTAGGGCATTAGATGTTGAGACACCCCTATGAGTTTAATAACTCGGGTTGTAGATAATGATATGTAGATAGTGCAATGTTTCATTCTCTTAACCTTTTCACCTCAACCCATATAACAAGCATTGAGCCAATAGCTCCTAAGTCAGTTGAATTTAGGATATTAGATGTTAAAACACCTACAAAACTAAAGTTAATTATATATTTATTATCATTATTTTTTTTCCTTTTTTTTTTTTTACAAATTATATACTATCCTTTTCCCTTAGTTATTACCTTAAACAAAAGAATATAAATAATATGATAATTCAATGTGCAACTCATAATCATATGTTAAAGTGTGTGTGTGAAAATTAAGGTTTAAGAATATATGTTGAATGAGTATATAAGTAGAATTAAGTGATAACAATGTGAAAGTTGGTAAACTTGAATATTTCAAAAAGTATTTTGATAGAACTTGTTATGAATATTACAAATAACTATTGAAAAATGTTAATCAAGATTCATCTCAAAAGTCAATAAAATTCCTCCGTGCTCTGCCATCTTAGTAACGACAATTAACAAATGGTTTATGAAAAAAAAACACAGTTAGTTTTTATTATTATTATCAACTACTACCCTCTCTTCCCAACCAAAACAAGACATTACTCTTAATGTTCTAAGGTAGAAAAATAAAGTATAGAAGACATTACCTAAAACAATAACTATTGACAAACTTGGATCAAGAGTAATTTTGATGAGTCTATTGAGCAATACAAAGATAGATTGGTTGCAAAAGGATACTCTTTATAGCATGGTATAAACTATGAGGAGACATTTATTCCAATTGCAAAAATGACTACTATTCATGCTCTTATTGTCGTAGTTTTGATTTGCCAGTGACATATTTCTCAGCCTGATGTTAAAAATATCTTTTTAAATAGAGATTTTCAAGAAAAAGTTTATAAAGCACTCTCTCCTGGTATTTCACATGACTCTGAATATGTTTATAAGCTTAAGAAAATATTATATGGTCTTAAACAAGTACTTTGTGCTTGATTGGAGAAATTCTTTATTGTGATCTCATCTCTTGACTTTTTTTTTAGCAGTCATAATTTTGCTTTTTTTATTAAGTGCATTGATGCAAGTCATATAATTTTGTCTATATATGTTGATGACATGATTATTAATGGTGATGACATTGATGATATTTCAATCTTGAAAATAAAGTTGGCTAGACAATTGGAATGAAGAATTTGGGTTATTTTTTATATTTTCTAGGTATTGAAGTAGTATGCTCACCTAGAGGTTACCTTCTTTTTTAGTCGAAATATGTTATAGATATTCTTGAGCATACTAGACTTATTGATAACAAAACTGTAGATACTCCTATTGAGGTTAATGCAATGTACTCTTTTTCTGATGGTTTACTTTTTATAGATCCTACTTGATACTGCACTATTGTTGGGAGTTTGGTATATCTCATCATTACTCGTCCAGATATTGCATATGTTGTTCATGTTGTTAATAAGTTTGTTACTTCTCCTACTATTGTTCATTGAGTAGTTGTTCTTCATATTTTACAAAATCTTTTCGAGGTACAATTTTTTAGTGTATTTTAGAGTTGCATGCATACTCTGATGTTAATCATGATAGTGATTTCAAAGATCACAAGTCTGTTATTGGGTTTTGTATATTTTTAGATGATTTTTTTATTTCTTGGAAGAACAAGAAATAATTTATTGCAACTCTAAAATACACTAAAATACAATAATAATTTATTGATGATTTGTTTCTCAATCATCAATCGAAGTAAAATATCATGCCATAACATCTACTACCAAAAAAATTATTTGGTTACGCTGGTTACTTGTTGATATGAAAGTTTTCTTTTATTATCTTACTTCTATGTATTATGACAACTAGAGTTCTATTCAGATTTTTCACAACTTAGTTTTTCATTAGTGAACTAAGCACATTGAAATCGATTGTCATCTTACTCGTTATCATCTCAAGCATGACACTATTGTTTTACCTTTTGTTTATTTTTCTTTGTAAATTTCTTTATCAAGATGCATTTCATCTCTCGTTTTTGTTTTGTGGTTAACAAACTCTCGATACTTTTAGCTCTCACATCATGATTTTAAGGGGAGATATAAAATAATAACATTTTCAATTTAACACACACACATAAACACACGCACAGACATATATATATATATTAAAACTATGCATTCATCATATATTAAAACTAAAATTTTATCTTTTTTTTTAATTTAATCTTAATTATTTTAATAATTCTAACAATACCAGACTTTAATACAATATCACTGCTCATGGAGAAATGTCAATTTAAGAACAAGACAATCACGTGGTAGACAAATCACTCTTTCCACATTACGTGTCCCCACTCCTTAATCCCGAATTAGCCCTTCATTATTATTATTATACTAAAAAAATGGCCTTTCACGTAAGTATGACATCGTTAAATTTTTTCCAATTTTTTACTGTGGCACAGTGACAAATTTGTTTTTCTTATATGTTTTTATCTTTATAATTAATATTTTTATTATTTTATATTTGATCTACTTATTATAATTTTTTTATCTTTATTTTTTTTATAATTTTTTTACTTTTTCCTTTTTTATTCACATTGTTCTTAAAAAAATATTATTTTTTATTCTTTATTATTTTAATATTTATCACTCTAGACTTGACCTATATATGCAATTTCTTTTGTTCTTATCTTTATTTTTTATATCTTTTTTAAAATTATTATAAGAAGACTATGAAAATAGTGTTTCAATATAGTGATTGTAATAATGTTCTATTTTTTTATTATCTTAAAATTGAGCATAAGAACTTATTTTTATTAATGCATATGATTTTTTTATTATATATAAGCATTGAATTTTTTATTTATAATTATATTTTCTTATTTGTTGTAAAAAAATTTAATAATTTTTGCACATTAGTTTATTTGTGTTAGAAAAACATTTATTCCATGTACAATTAGGCAAGTCAAATAGAGATGTTAACATTTTTTTTTTTTTGCATTTATGATCACAAATAATTTTTAATTTATTTAATTAAATGTATATACAGTCTTTTTATTTATTTATAATTAGCATTTTTGTTGTAAATTGTTTTTTGAAAAGCTTTACATATTTTTTTTTACTGAAAAAACTATTCGAAACGTGATCGAATTAAATAATATTTACTATAAAAAATGTTCTTTTATTCTAGAAATGGCACAATTGAAGTTTTTTATGGTTTTTTTTACACTGTAGTGCTGACAAATCTATCATGTAAACATAGCATAAATTTATTAATGTGTTTTTAATCTCATATTAAAAAATTAAAATATTTTTTTAATATTTATATAATAAATTATAATATTAGCTAAGTAACAAGGAAATACCGGAAGCTCACTCATATAATTAAGGTTGGAACAAAGGAAAAACCACATGTTACCTCCCATGTACTAGACAACATCTATACTTTCTAGACCTTCTGTCATCACTCCTACCTTTCTTAAATTGTTGTCACAGCTACATGTTACAAGTTCGTGTTAGAAGACAACTCTTTAAACCTGCCGTTTATTTTTTTTACTGGCTGTTGTAGACTATATTGCCATTTATTTAACCTCTTATACCTAGCTAGGTTCCTTTTTTTTTCTATTCATTGTTTCTGTTTATCATAATTTTCTAACAAATTTATGGCTGGGTTTTTTTAGTGACTGGACTTGAACCTTGAACCGGAGACAAATCCGAATGACTCGCTTGTCAAATACTATGCCCTATGAAGGTCCCTAGTTGATCATCTTTCTTTCTATCACTTTTGATGATGCTCTTAACACACCTGATCATCAACTTTGGATAGACAAGAAATCTTTCAAGTAGGACCCATTCTAGATGGTCGGTCTATCTGCTAATAAGCTTCATTTACGCTGGCTCCATTCTAGATGGTCGGTCTATCTGCTAATAAGCTTCATTTACGTTGGTTTTGTGCCTGTGCTTTCTATATTCAAGTGATCTTCTTTCTCCTGTGTTGTTTTTTGATGATGATGATGATGCTGTCGCTCTTTGTCTAAAAGTTTCTTTACTTGTTGTGGCATACAGTCACCCACGTCCATATGATGTTGGCAAAGCTTCTCCGGGTATTTGTAGTGTTATGGATATCGTAAAAAGAGTTGGGAAAATTGTAAGAGTGCATGTGCTTGGTGTTGCAGTCGAAATGCTTTTGAAAAACTTTTCCGGACTGAAAAAACTAGATGATTTGATGTTTCAAGATGATGATTTCAATATATGAAAAAACATCATAAAACGCATTATTTTAGCTCGTTTAACCACATCAAGCACTTGTAAGTTGCAATATAATACATGCTTGAGGTGCTGGATAGTGTATCAATATACAAGTGAGTTCATTTTATACGTTAAAATTTCAGAATTTTGTGTAAAATGCTAGATAGAAAATCTATTTTTAAAGTTTTTTTTTTTTATGTTTGTTTCGTGTGAAATATTAAAAAAAAAAAAACTCAACGTATTGGAGGATACACTAATTGTTAACATCCAGTCATAAGAATCACATGAACAAATTGGAGGATTTATGAGCAACCAAATTTGAAATTTACTTTGATCTCGACACATCAAGAATGTGTATCATACCATATCTTGGGTTCCCTCTCAAATATTGCACTGGAATACTACCTTGATTTCTAAGATATGACATAACAAAAACATGGGAAGTACTAACACCCAAGAAAACAATTGTGGGCATTGGAAATTTAGACAATTATGCATTAAAATCATGTATTAACGGTCGCATCTGAATTTAATGACTAAAACTAATATACATGAAAAAACAAACTTCTATAGAAATGGTTAGCCAAGAAAAATAATAATCTTTCTTGTTGTCAAATCAAGCATTAGTCAAGAGAGAAGAGAAGAAAAGAACAAAATACAACTACGACGTTCTGAGAGAAAATGACTTAATTAACATTGTTTTTAAGTGGTCAATATCATATGAATTAATGCATCAAGAATTTTGATTTAGCCCAAAGCTCCTCAGCTCAAATCTGATCTCTTGTTACCATGGATCTGTAACATTATGTGAATGGTTTCATCAATGTTTCGTAGTCCATGGATGTATGTATATATATATATATGATAATGTTGGAACATGCTAAAAAAAATCTGCATACTTGCATTCTGAAGCTGGGCAGACCAGTAGATCGCATGTTTAGCCGAGTGTGCGATGAACAAGATGGTTAAGAGAGAATGGGATAGTTGTGCTTGAAGTGACATAAAATGAATCTAGGAGTTCACATTGGTGGAAATATGTAATTTTCAAGGTGATTTTAACAGTGAAAATGGAATAATTGCACTTGAAGTGACATAAAATGAGTTTAGGTTTGCACAAGGTGAAAATATATTGTTTTGAAGGTGATTTTAGCAGTGGTTTTATTAAAATTTAATTAAATATCATGATTTTGTTTACTTTTTTCATACCAATATAAAATAAATGACCCACAAAAATTCATAAGAATTTCTTTTTATTTCATGTTCAAAAAATAATTAATAAGGTATAACTAGTTACTCATAAACACTATAAAACTATTCTGTATATATATTTAGAATTAATTGGGTTTAGACTTCCAAGTTGAATAAATATTTTCTTTATTATTTAATTTAAACCCCTAGTAGCCCTTGCCACTAAGTTAATTATATCCTGAAGGTCTTCAAACTTAATCATTAATCATTTGAAATTAAGATATCAGGATATAATTGCACAAAATTAAAAATTCAAGGACTTATGATAGCAGTATAATTAAAAGAAATTTGATAAAGCAAAATCAGTAGCTGAAGTGCTGAATTTTGAGATTTGGTCACTGAGATGCAAAGAGGCACAATCGTCTTTTAAGAAGCAAGGCCTTTCATTCCATTCCATCGACAATGCAATGATCATTCATATTTTGCCGGCGACCTAAGCTTCGGAAAAAATGGAAACCTTTACATTATCTGATCAGAAGCTTAAATGGCTAGCTAGACAGAGATGGGTTTTCAGTTTGGATATGTCTATATGATGAACTGAGAAAGTACAGGGGAATTCCCTGTTTAATGCACGCTTTAGGAGGTAGGACCAGCTGGTGTGGGCTTTGCCATGAATTGCAAACAGAGAATTAATCCAAAAAGCCAATTCACTAGAGCTTAATTTCCTGGTCAAAAGATGAAATTCAAAAGACGTTAACTTTCTTGGACATTGATTAGGTTACAAGTCATGAACATCATGATTGCCTTATAGCATAATCTTATCTTACACAACAAAATTAATTATGAGATGTTTAGTCATTAGTGGTAATGCAGAGGTAGAGATTGCGTTTGTGTTTGATTAGCATTTTAAGATTGAAGAAATAAAAAAATATTTAGTTGGTATAACTAATTGAAAAGATTAATTTTGCTGAGTATTTCTCAGGTCCCCCCCCCCCCCCNCCCCAACACACACACACAAACTACTGTGAATCTCATGGTCAGTGGTGGGTGGGTCAAGAAAATAAAATCTTGCAGTGGTGTCATTTTATATCTTAGACTCTACTGCACGCGTAATAATTTATATAAAACTATTCTATAGTTTAATTTATTTTATATTTATTAAAAATATAAACTGTAATTTTGAAAAAACATAAAGAATAAATATAGAAATAACTAAACTATAGTATGGAACGAATAATCTTTCCAATAAAAAATGCATATTATGATTTATTATTTAATTAGTGTTTTAATTTTTTATTAAATAATTAGTTTTCCAATAGTGTCATCGAAAACTCTTTTGCTAACAGCTTATGATTTATTACAATTAAAAACTTGAGATAATTAATTTGTAATAAAAAAAGTTGAATGAGGAAATTTAGTTAATTATAAAAGAAGAAGAGAGAGAAAACATTAAAAACGCAATTAAAAAAAGAAAGAAAGAAAGATAGTATTATCGTAGCTTCGATAAGGATTTTTTTTATTTAATTTTTTTCTAAAATTCTATTTAAAAAATGAAAATATACGGGCAATGCAGAATTGGTTTAATAGTATTAGTTTATGTAATTTATTAAAATAAAAATTCTTTTTTTTTCCGCCAAGTTCCATGCTTTTAGACATGCATCGCGCTCAAATCATCTTTAGTTTTACAGATCTAGCTTACCTCATTATTTTATTTTATTTTATTTAAAATTTAATGGAGTCCATTTAGTACAAATAATAAAATTTATATTTCTATAACCTTTTAATAATATTTTCTTCGAAGTTGAGTGAGGTTAATGGACCTTCCATTGTTTATGAGGTTTGCTCTCTATCTTATCTCATTTTGTGTTTAAATTTTAAGGAATTTTGTATCTTTTATTGTTTATTCATTTTGAATATAAATGAATTTATATCATCAAAAGAAGTGCTCAGTTTTGATGTTCTAAATTAATATAAAGTTTAATTTGAAAAACCAAAATTATGTGAATTTAAGGAGAAAAGTAGCTAAATACACTATCTTGACTCATATCACTAGTTTATCATTTTATCCTCTTTTTGTTTTTTCCCGTAAAAAAAGAAGAAAACAGTGTAAAATTCAGCATGGGATACCATCCAAACTCAAGTTCACAAAGCCATTAATTCAATTATTGTTAAACTTTAACTATTTTGATGGATTAATCTATTAACCCACTTACTTTGGACTCGGTTTTAATTGAGTTTTATATCAAATAATGATGTGGGAGTTGTTCCAATTAAATCTAGCTAGTAAATCTGATAGGTTAAGACTTAATTTGATTTAAAAAATAACAATTCTATTTTATTTTAAAAAAATCTTTTAAAAAAATCATTTTGAATTAGCATTAACCATCCAACCTATAATTTAAATCTTAAATGAGAATTACACCGAGTTTTATAACTATGTTATAAATTATTCAAGTACATCGAAAAATAATCCATAGAAACTATATTGGAAATCAATCCATATCAATTAAATCAGTTCTTAAATATTTTGGGATAACAAACGGCCAAATGGAGAATTTTTTTAATGAAAATAGAAGGGAAAAAAAAAAGAGAGAGAGAACTATGCTAGCCAAATTAATGGCTAGAAAGAAATATTCCTACATTCCATAGGTTAGGCACATTTTAAGAAACAAGAGGACTTTGGTTTTGCAGTTCTGGACATAGCAATAACTGCTGTAATGGCGATGTTTGCCTGTTTCAAACATTTGGTCTCCATTTCCACCATCATGAGGCCTCCCAAAGCAATGGCCCCGGTTAGTTGCTGAAAACCTTTCTACTCATTTCTTGGTCTACCTTTATTTTCCATTTTTTGAACTTTAAGACTGTTATTATTCAATATCATGTCACATTGTTGAGGAAGATATGTCTCTTCTGATCGAATAACTTTTTTACTATGCCTTCTTCATAGATACATTACATCGCAAAACGAGGTAGGTAGCCAGGAGGAACTAGGAACTAGGAAGTAGTCTACAATGTCAGAGACTAAAAGTACAAAAGAAGCATATAGAATATGTTGACAAGCATATGATCCTCCCTTTCAAAGTTTGACAATACGCTGATCAGGGTATTTATCAGCTTCATAAATCATTCACCAAAGTGTATGTATTCAGATTAGTTTTCAGAGGTTTTAATAATTTAGCATCTTGTTCAAGATACTTCCTTTAGGCTGATTTAATTTTCAATTAAACACACTTTGTAAATGAGCCTAGACTTGAAGGTTAGTGAGTTATTCTTTCAAGAATATCACTCATTTTGCTCAGAAGCTTTGGAGGTTTGCCAAGATTTCGTAGCCAATAGGCCTGTCCATGCATACCAAGCTAGTGAATGAACTAGCTACAAGAGGATCAAGATCAAGTTGCCGAGGCAACATCTGAAACGTGATTTCTCTCCCCCCTCAGAAATGTCCCTGTCAAACAAAGTTCTTTTTTGTTCGATTGTTGATGCACATCCTCTCTCAATTCAGCAGCCTGTGTTGAAAGAAAAAATAAGTGTGGTATAAAATCAAAAAGCATTAATAAAAAGTTAAAAACTCAAGAAGAAAAAAAGATTGAGAGAAATATAGATATTTATTAAGTGTTTCTCTTAAATTTTTTTTAGTTATTTTCTTTTTTATGTTGCTTAATAATATTGAATAAAAAGTTTTTTTATAGTTATAAAATTGTAGACAATTAAGGAATTAAACTAATACAAAAAATTTTAATCTGAACATGAATTATATTATGCCAATTGAATCGATCGTTCATTTCTAAACCTATCAACCGATTCAACTTCTTCCAGTCAGTCAGTTGCTCTGTTCTTACTAATCAATCTATTTTCAATTAACCGCTTCAACTAATTTCTGGAAATCAGTTTAATTTTAATAGTCTGCCTGTTCTTTGAATAAAACTCCTTGCATAGAGAAAATTTCCTATGGGTGTTACTGTTATTGGAGTGTAACAGGCATCAAGACAGTGATGGTGATGGCCAAAATGATGAGAGTAATTGGATACGAACATATTTTTATATGATACAATATTGTCCCTTTTCTTTTGGCTGGCAGGATTCGTACAATCGTGGCCAAGAGCATCCATTCTTTGCTTGTCTGTTAAGAGGTAATGAAAGTGGCAGCCGGAGTATTTCTCGTTCAACATCAGATATTGGAGATTTGAGAAGTAAATTTTTTTCAGATATCTCTGGAACGTCCAAGGACTTGCCAATAAAGGATTCTGTCTCAGACATTCTTGAACCCTTCGAACAGACTGCATTTGAGACATTGTGGAAGATTCCTACATCAACCTCTTTCGAATTCCAAAGTTCTCAATTTGATTCCAGCATTGATTCAGGCGGTACAAATGATGATTTATTGAAAGTATCCAGTCCCGATACCTGTGAAACAACTGAAGCACACCAAAGTGTGCCTGTCCTAGCAAGACCTATAGTTGAAAAATGATTTGTTCTGAAATATAGGAAATCGAACCTGTCAAAGATTCCGCCTCCTCAGTCAGCCGCATCATTTTATAATGGATATTCCCCACAATTTGAAATTTCGGAATCATGTGACAGCACTATGAGGCTAAATTTATACTTGAAAGCTAGAAAGAATGATGTGAGTGGCGGTGTTCCGGGAAAATTCTTGCATGCTGTAATTGGCCAGGATGTTTCAGGTAATTTCCTTTGTTCTTCTCTGAAGACAATCTTTATTAACCTTGACAATTCTTGACCTTTTTTCTCCCAGAGCCCTGTCTTTTACTTGTCATTGGCTTTTAAGATTATGCACTATTCTTCTGCATGCACGGAGATCTTTGAGTTAACTTAATCTCTGCCTTCTACTTGCTTGAAGCTCGGGTTTGGACAATTCTAAGCTATTGTAAAGAGCATGTCATTAAGGTTACAATCCAACTTTCGTTTTCTTTTCTTTATAGATGTTGGGTCCTTAGCTTCAATCATCATGTATGCTTTCTACTTGAACGAAACACTCGTTCTGCACTGTACCTATCATTAATATGAAGAGGGAAGACCAAAGTTCTCATGCAGAACTCAAATGGTTGCTGGATTCATGTCATTTTGATGAGTCATCCTTGATCTTTGTAGATGAGGTATTCTTTGTGTCGATTACATTGCTTGATTAAATATATGTTTCCTCATTTTCCCATTCTTCAATATTATCCTCTAGTACTGCAGAATCAAGCTTTTAGTTGAATGGCCAGTTACATTGAGCAGATTGATCTTTCATATTATGATCTGTTTGGGTGTCTCAAGTTAGATCTACGGAATGGACACAAGCTTCAAACAAGACAAGTGGTAGTGATTCTTTGGAAAACCTTTATTATTATTATTATAACGGCCATTGGTAAATAAGAAAGATAATTATTTCTCTTCCTTCTCTTGAACAGACACTAAAGGAAGCGGTCGTTGAAGTATTCAACTGCAGAAAAGCGCATTTTGTGAGCTCAGGGGTTATTTCTTGACATTTCTCTTCTTTCCAAAGGTTTTCATAGAGTGAAATGACTAACATGCTTGTCTTTCTGTTTTACAGGGTGAATCTGTGTATCCTTGGGTTGAGAATGTTACTCTTGGTCAGGTATGATGCGGGAAACCATGCATTTGCATTGCTTTTTGTTGCGGAGATGACTGAAGAGAACAGAATCTGACTGCGTCAGTTTCATACAATATGAGAACTTGTTTTCTTTTCTAGTAAACTTTCAGGTCTTTGTTTGTCCTGTATATTTCTTCTTGTCTTCCACTACAATTCACATTTGAAGATCGACTCTTGTTATCTCCGTTTAAATTTTATCATTTTTATTTATTTAATAAAAAAATAAATATAAAATAATATGAATTTTTATAAATTTCAAATCTAAAAAATTTTTATTTAAAAAAGTATATTAAAAAATAATATAAATCATATCTTCAATCTTACCTAAAAACATAAGCTATTGGATTAAAATGATTCTTTGACAGCTTTTAGAATAAAAACTCTTTGAACTTAAATTTTACACAAGCTCATATTACCTCATACTTAATTTTTATCAAATAAATAAAAATAATGAAATTTAAACATATGACCACTTGATCATTAATATTTTAATATTATATCAAATAATCATTCAACCCAATAATTTAAATTTATCATTACTTGTTTCAATGTTGAGTTTAAGTTTTGCTCTTTTTCTCGTGCTAGTACAGAGTCTATTTGGTTAGTCTACTTGCTTTATAAGTCTAGTACTTGCTTTATAAGTCTAGTGCTTAAATTTAAATTCTTCTTCTTTTATATTATAATAATCTCAGTGTAATCTACATGAATTTTTTAATATGACATGAAATATATTAAATTTAATTATTATTTGGGTAATGAGAAATTTATACTTGAAAGCCATCATATTTATTTTATCCATTTAATAGATCAACTTGTAAATTTTTTTTATTAGGCTTTTTTATAAGATTATCATAGTTAGGTAAATTTGAAGGAGGATGTTAAAAAAGATTTTCTCTTCTTAGTCAAAATTATTTGTGTAACTAAAGATGAGTTTTGATTCTTTGCAATTATAGTCTTTAATGTTGGTTATAACTTCATGTAACAGTCAAACAGCCAAACAAATCTCGTATATATAGATGTACATTGTAAACAAATAATATGTAAGGAAAATCATTTTCTACATATCTTGAGACCATCTGACAGTTATCACTCTCAACAAGTGTGTGAATAAGCTATTGCGTCTGTGCAGGACTGCTCATGCTGTACCCTTATTGCTGAAAAGTTGTTCTTGACTTCACCCGAGCTATTGGCTGGGCAAGGATTCAGCAGACTAATGGTACCTACTGCTCCTGAACCCAGATAATTCTATTTTTTTTTTAAATTTATTTGTTTGTTAAAAAATAGTTTTTTTAAATAAATTTTTAAAAAATAAATTATTTTTTTATATTTGATAGTATAATTAAAAATAAATTAAAAAATACTTTTTAATGTTTGGTAATGTCATGGAAAATAAATTGAAAAATAACTTATTAATATTTATTTTTTTTCAAGTTTATTAAAATAACAAGGAACAAATCTTACAAATTAAAAAGTTAAATATAAATGAAATTGAATATAGTTTTATAAATTATCTCAAATAAAATAAATAATAATCAAAATAATAAAGATCAAATCTAAAAAAAATGATGAAGAAATTGAAATAATTATCAAAAGAATGAGAATCAAATTTAATAGATGAAAAATTTCAATAAAAAAATAATAAGAAAAAAGCAAATAACAATTATAAAAATAAGGACCAAAGTTAATATAAAAATTAAATTTCAAAAGATGAAATTGAATAATAAATAATCAAAACAAAATATATATATAGAAATTAAAAATTTGATGATCAAATTTGATAAATCATCAAATAATATAATATTTTTATATTTTTCATAATTTTCTGAAAGTGTTTTCCACCCAAATTTTTCTAGAAAATATTTTTCTAGAAACTAAGCTAAATTTTTCTTTCACTAGAAAGTATTTTTCATTAATCAACTTTTCTAATAGCAAATAAATCCAGAAAAGTTTAGAAAGTTATTTCCTGAAAACTACTTTTCAAAAAATAAACATGAAATTAGTTTCTTTTGTTTTTCTGTTCAATCATGATCTACTAATTATACCATTTTATTTATATATTTCTCAAATTTCTCTTTTGGTTTCTTCACATATATCAGTTGAATTTAATCAACTTCTTGGACAATAGTTTCCTGTTCTTTTCAATTTCATTTATTTTCTTTACTTTCTGGTGGACAAAAGTTATGACTTGGACAAACATACGAGCGTTTCAATTCAATCTTGATTTGGAACCAAATTTCTCTTCTTAATCTGGTTGATTTTCGATCAGTTAGCTGGCATCCAAATGGACACTGGAAATCTTACTAGTCCTCGTTGCACAACGAAAAACAAGTACATGGCTACTTTGTTACTCAATGGTGCTGGTCGCTTTGGATCCAATGGTTTTTACCAGTTAAGGGAGTCTCTTTTGGTCTGGAACTTCTGTTTTTTATACAAAGTTTGCTGCAATTCAAATCTTGTGTACATGCAGATTGTTCTCTAATCTTTGAGCTAAACTCTTGCTTTTGCAGTGAGATACAAAATGTATGATATCTCCGATCTTAAGGCAGTCGACATATTGCGCAAGGATTTTAACAAGTGGACAAGAGGAGGTCTGGACTTTCACTATTCCCCATACCTGTCATTTAATATGCTACTGATTCATTGCAGTGCCAGAACAAGTATTCATTATTGGTCTGAGACATTAGAGAGAGCAGCAGTTAGCGTGCTTATGCATATTTTTGTTGCAACTTAGAGGGAGATACTGGTCTCTGCTGAAACTATGGAACTTGCGAGGAATCTGCTTTACATCTTAAGTTCAAATGCCTCCTATCTGCCACTCAAAGCTATGCATCAACCAGGTTAGTTTTTCTGCATTCTATGGAGACCATTCGGTTATAAATAACAATTATTTCTTTTTCATCATTGAATGCAGGTCCACTCTTATGCACTAAATCTTATACACTAAAACCCTTTGTTGCTTGTTGATCATGCAGGCCTCAGAGTTGACATGAAGGCATTTGAGATTGACAAAGTTACATCAAGAAAGACTATCGAGCGCCTCTTAGAAGAATTTGGCGGGGCATCAAAAGGCTAATGTTGTTCATTGACAAGAACACAGCAAGAATGCGGATACATATTTGTTAATCCAATGTGGAAATACCTAAACCAATATGGTGAAAATTCTAGTAAATTCAAAGAAATGCATCGGACCATGGCTGCAGAATTCAGTCTGATGTATATTTCCTAATGCGTAGATGAAAAAAGTCTTCATATTTTTGTTCAGTTACGTTCTTTGAATTTGACTGACATTGCTTTCTCTTGCCAAGCTTACCTTAATTCCTGTCACTACATGCTCATCCTAATATAAACATATAAGGGGATTTGTCTTCATAAAGGAATTTGATTTCCATGGACAAACTAATGAAGTCCTGTTGCTTGGATGATAGGGATTCTTTTCTGTTCTGCAGTTGCAGTTGAAGATCCTGAATTTTTTTTTTCCAAACCATAGATTTCAGAATTGGTTGTAGAAATCTCAACTTCTAATGATCCACGTTCATCTAGGACCACCCTTTGCAAATCTGCTTTCACCTTTTCTTTTTCCTCAACCTGCTTTGCGAGTTCAGTTTTCTTCTTGCGAATGTCCAGCATGTGCCTGCCAGAGAATTTAACCCAATTGGCGATATCCGCAGCATCAGCTCGAGACCTGACAGTGAGACCCGTCCCAACAGAATTGACTTCCATCGACAAGCCCTGAAGTTTCTCAAATTCTTAAGCATCCACAAGATCCTCAGCTTTCATATTAAGCAACTCACTTAACTTTAGAGATTTGGGCATTACAAGTTGTCTGTGAGGAGGAACTCACTCATTGCTCTACCTGAGCTTCTGTAGGCTTTTTCTGCTTCATATAGTCGCATGGCTTAAGCGAAGTTTTGTTTCGGCCATAACTATAGGCTAAGGGACAGTTTCCTTCGACATTTCTTCTTGGTTGCCTGGGTGCATTACATGGGCAGTGACAGTCAGAACAGAAGTTCCTTGCACAAATTCTTCAGGAGTCTTTTGAAGGGTTCCCTCAGGTTCATGATGATGATTTTCTTGAATAATCTCTCCTCAGTTCTCCTGATTGTTGGTTTCCTTATCTCGGTGCTCTGTCCCCTCCTGAGCACTGCCTTGAGGAATGTCTTGCTACATCTGGAATTGATCAAATAAATATTAGGAATATATTGCCTTTTCTTCTTCTTCTTGTTCTGTGCTAGATAGGGTTTCCTGTTCATCATTTTGAGTCCACATTTTGTCAGTGCCAGTACGTTGGGAGCAGCTATTGCTTAATTCCTTAACCAGTTAGGTGTCTGTAAAGCAATTGAAGACTACGCTTGGTAAATCTTGTTATTGACCAAAACTGTTGGGGAATCCGACCGGTGATGTACTGATATTTGCTCATAGGAGGCCAAGCACACTGACACAATATTTAACGTGGTTCGGCAAAACCGCCTACATCCACGGGAGAAGCCATTGTATTATGTAGGGAGAGAACAAGATTTACAACAATAGAGGAGGAGGAATCATCCCCTCTTGTAGCAACTCTCAACCTCACTCTATTTATCTCTTTGCAGTGCTGCAATGACAGCTACTGCTTGCTGCCCTTGGCAGCACACTCTCTTCTACATCTCTCACATCTTTGGCTCTACTACTTCTCACATTTTGCTCTCTAACATATGCCTCTATTTATAGGCATTCATGGAGGCTTTTCTTCAACAAAGGTGGCTGCCAACTCCAACTCTTCTTCAACAATGGTGGCTGCCAACCTTTGACATCTTGTATGAATGCACATGTTTGGTGCAATACCAAATGGTTGTTGCACATTAATGGCAACCAACCTAACAATCACCCCCTTTGCCATTCATGTAGGGCAACTGTCCTCTTTCTTCTTCAACACAAGCTTGCATCTTGCAGCTCTTCCAAGCTTTCCATTTTGAGAGCATCTTTGGCCAAGTTTATAGGTACTCACCAAACCTTTCAATCATCAGAGTAACCTAAGCACACCTTTTCTCACACAAAAGGATCACTATAACCAGATGGTCTGCCACATCACATCTGAATAGTGTTAACGCTTGTCTCTGGAACAACATTCCCCTTCGAGCGTGCTCGGTCCGGAATGATTCATCAAGCCTCTCATCAAGGCTTACAACACCCCCTCAAACGGATATTTCAAGTGCGACAGTCATTATTTGAGTATCTCAATATGATCACAAGCTCACCACTCTTCCAAGAGTTTACTCATCCAGGAGTTGCGCCTGCCCTCTGTTTCACCCTAGAAACCACGCCTTACTTCTCCATGAGTCTCCTACTCTTAGTCTCAAGAGTCCAGGTAGCTTTCCACCTTTAACCATGGGGGCAGCCCATAAAAGGTTGATCCATATCTGTCTTCATACTCTGAGTATTACAATGCCATTACCGAGCCCACCACCTTGACAAGAGTCAACTTGTTCCCGGAACCTGCGCATGCCCTTCTGCTCCTTCATAGCAGCCGCGTCTTAATGCTCCACAAGTCATCCACTTATTGTCCAAGGCAAATGTCTTCTAGCTCATTGATCTTTAGCATGGGGGCAATATCCATGAAAGTCAATCCTGCATTTATCTCCATACTCATCATAGCCCTTTCATTGGCTATCCATCTGTCCACTCATACCTAGCCATCACATTGGCTCTGGGGCGTTCTGAACTGGGCTCCTTTCACGGCCCTCACACCTTCTCCTGAGGTGTCTCCGCTCGTTGTCATGCGGCGGTCTAATTATAGGCTCATCTCATAGCCTCCATACCTTACTCCTGAGGTGTCTCCGCTCGTCATCATACGACGATCTAATCATGGGCTCATCTCATAGCCCTCACACCTTCTCCTGAGGTGTCTCCGCTCGTCGTCATGCGGCGGTCTAATTATAGGCTTTTCTCATAGCCCTCACACCTTCTCTTTAAGGTGTCTTCGCCTTTCATAGGCGGTCGCATCCTTCTTCAACTGAGATGCTTCAAAGTGGCTCCATAAATTCTCTACCACCATGTGGACTATGGGAGAGATCACTGCCACTAATTACATAGAAAGAGAAAGTTGCGGTATACTCCTCGCAATCCTCCACCTCAATTTCTATGTTTGGAGCTTCTACGCCTTTTCTGCTTAACAGCTCCACCCACACCAACTCCCTTTGGTGTCTTCGCCTTTCATCATAGGCGGTCGCCTTTTATCACAGGCGTTTGCACCCCCTCAATTAGGTGCATCTACAACAGCTCACCCTTCCATCTTTACATGCATTGAAAGGTCCTTGTTTGTTGCCTTTATCAAGAGCACAAGAGACTTCTTGTTGTACAACCTTTTCATACAGTCTCTGCTTTGAGCTTCATCTGGGAACTATTCTTTTCCTTGCACTTGTTGTCTCATTACAGTACCTCGTTGGATCCTCCGGGTACTCCTACACAATCTTCATGTGCTCTCGTGCAATTTTGGTTCTCCAGATTTCTCCCTATTCCTTGCTTATGTTTGACAGCAGCTCATCCTGTCACAACATCTATCCAAGTCAAAATAGGGTGTCAATCTTTATCCTTTTGCTGTATTTCTCTTCCATTATCAGGGTCTTCATCAATTCTCCCCTCGAGAAATTACAGTCACCGAATCTAACTTTCTTGGAGAAATCATCACTTCATCAGATCCTTGATCATACGGAACCCAACTGTTCCTTTGTGCCGTCATCCTGCTAGTCTTCAACAGTTTCATAACAAACTGTCACATATACGAAAATAGTACCGTATGGATAATCCTTCCACTAAGCAAGTTCCCAGGAAAGATTGGAGGGGTCACAACGGTCCCGCTTAAAACCCAATCTCCTAGACAGAACTTCTTAGGCCATATCTATCCATCGTACTGTCTTTCCGTATATACAACCATTTGCTAGCCTTGTCGCGGCATTTCTTTACAAGTGATCTGGGGTATCCTTGTTTTATACCTGATTTCTCAACATCTGGTGAGACTACCAGTGCTCAGATTCGTCAAGATTGGTCTTCATCAAATTTCACTCTCCACCTCAAATTGTCCACATGATCGGGTGTTTAGAGTGTCCCAATTTTACCTTCCCTTAAGGCAATTAAAATTCCCCACGTAATAGTTCATCGCATGTAATTGGGCAAACATGTGTGATTTCTTCTTCTTCAGCTCCATCGACCACCATGATGACCATCATATGCCTCCTGATCGGGCAATCTCTCTTTAATAATTCATCACTGCCATTTCTGATCTCAATCTCAACGATCGGACCGTACCATTGCATCCGGAACGATCAAATTAGCTGGAAACAAGTCTGAAATCGTCCAAATCGCACTTCAGACGGCTAAGATTTGATCAAAACAATTTTGGCCTGTTTAACGACCCAGATTCAATCTCAGAACCGGTTGCACGTAGACTCTGCCACACAGGATCAAAATCCAGGGAGCTGATGTGGCTGTAATGACGTGTCATCCACGTAGGACATATAGGTCAACAAAAGCTGACGTGGCAGTTTGACTGGTCAGAGTGCTGCTGTGTCAGGTGACGTGTCTGCTGACTGTGCAGAACTACTGACATGGCAGAGGACGTGGCAGTTTGACTGGTCAGAGTGCTGATGTGTCAGGTGACGTGTCTGGTGACTGTGCAGAACTGCTGACGTGGCAGAGGACGTGGACAGTCACCCCGCCGGCGCGTGCGGCGGTTTCCGACGTCCAATTTCGACGCGGTTTTCACCAGTGGCTTCGTTTCTTCCTCCTCTACACAATGGTATGGTCAAAACACAATTTTGACAACTTTCATTTTTGAGTAAAATCAAACATCACGTTAAAACCATGTGCTCTGATACCAATTGTTGGGGAATCCGACCGGTGATGTACTGATATTTGCTCATAGGAGGCCAAGCACACTGACACAATATTTAACGTGGTTCGGCAAAACCGCCTACATCCACGGGAGAAGCCATTGTATTATGTAGGGAGAGAACAAGATTTACAACAATAGAGGAGGAGGAATCATCCCCTCTTGTAGCAACTCTCAACCTCACTCTATTTATCTCTTTGCAGTGCTGCAATGACAGCTACTGCTTGCTGCCCTTGGCAGCACACTCTCTTCTACATCTCTCACATCTTTGGCTCTACTACTTCTCACATTTTGCTCTCTAACATATGCCTCTATTTATAGGCATTCATGAAGGCTTTTCTTCAACAAAGGTGGCTGCCAACTCCAACTCTTCTTCAACAATGGTGGCTGCCAACCTTTGACATCTTGTATGAATGCACATGTTTGGTGCAATACCAAATGGTTGTTGCACATTAATGGCAACCAACCTAACAAAAACAAGAAACAAACACCAGGTGAGAAAGAGATAAGCCTATAGCGAAGTAAAACAAGTGCAAGACTTGCCTCTGATTCGGCACCAATTGCTGCAGTAGTCAATGTAGTCATATTGGAACAGTTGCACATTTAACACCTGATGCAGGACTGAAGCAGACAAGGGTCTGCAACTCTTCTAGCGACAATTCCTCAGGATAAGGGACCATGATCTCCTTTCAGTGCACATGGCTTAACAATCTGCCCAAAAGTTTCCATTGACCGAGGAGCTTCTGCTATTCCGAGATATTGTAGCTGTGGAAGACAGACCTGCAGCAATGACGGATATTTAAAAGGTTCCAGGATATCAAAACTCAATTATGCTAGGTGTTATCACAATCCCATATCAGATGTGTACTGAATTTATAGTCAAAGTTTCTAACTCGTGACACATCTTGTTTGTTCCAAAACTGTGAGTCTACGTAATTAAAGCAGACAATACCTCACATGGATTGGACCAATCCTCACATCAGGCGTGAGAGCTCGTCCTGATGAGCTTATTGAATACATAGTCATAAGACCGATTCGACCACCCAGTCCAAGGCCCGAATCGTGGATCAACCCGAGGCAATATAAGTGTTTTTATTGACTTAACTCGGGCTAAGCCTCAAGTCAACCCGTCAGATCGCATCTTGTAACTTTGCTAAGTGTACAATATACAAATGATTGTCAGTAGATGAGCTAACTAGCAGTGGGAGGATGGGAGCCACGAAGAACAATTATCGTTGCTCATGAGAGAGATCAATGTTGGATGAAACTGACAATATCAAAGAATTAGCACAGCTGGTATTCATAGGCAATGAAGCTGGTTGAATATGTTCTTCCACATATTAGTTTCTTTTTTCAGAAAAAAAACAGAGCAAATCATCTAGTGGTGGACTACCGAATCAAATCTTGCTATATCTTTCAAGGAAGGAAGGAAGGAAGGAAGTGGTTAAGGAACGAGTATGATAATCTACTATACTGAAGATTCAGTAGCAGACGTCCCAGTTCAACTACATGTAGGTTCCATATGAAAGCAAGAGATTCATGCTGGGCAACCGGCTTTTCATGTATTATCAAGAATAAATCCAAACTACACTTAAAACGCAAGGTGTGCATCGTAGAAGTTGCATGGCAGAAGCACCATGGATTCATGCCCGAAACTCACCATCATATGGATTCATACCCGACCTTCTTTTAAGGTAAGTGTTGCTCTGGATTTAAAATTCTACTATATATTTTGTTCTAAAAATACAATTCTTAATTAAAAAACCTCATGATATAGGAAACTTACAATTTCTTAAACTTTCAACTCTTAATTAATCGATGCGATGTTATATATTGATATCATCACAGCTTAGTTAATTAAGAGAATAATTTGAATTCTCATGGCTAACATGAGGATCTTTTAATCCAAAATATTATCTGAAACTGATAAACCCAGATTTACTAGTATTTTTGAATAAATCTTTATTGATCCAAAACCCTTTTTAATGACGGTCTAAATCTTGGAAGGTCGATGAATTCAGGCCAGGTTATGAGCCCAAAAACCATGATGCCAGTTGGCTCAATCACCATGCCTGGATCCAAGCACAAGCATGTGAGCTTGGTGCCCATGGCTTAAGCGTTGTTTTCTAGGCTTTGTCTTGTAGTTTGGATCCAGTATCATATTTATTATTATTATTTAATTTAAACAATTCAAAAATAAAGATTTTAAAACTATGGTTGGATCGCTGGCCAAGCAGACCGTAACATTGACTGACCCAATCAATCACTCTCACTCACATTCTCCCTCCAGTCCACTCTATAAATTCCTTCTATTTTTGAAATCCCAACGAAATCCCATTCCATGCAGTCCAATTCCCAACACTGAATTCCAACCCTGGAATTCAATCCCAATTCCCATGGAAAATAAAACACCCAGATCCTCCTTATCCTAAACACAGAGCAGAGCAATGTATTCTCTTCCTTCTTCCCTGTCAGGAAGGCAACCCAACAATTCCAATACCATCCAAAACCTCTCTTCCGTCCTCAACAACCCTCACTCCTTCAAATCCTCCTCCGATCCCTCCGCCTGGATCGGCTGGTGGTCCGTTGCTCCTCCAGATTTCACTCCCGTCATCACCAAACACCTGCAACCCGATATCTCCCGATCCGATTTCCTCCCTTACTTGTCCTCCATCTCCGACACCCACTCTCGTTTCGAAGACATCAAAATCCATACCAAAAACAACGAGCAGGAATCTAATTTGGACTTGGATTTGGATACTGTAGGGCAAGGCGAGGCGCTTGTTGCGTGTTTGAGGGAAGTTCCGTCGCTGTATTTTAAAGAGGATTTTGAATTGGAAGATGGGCCCACGTTTCATGCGGCGTGTCCGTTTACGAATGGGGTGGGGAATTTGTCGTTGCAGGAGAAGTTGACTCAGTATTTGGACGTGGTGGAGGTGCATTTGGTGAAGGAGATTTCGTTGCGGTCGAATTCGTTTTTCGAGGCGCAAGGGCAGTTGGAGGATTTGAATGGGAAGATTGTGGAGGGGTGTGAGAGGATTAGGGAGTTGAAGGAGACTATTAGGGTTTTGGATAAGAATTTGGTTGAGTCAGCGATGGAGATTCATGAGTTGAATGTTAGTAGAGGGAATTTGGTTGCTTTGCAAAATAACTTGAGCCTTATTTTGTATGTTAATCAGGCTCTTTCCACTCTTAAATTGGTAATTTTTCTGCATGTCCTTTTATTGGAATTTGTTAGCACATATGCTTAGTTGTTGTTTTCAGCTAAATTATGTTAGTTGCACAGGCTCCGTTGCGCTTAAATTTGTAATTCGCATTGCCATTTTGTTTATTTTGGCTTGTTTCTTGGGCATGCGTTTAATTGTGTTATATTGGATATTTGAGAGGGAGTGATGGTTTTATTCATAAATAAGCTTTTTAGGAAAATTATGTTATATGAGTGTTGCGCTTGGGGTTTAGGTTGTGGTTTTCTTGATGATTTGTAATGCAAGTTGATTTTCTTACTCTTTTTTTGGTGGTATACAGCTTGTTGCATCTGCAGATTGTACCGGAGCATTGGATGTTACTGATGATTTGCAGCAGCAGTTGGTATATTTTGAATTCTGGTGTAATTAGAAGTTTTGATTGTGGTAGATGCTTATTCTTTTGACCTAAATCTTGTGCATTCTTTATCTTTGATAGAATGGAGATGAGCTGACTGGTCTACATTGTTTTCGTCACCTACGGGATAATGTAGCTGCTGCAATAGATTCCATAAACAGGTATCTTTTTTTTTTCTTCAAAAATATGTCCGCGTTATTTGCCAATTTATTTAGCTCTTTATACTGAAACTTTTTAACATATGAGGTGATGTGCTGTTGTGTGCTTGATGCGAAAAAATATTGGGGGAGTTTTAGAATTTCTTCTGATGAAAGGTGTATGCAGGAAGTTCCCTTGATCCGTATTTTACTTGTAGATAAGGTTTTGGGGACATATTTGGTAGTGGGGAATGTTACAGCTAGAGGCGGAAGAGGTGATTCTTAAGTTGAACTCTGAGAAAGCTTATGACTGAATTAGTTTGAGTTTCCTGATGAGGTTTCCTGAAAGGATGGGCAGTGTTAAGAGGGAGGAGGTGAATTAACAACAATTGCTGTTGGGTAAGCTTGGTTTTCTAGTTTGCTTGGACTTCTATTTATGGGTTGACTTAACTTACATTTGATGAGATTGGTTGGTCCTAGTGCTTTGTGGATGATGCCTTATTCTTTTATTTGTATTTGCAATTTCTTCAGTTATCATTTCAAGTAGGTCTTAGTGATAAATTTATTGGTTGTTGTGTAAAATGCTATACAAAATGTCATATAATTTAATTCAAAGAGGAAATGTATACCATTTTGTTTTTCTTTTGTAACTTATTACATTTGTTTTTGTAGCATTCTGTCAGCGGAATTTATGCAAGCTTCAATACATGTTGCCAGGGATAAAGATTTGCTTCTTTTATCCAAAGCAAAAACCAGGGATTCCATGTATATGAATGGAAAAGATGAAGTAAGCTTAATTTCACTTGTCCATTTTCTTGTTTTGACAAAGAACATGTTGCTTTTTTGGGTACTCTAGTATGGTTATATTTATACACAAGAATGCATCTTTGAATTTCATGTCATCCAAGACATTTAATACAACATGTACTATCAAGCGTATAAAGTTGGAATGAGTGGCTGTTGTTGGTTTTTCTGCATAATATGATTTTTCTAACTAACTTTCGAGGACTTTTTAATGACTTGTATTTCTATTTTTGTTTGTCTTCTTTATTGAACTTCTATGAGTAATATCTGCTGTTCTTTGGAATGGATCATGTTTAGCAGGTTAAGTTGGATGATGATGAGACCTCCAATTTTCGAGATCGTCTTCTCCCTCTCATTGTTGGGTTGCTTAGAACTGTGAGTGTTGCATCTAGTACTTTTTCATGAAAATTTGCCTTCATTACAACTTCTGCTGTTGTTTGTTCATAAATATTTGTATAATTTTACTCTTGCTGCTGATGTATACTCTTTGATGCCATATCTTAGTTCTTGTTATAGGAATTTATGTGAAGTATCCAACATGAGTAAAATTTAGGTCATTCATGCTGATAGAAAAGTTTGACTTAACTGAAATAAGAGTCTGGATGATGTGAGCTCCTAAGTTTAAATATCAGAATTCAAATATTTTTTCCAGTGTTGGTAGGATAAATTTCTGATTGAACTTGTTTCCAATAAGATCCTTTCCCAGTTACGGTCACTTGGAAGTAGGATCCTGGTTAGGGACTGTAGGTGAAGGTCCCATCCTGCAACATCACTGTAAGATGTTGCTGCTCTTAGTTGCTAATTTGTTATCAGGACTACAATTTGTGCTTATCAGTGCTGATTATGGTAAACCAATTGATTCTGTTTACTCTATCACTGAACTCAATGTTTCATTGATTGGTATCAGGCCAAGCTCCCCTCTGTGTTGAGAATATACCGAGATACTCTTACGGCCAGTATGAAAACAACTATTAAGAATGCAGTTGCCGAGCTGCTTCCTGCCTTTTCAGTCCAATCTCTGGAGTCAGAGCGAATAGCTGATACAGATGGTGAGTACAAACTACAAGATTTTTTTAAATTTTTTCGAGCTCATTAATTTGCAAGTACATGTCTATTTTCTTTAAGATGATTTTTTTTATTGGAGATAAGCAACTTATGAGTTTCTGCTCCTTTTTCTCTCCTTTTCTTACACTTATGGGTGACTCAGGTGGAGGTTTATCACTAGTGAGCAAGTTAAGGAGCTTGTCATCTGAAAACTTTGTGCTGCTTTTACATGCTATTTTCAACATTGTACAGGTAATGTATAATTCACAAGTATTTTTCCTGGACACAGTTCTATAAGCTTCTTGATGATGTACTGGACATGCTTTGATTTTTCCTTTAACTCAGATATACTGGGCAGCTGAAGCCTGAATGTAATGAAGGTGGATTGTTGCCACCAGAATCCATTTTTTATTTTTAATGGGGTATAGTTGCTAAATTAAGCCTTGCTCAAGAGAATTTGTGGTTTACAAGACTCCTAAACTTGGGACATGACCTTGATTTTTGACTGCTTGATTATCATAGAAATGATTTGATTGCTTGATTCAAGCCTTTAGTTTTCTTCATTATATGCCATTTAAGTAACAAATAATATGATCCGTTTTCATTTTAGTAAATGCAGGCACACTTAGTGCAGGCTGCTGAAGTGAAAAAAGCAATTGAGTTGATTATGTGCAGTGTTGATGGACACTATGCCGCTGATTCAGTTGCTGCTGCAATTGCAGTTGATGCAGCTACTGCTGAAACAGCTTATGAGAGTGGTAGCCAAGGCAGTTCACTTCTCCCCTTTTCTCCACAGAGAAGTACTTCCAAGCTTACATCATCTCACTTGAAATCAAATGATGCAGCAAGCCCCTCAAATATTTCGAGAAATTTTAGGTGAACTCTGATCCCTTTGTTGTGATAGTTTTAAAATGTTACTTGCATGATGTTTACCTTTTATGTAAGAGTAAACACCATATATAAAAAAAAAATTGCATAGCAGAAATCACTACACAACATAAATAATGGCTGGGATTATAAGTTTGTACAACTCTAGTGTTATTTATTTTATTAGTGCTTTCATGATATTTTTCCTGTGACCAAATTTGTTATAGTTACTATTTATGTTTGTGAAATTTTGTGGGTTGTTTTTATTCAAGGACCCATGTTCCATTGCAGTTTTTTTTTTTTTTGGTGCTATTTGTTTATTGCTACTAATAATAAAAGGTGCAATCCACTTCTTTGTTTTAGTTAAAGAATAATTGCTTGGCAAAGAGAAGATTTAAAATCTGTTATGAAATTCTATATAATAAAAACCAAAGAGATTTTAACAGGACTAGTTATGCTTTTTCTTCACCCTGGTCAATTTTGGAACAGTATAATTGAGCCTGCATGTACTTGGTATCCCTCTTTCACAACTTGAACTGAACTGAGCATCAAGTAACTTCCTGTTTAGTGTTCTTATAAGGAAAAAAAAAAAAACAGAGATTATCTGATATTAGTGTACTATAAGAAGGTAAGAACGCTATCATGTTTGGAGGTAATCTCCAAATTGCTGATCATGATCAGAAGCTCTGTTGTGATGAGGGTTTTTTAAGTTGCCCTTGTTGTTAATTAGTCACTGCCAGCCTGTCTCATCTTTCTTATAGGCTGGTTTTTTTACCAGCTTCAGATCCCATCTAGCCAATTTATGTCAGAACAATTGCTGCAAAAATAAGACCCGCAAAGAAGGTGATTTTGAACCTTCAGTTGGGTTTTCCAGTTTGCATCTGCAAATTAATGGTGTTGATTCATGTCTGATTTACATTAAAACTTGGTTCAACTGGTGTAGTTTTCTGAACAAATTGTGATTTTTGACAGGGCTGATGTATTGAGAGAGAACACAGAAGCTGTCTTTGCTGCTTGTGATGCTGCTTATGGAAGATGGGCGAAGCTCCTTGGGGTCCGTGCTGTGCTTCATCCTAAGCTGAGATTGGTGGAATTTTTAAGCATATACAACATCACCCAAGAGTTTATAACTGCCACTGAAAAGGTTCTATATAGTTTTCTGTATCATGAAAAAAACTTTGTGTTCATGTCTGTGATGCTATTTGTATGCTGACTTAAACAGATTGGTGGAAGATTGGGGTATAGTATTCGTGGAACAATGCAATCACAGGCCAAGGGTTTTGTTGATTTCCAACATGAAATGCGAGTTAGTTTCCTTTTCCACTTTCCCCTTTGTTTAGTTTGTTTTTTAAGACATTTTCAGTTTCTCATCTGGCTAACCTTTACATTGATGGATGTAGATGACAAAAATTAAGGCAGTGCTTGATCAGGAGACATGGGTGGAAGTAGATGTCCCTGATGAATTTCAGGCTATTGTAGTATCATTGTTTTATTCTGAACCATTGATCTCTGAGGCTCTAAATGATACTCAAGTTGAGGTGACAACAAGCTATGGTGAAGTGGGCACAAGCAATGATGGTTCACTTGTGATTGACAATGAAGCACAAAATGCTGCACAAAAACTAGTTAGAATGAACTCTACAGAAGTGTCTTTGCAAAATTCTGTACAAAAAAAATTGACTCCCTCAACTGAGCCAACTGAAAGTAATAAAGTCAAGACTGCAACATCTTCAGCTGAGTGTAACAACCATAAGGTAAAGGAGCGCGGGAAATCCACTTCTCAAACACTTTCTTGTGGAGGTGTTGGTTATCACATGGTAAACTGGTTAGTTTTCTTTGTTTACCTTTTTATATCAGTTTTTTTGCATGTAGTTGTCTGTGAGCTCATTAACAACATTTTCGTTATTTCATTTAAATCTTGACTTTCTTTCTGTAGTTAATGTCATTAGTTATTGCCAGTGTGGCTTAGCACTCCCCTGCTTGATGAAACTTTACTTTCTCTTGTATGTTTGACAGATTATAATCTAAGAATTCCTTGTTGTGTTTTGTTATTTTCATTTTGCAAACTATTTTTAATTTTCAGCAATCAAAATACTTTCTGAAGTGAACAATCGCTGACGCTGTGTGTGTTTATTCTTTCCCAGTGGCTTAATATTGCTGAAGATGTTGTCAGAATACATGGATATGAATAATTATTTGCCAACACTATCTTTAGAAGTTGTTCATCGCGTAGTGGAGATCTTAAAATTCTTCAATACAAGGACATGTCAACTTATTCTCGGAGCTGGTGCCATGCAGGTGCAAGTTTCTAATCATTAACATTTGCTTTCTCCAAAGTGTTGTATTTTAACATTCTAAAGTCCAAAAAAGGTTTAGATTTTCTGGTTAACATATCATAAAAGGGAACCATTCTTGTCTTGCATGCAGTTATGATATTTGGTCTGTGCGTTATCCCAATTTTAGCCTCCAAATCCTTGATATCTGTGAAGTGTTCCACCGAGTCTCCAAACACCAATACCACACCCTGAATGTTTTCTTTATCTATCTTTCTTCCTGCCGACAAACTGATATATCATGCACATTTTATTCTCTCTTTTTGCTTGCCTTATTTTCAAATTATTTTCTTTGCTCTTTTATTTATAATCAATTTGAAGCAAGCTCAGTTGTTCATTTAATTACTAACTTTGGTCTTTGCAATGCTGAAGGTGTCAGGTTTGAAATCTATTACATCGAAGCACTTGGCCCTTGCAAGTCAAGTCATCAGTTTTGTATATGCTATTATTCCTGGTAGGTTGATATACATTTAATGAGTGTTCTTGTTTCAAATTGTTAAGTGCACTGCTTAAGACAATTGTCTTGCTGCTCTTATTTGCTAGCTCTTCATTTTCTGACATTACTGAGTTTCTTTGTGCTTGCTGTCTGGGCTAAGAAATCAGGCGAGTTCTTTTCCTTAAAGTACCTGAAGCACAGAAAGCATTACTATTGTCAGAGATTGATCGAGTAGCACAGGTGTGTAGCTGTTTAAGCTGCTTCTCGTGCTAATATTGTGATGTGTGCAACTTCTATTTAATTTTCTGAGCTCTCTTGCTACTGATTGATGGCATGCATGACAATACAATGCGTGGAACTTCTCTTTCAATGCCTGTTTGTTTTTGGGATTTCTTGTAGTTTGGAGCTGGTTTTGTCTGTGGATGAACAGACTTTTATGTTGTTTAGTTTTAAATTTTACATGGTTTTATTTTTTAACTCAGGATTATAAGGTTCATCAAGAGGAGATACTTACAAAGCTGGTTCAGATAATGAGGGAAAGGGTGTTGTATCATCTACGTAAATTGCCTCCAGTTGTTGAGAGCTGGAATAGACCCGTAGATACTGATTCACATCCTAGTTTGATTGCTAAAGAAATTGTGAAGGTAACTAATTGTAAATTGGAATGTTCCAAATTCCAAATACACTAGAGACTTTTGTGGTGTCCTCTTACTGTGGATCTTGGCAATTTGGAATTTCCAAACATGCCTGCTCTGAACATTTTAGTCAAGTAGATAAACTTCAGAGTGGGCTGACGTGGCCATATGTTATTGTGGTTGATGTGCAGATGTCTTTTCATTGCATACAGTTGTTTGGTGAAAATCTACAGCATGTTAACAGTCCTCAATCTGATTCCACTCATGACATAAACTTTGTCTTTGCTGTCTTAGATTAAGAACTTAATCTAGAAAATTCCTGCTAAATGTATGAACTCAATTAGCTGTTATAATCATTATAATGTTAGGATTTGGGAGGTGGTTTCTTTCCTTATGGTTGTTAAACCAAAATTATCCTTGGAGAATTGGACCTGATTAGCCGTTCAACTTTTGCAGGAGGTTAACTATCTACAACGTATCTTGTCTAGAACTTTACATGAGGCAGATATTCAAGCGATTTTCAGGTGAGTTCTAAACTTAGCTTGGTGAATAATACTCAGTTGCTTGCTGCAATATCAGCATATACTTTGCTGTTCCATGCTACAAAATGTAGAGTATGACTTTGATCTCATGGTTGTGTAATGCATAGTCATGATGACAAAAATCCTGAAGTAAAATGGCGTGAATTGAATATTGAGGCATATTTGGTTGTCTATCCCTGTGTTTTTTATTTTATTTTTTTGACTTAAAACAGGTTATTTTGAAGTTTTTTGTTAGCATTTCCAGCAATAACTAGCGAGTACAGTTAGATTACTCAATTCAGTGCAGTGGCTGGCAGCTTAGCTATAAAATTGTAATTTGCTAAGCAGTTTAGCTGTTGTTGAATTAACATATGCTGTATTTTAAATGGACAAAAATGTTTCTTGGCATGTTGCATATGAAAATTGTTGTTGCAATCTTGTAATGGAAAAACTGCTCAGTCGAAATAATTTGTGCAAGAGTTACCCAAAATTTTCAGGATTCTTTCTATCTAATAATCTTCTTGAACCAATATTGGCATCACTCTGTGGCCAGGTCTAAACAAATAAACTGTCCTTCCTTGAATGAAATGCATTTGGTGTGTTTAGTCCAACTTATTTTCTAAAAAAATTATTGATGTTAAATACTTTGATGGTATCCAGAACCATATTTCTTGATGAAAAATGTATTCTCATGAAAACAGAGCAAATCTCAAAAACCCAGCAGTTTTTTTCCCTAGGGTTTTGTTGGAAACGCTTATCCCTGCATTGCAATGATTTTTTGCAGGCAAGTGGTTAGAGACTTGCATAAAGAAACTTCAGAAGCATTTTCACGGTTTGAGATCAGCAGTCCACAAGCAAAGGGCAGGTACTGCGTTTTATTATCTTACAAGAGCATCCACAACTGTTTTTCTGTTTTGCCTGCTTCTGCATGGAAATTCATTTTCTGGAGGTCAAGTTGTTTTTGTATGTGTACCATATATCAGGCTTCACCGGGATATTACACTTATCCTTGGATGCATTAGATCATTACCTTCTGGTAGCTCAAGCGAATCTGGTACCCTTAACTGGGGACAACTTGATGAGTTCTTCCTACAAAGATTTGGGTCTGAAGCTGGCTGAAAAATGTCGTCTTCAAGGATCAAACTGGTTGCTCATAGTAACGAGATATTTATGGAAGATATGGGATGATAGGACCAGTTATCAACCTATACACCTACCTTGTAGCATATATTTGAGGTACTTCTCTATTCTGTGTTGTCAAATTCTTTCATCCACCACATGTTTTGTTTTTCAGCCTTCAGAAAAAAAAGAAAGTCAAGTTACTATATACATAGAAAAACCACCAGATTACTTGGATTTTCCATCTCCTACTTGCAATGAATGATTTTCTGGATCAGATTATTGTGCATGAAAAAGTTTTTTTCTGGTTACTAATCACTGGAATTTATTCCAGGTGTCTTGGTTGTCTTTTGGTAAATAATGGACAGCTTATTTATCAACATTGAAGTATTGCGGAAGGAAGTGTCTTTAAAGCAGAATTTTTGTAGGAGTTCACAGATATTACAATTTTTTAATTGTTCGAAATATTAAACAGCTGGTTCTAGTTATCAAGTTCTTCCATGTACCATTATTTTCAGATGCACTCAATCGCTTAATCTTCAGATAATTGTATTCTAGCATCATTAATTCGATTTCATTTCTCTGACTTCCATGTTCTTTCTCATCGTAAGCTGTCTTGTACTGCTTCATAAATTAGCCTGAAAATATCAACTACGTTTAAATAGCAAATTCTTAAAGGGTAGGCATAATGTCAATATGGTTTATGGATGCCTTTTTTTCTTTTTCTTGTGGTAGCAACGAAATGGCATTGTGCAAAAATATCGTATTTTATTTCATTGGGTCAACCTGCGAGTCATTCAAGATGACTTAGTGACTGGGCCGTTTGAAATTATGTTTGAGTGCAGTTTGATTGATTTTGATATATTTGAAAATATTTGATTTTGATGTGTTGATATTAAAAATTAAAATTATTTTAAAATATTTTTAAGTAAAAGTACAGTTATCATTTCTCCAAACTGGCAATTACAGTCTCTTATTGTTTTTTTTTCACTTTCTAGTAGACAGCAGTGATCATTTCCTGCATTCTAAAATGTCTTCTCCAAGTTGAACTCTTGTCCGAGAGGCTGAGAAAGCCCAGATATCTCAAGTACATCAAACTGCCCTTTAGTTTTCTCTAATCCTAAGAATGTCACTTTTTCTATAATCCATTTTTGACTCAAAGCAAATTCTCCATTAATGACATTTGATCCAACTACTACTCTATTCCCTACTATTCCACCAGAAAATTTCACCAAACTCCAACTCTTCCCTGCCCCTCCCATGTCCACACTCTCCCCATCATCCAGGAATGATTCCCCTGTGCTGTTTCCACTGCTGCTCAGAACCACTAAAAGATGGAATGCTGTTTTTCGAGCTTCTTTTGTCGTCATGGCTTCTTCTTGCAAGGCCAAGATGTTTCCTTCGTGAACATGAACATTAATATGATCTGCCGGTGCAGCAAGATTGATGTGCTTACCTGAACTTACAGAAACTGAATTAGAGTAGTTAAAAAGATCAAACCAGTTTCCCGCTGGAAAATATGCATCGACTGAAGTAGCTCCTGACTTCAGTACTGGTGATACCATTACACCTTTACCGATAAGAAACTGTGAGTTGACTTCATAAGTTTTGATGTCTTGAGGAAATGAAAAGAAAAGAGGTCGCGCTATTGGGGTCCCTTTAGTGTGAGCCTCATACATTAATGTGTAGAAATATGGAAGCAGCTGATATCGGAGGCCAAGCACCTTCCTGGCTGTTGCTGCAACAGAATCCCAGAGATAAAGCTCTTGACGCATTGTGTCTAGTGACGAATGATCTCTTGCGAAGGGGTAGAAGGCACCTAGCTGCATTGGAATAAAAATTCAACATCTAGTGAATACAGAAAAAGAATAAAACACCCATGCAACATCCAATAACAAGAAACCATTTACTTGAATCCAACGCCGGCAAAGCTCCTCGGTTGTGTTTCCTGAAAAGCCACATATGTCTGCACCAACCATTGGAATTCCAAACAGTCCAAAATTCAGAATTGATGGTATAGTGTATGCCAAGTCATCCCATGTAGCAGCATTGTCTCCAGTCCAATGTGCCGTATACCTTCCAGAGCCAACAAAAGTTGATCTAGAAAGTACGAATGGCCTTCTACCAGTTGAATTGATCAGACCAGCATTGGTGGCTTTTGATTCCAAGAGGCCATAGAGGTTATGAACATTGTACTCTGTCATGATATCGAAGTGTAGAGACGTTGCTGGAATAGTTTTATTATTAATTGGCCGACGAACACCAGCATTGTTAATCATGTAGGGTGGGTTGTCGAGGGTAGAAGATGGGGTGGGTTTGGGATTGATGAAATTTGATATCTCATTCATGTCAATCCAGAGACCATCAACAGGGAGAAGATCTCGAAACATTTTTATCTCATTAACCCAAAACTCTAGGCCAGCAGGATTTACAAAATCAGGAAAATAGACTTTTCCAGGCCAAACTTCACCCAGGTATGGAATGCCATTGCGTTTAATGAAAATATCAGCCTGCATTCCTCTGATGTAAGTTTCATATGATGAGTTCACACTGATGCCTGCAGAAAATTGGAGGCTCAGAAGAATTCACCAGAACCATTATATCTTTCTTCCTTTCTTTTCTTTTCTTGTGTTTTCTTCTCAAAGCCAATTAGAAAGAATTACAAAAGTGAAAGGATTTCATGTTAAGAAAACTTTTGTTTCTTCAAGTTGGAACATACCAGGATCCAAGATGAGCACATATTTCTGACCATTTTGGTGAAGGGTATTGACAAATTTCTTCATTTTTTCCAAGGGAAAATTTGTAGGATGAAATGTAAAGTCCTTGTATGCATCCATGTAATCAATATCTGTCCACATGACTTCAAGAGGTATACCAGCTTTTGCATATCCAGCAACCACACCCTCAACATCAGAAATGTTCTTGTAACCGTATCGGCATTGATGAAACCCTTCACATTGTACCAAAAAACAGGAAAGAAACCAGAGGAGTTGTCAAGAATCCAAATCTAAAAGCATGGCTAAATGAAACTGGCAACTAAGAACAGCTCATCATGGCTGCTTAAGAACTGAGATCATCATAGCTGCCCAAGGAAATGTTTATACAAGTAAATCTTCAAAAAAACATAGAATTGTAACAACTGATGCGTGTTATACATGGAACTGACATTGCTCAACAAAAACTGAGATATATAAAATAATATGGTCCATACATATCGGCAATTATTGAATTGATATTCAATTATCATGCAATTTTGCAGACCACAACATGTTAAGTTACCAGTAAGATTTGCAAAGAAAAATAGTATAAATCAAGGAAGGTAGAGACAGTGCTGCTTACCGAATGACCAATATGGCATTGGAGCAGGCCGGCCGATTAGCTCAGTATACTGCTCTATCACCATATCCGGCAAGGGCCCAGCGAAAAAGTACAAATCAATAATGCCACCAATAACCTTATAAGTTATATCCTATCACCTCCATAAACTATGTCCATGCCATTACTATTAAACAGTAAAACACCATGAGTAGTCCCTGCCTTTACTTTGTCATTAGCCGATGCTGATCTTACATCGATGTAGAAGGGGTGAGAACCGTAAAGATTAACATCAATATTAGCACTGGCCAGGTCAGCATTCCACAAGGTGAATGCGTCTTTAGGCTTCAACTTGAAAGTGCTCTTGGTGTGCTCTCCTAGACCGTATAAAGATGACCTCTTTAGAGGGAGCCTGGAAGACAGCTGGATATACTGGTCCTTAAAGACCAAGAAAGTGTCGGGATTGGACGTGTCCGGCGATGTGTCAAAAAGAACATCACCAGAGGACTTTCGGGTGATGGTGAAGCCGAAAGGGGTGGTGTTGTGCAGGGTAAAAAGCAGGTCCGAGTTGGGGTCAGAGAGGAGGTTGTTTTCCAGCAAGACTCTATGCTTTAATGGAGAGTAATGCAGGTAGTTTTCCGGAGAGTGGTCTTCCAGGGGAATGATGTCTTCTGGGATCTCCCATCTTTGGTTTTTGGAATCTGTTATTCTTACTCTCAAACGGTTCTTAGTTTCAAAGCTGCGTTTAGGAGGCAAAGCATGTCAAAGCATAGAGCAGGAATATGCATGTTGGAAGACAAGCCATGTCGTCTACTTGTTTAAGTGTGTGGTAGGAACATAATTCTTTGAAGAGGGTAAGTTGCTCGCATAGTCCTCTAAGTTTTTAAAGTAATTCATTTTAGTCCCTCTATCATAATTTATTAAAATAGATGATGAGAAATTTATTTTCCCTTCATTCTAAGCAAAGATAAGATAAGAACTAACCATGCCACAAGAAATTATTAAAAAGAAACAGCAAAATTGTTCGTCCTCAAAAAGCCATTGACTTTTTGGTTTCTGTTTTTCAAGAGCATTTGATAGTTAGATAAGATTAATGTTAGAAAAATCATCCTTAACATCAAAGTAATCAAGAAAGAAACTAAACTTCTTACCCAGCAACAAGACTGAGATGTCGGATATCATCTCCATAAACTGAGGATTCCTTGATAAGACTAAGATGGGCAGTCAACGACTTGCCTGTGAAACCAGAGTTAACAGATCCAACTTTGTAGCCATAGCCAACGACTTCTTCTTTCACTTCCTTTCCACTAATCAATGGCACCCAATGAACCAAAAAGAAGAAGAACAACAAGAAGATGAGTACAAGATTGCTGTTAGATTGAGATATTGCTTTTGGGTTACT
The DNA here is from genome assembly GCA_015708895.1 of Populus ilicifolia. NCBI lineage: Eukaryota > Viridiplantae > Streptophyta > Magnoliopsida > Malpighiales > Salicaceae > Populus > Populus ilicifolia. The sequence continues at coordinate 209,072 of SRLM01001097.1, forward strand.
GCTACCAGTCTTGTTTCTCTCTTTCTCCATTCTTTGTGTCAGATGATCAGTGGAAACTCAGAGGTATTCAGAGGTCGGTGGAATATACTTTTAATGTACTCTAAAAAAATAGTAATTATATGAAATCCCATTATTCTTCATCTCTGGTAGTTTCGAGGCCTGCGATCTTTTTTTTTTTTTTCTTTTCATTCCTTGCTTTTCACGTTTGAATTCTAATTTTTTTTTACAATTACTTAATTTATTATTTTTTAATTTATTTTATGTTGGTATTATTAATACTAATCTTATTTAAAATAATTTATAAAACTAAATTTTTCTTTCATTTTTATTTTTTTAAGTTTTTATACGTTAGAATAGTCTATATTTTTTTAATTATTATTTATTTTTTAATATTTTATTTTATTTTTATGTCAAAGTTGGTCATTATTTTTTTGTTATTATTTGTTTTACTTTGATAAATTTTATAGATTTAAATATTTTAATTTTTTATTTCAATCATCAACATCAATTTTTTTTTTTTAAACTCATGTTCTTGCAACTTCATTTTTCAATATTTTTTTAATCAAAGACGAGGATATGTTATTTTTTTTTATTTGCTTTTTATATAATTTTTTTAATTATCTGGGTTGGGTCTTTTTTATTTTTATTTTTTTAAAAGAATTTTTTAATTAAATTAAATTAAATTAATTAATTAAATATAAGTAAAAGATGTTCACTTCATAATATTTTATTTGACCTATTTTCAAGATCATTGCTCTAACAATGCATATAACATTTTTTTAATGTTATAATGTATTTTTTTCACAATAATATTAAAATCATTTCAATGAGTTTTTTTAGGGTGGATCTTTTTTAAAGTAACAATGAGTTTTTAATAAGTTTTTTTTTTCTCTCAAGTATGATATTGCCGACTCAATTTTTATAATTAATTATTGATATTTTTTATTTTTAATATCTTTTTTAATTATATTATTAATCCAACTGATTTTATTGAGTCAGCCAAGTGAATGGTTCATATCCTAAATCTTTTTTATTTTTTAAAAAAAACACAATATTGCCTAAATTGTTTTTTATTAGAAAATTTTGATTTAACCTGCAAGCATAATGAGCACCAATCTAGTAATTTAGTGGGATATAAAAGGAGATTTTTGTTTAAAAAAAAAACAAGAAAAAAATTGTATGTATGATTAAAGGTAATTTTATCTTGAAACTTTCTTTTCTTTTATTTCTTTCTTTCTTTTTTTCTTTTTTCATTTTGCTTTGTCATGATCAAATGGTAAACCTTATTGCTAAAGAAACTTGTACTTTGATTTTTCCTGCTGGAATTTCAACATTTGCAATCTCTTTATTATTATTGTTGTTATTGTTGTTGTTGTTGTTGTTAATTTTTTGATAAATTTTGATCCTCAAATCTTATCTGTTTAATTTTACCTCTAACTTGAACTCCTCTCTAAATGACAAAAAGAAGCCTGACTTTTCTAACTTATCAAATAGTCTATTGCTATTGAAGCTTGCCTTTACACCTAAATTTTCACTTTTTATTTCTTTACAAGTTTGTAACTCTTCCTACTTGAAACCTTTAGTCTGTTCTAACTTATTAGTACTTAAAAGTATATTTTTATCAATGTTTAATATCATCATTTTGTACTTGAAGTATCAATAACTCCTTAACTAAAGCATGTTTTATACTAACATATCTAGTAATATAAGATACATTTAATTTATGGTAAATGTTTATTTTAAATGTAGGTCTGTCATATAAATGAAAGGATTGATTGATGAGTTTAAAAACTGAAATTGAAAAGACAAAGAGATGGTCAAACTTAGAAAAAAGATGTTAATGCAGTCCAAACCGGAATATTGTTCGGTAATTGGGTCATATCTAGAGCTGTAGATCTCGGATTTAGGTCTACTTTATATGGATAAAAAGGTAATATATAGACCTATGACTTTTATATAGAGCCCAAGATTTAATAAGGTCATTTTCAAGTCCAAATTGTAGCAATAATAAAGAAGTTTGAATCTATCTTGCAGGTCGAACATTGTTCAGTGTTTAGTCCATATTTCAAGTTCTAAATGTCCAAATAACCTACACTTTTTTTCTAGAAAATTAAGACAATTTCTTATAACTTTCATATTTTAAGTGGTTTAAATTATGACATTATCAATGACATTTTAGACAGATAAAGAAGATAAGAATTGTCACCAAGTCAAGAGTTGGTCACCCAATCATCAATTAGTCATCAAACTATTAGTTCTTAATTTTGGCCTATAAAAAAAGGTATTTGTCATGCATTTAGGCATCTTGGTTTCTAGATAAAGATCATGCTCTTGCTTTCTTTCTCTATATTTTTAAGTTTTATTTTCATTAATATCTTATTTATGCCTTTCATTTCATTTCTTTTACTTAGTTAACTTTTATCTCATTTATGTTCTTATCTTGTTTATTTATGTTTCTCTCTTTTATTATGTTTAGCTAAGTTTATTATATCAAGGTAAAAAAGTTACACTAATGGTGTAAAAATAAGTATAATGTAAACTTAACATGGATTTTAATGTTTGATACTAACATATTTTGTATTTGTTATCTTATTCACTCTTTAATACTTTCCTTGTTAAATGAATAATCTAGATTTATGTTGTATACCACTTGGTACAACAAATATTTGACACTTTTATAACTCATATTGTATGGTATAACCAACACCTATGCTATGAAAGAAACTTGATTTGTTATTAACATAAGTTATAATCATGAATATCTGACAACATTTACAAGTATTAACATTAATCAAATAAGATAACCAATGTAATCATGTTGACAATTTATAATATGATTGGAACCTCCTTTGTGTGTGGTTTCTAATTGAATAATAAGAGTTTATACTATATTTGTTTAACATATAATTAGTGGATCCTCTAACCTCAACATTTGTTGTTATCATTGTTTAATCCTTATATTAATTTTTCATCTCAAAGTTCTCATCAACTTCTTCTTCTTCTTCTTTATTATTATTACTACTACTACTACTACTATTGTTATTGTTATTGTTATTGTTATTGTTATTGTTGTTGTTGTTGTTGTTGTTGTTGTTGTTGTTGTTGTTGTATTATTGTTATTTATAATTTATACAATTAGTCTTCTTGTGGTTTGACCCCGGTCTTGTCAGATTATTTATTACTTCGACACTCCTACACTTGAAAGAAGACATCAATCTTTTGGTCATGTCACTAACCCTATGAATGTTCCTTTACTTCTAATCCATTTTTTTACTTAAAGCAAATTCTCTATTTATGATGTTTAATCTTACCATTGCCATGTCTCTTATTATCTCACTATAAAATTTCACTAAGGACTAATTCTTTCCCTCCATTCCTATCATCTAAGAAAACTTCTCCTGTGTTGTTTCCAGTGCTACTTAAGAACCCATGAGATCGAATGTTGTTTTTTGAGCTTCTTTTATCGTCATGTCTTCTCCTTACAAGGCCAAGATATTACCTTCGAAATCATGAATGTTTATATGATATGCAGGTGAACTTGATTCTATGTATTTTCCTGAATCAACACCAACTAAACTAGAGTAATTGAAGAGGTCAAACAAGTTTCCTACAAGGAAGTAAGCATCTGTTGAAGTAGCTCCTGACTTCAGAACAGGTGATAATAGGGTGGAGCTAGGAGTTTTTCCTGCTCTCGGCTATTAAATAAATATATAATTTATTTTTAAACTAATTATTAACTTATGTATATGAATTTTTAAAGTTAACATTAAAGTTTTAATTCAAATATATTACCCAGAATATTAAAAAATAAATTTAAAAACACTGATTTTTCATCAAATTTCTGAATTTTTCAAAAAAATTATGAAATTTTAATCCAAGTTAAAGTATTATATTATAGAGCTTCACATAAATTTTTAGAATTTTTTAATAATTTAATTATAAATTATAAAAAAAAATTTATATAAAATTAATTCAAAAATATTAATAAAATCCTAACATGAACCAGAGCCCATCCTAGCGCTTGGCATGGCTACGCCCTTGGTACCATCACACCTTTACATGAAGGCCGAGAACCTTCTTAGCTGTTGCGGCAACAGAATCCCAGAGATAAAGCTCTTGCCATGTTTTGTACATATCCGAGTAGTCTCTTGCGAATGGGTAAACAGCACCTAGCTGCATTGTAACACAACTTCAGAAACAATTATCTAGTGCAGAAAACTTAAGACAATTCGTCATGCTTTCGAATTCCAATCCAGAGAAGCAAAACAAAAATATAACAACAAATACATGAAACTCAATGTGTTCCAATGCGCATCGGTCTGAATTATGACTAGGACTTCGTAACATCTGTAGATGTGCAAAAACGAATGATTTACATGGATCCAACGACGACAGGTTAAGCTCTTCATTTGTGTCTCTAGCAAACCGTAAATGTCAACACCAACCATTGGAATTCCAAACAGTCCAAAATTAAAAATTGTTGGAATACTATATATGCTAGATCATCCCGTGTTGCAGCATTATCCCCAGTCCAATGTGCAGTGTACTTGCCAGAACCAACAAAAGTTGATCTAGAGAGTACAAAAGGCCTTCTACCAGTTGCATTTTTCAGACCAGCATTGGTGGCTTTAGATTCCAAGTAGCCATGAAGGTTATGAACACTGTACTCAGTAACGCTACCAAAATGGTTTTTAGAGATGTTTCAGGGACAGTTTTATTATTAATAGGTCGTTGAATACAGGCATTGTTAATTAATCCTACAAGGAGGATCATCAAGGTTAGATAATGGGGTGGGAAGGGAAGTCATGAAATTTGATATCTCATTCATATGAATCCAGACGCTATCAAAGGGAGAAGGTCTTGGAATATCTTTATGTCATTGCTCCAAAATTCTATGCCAGCCAGATTGACAAATCAGGAAAATAGTGATTCGTACACTGAACTAGATAGACAAGACCTAGAGAGAAGTCCGTAAAAAACCTTGAAAATGTTTAATATAAAACTTGAAGTTGTTGTTTTAATTATTTTTCTAATTAATTTTTAATTTTAATTATTTTTTAATTAGTATTTAAGAATTATAATGTTAGATGAATTTTATTAATTATGTAAGTTTTAATTAGAAATCCTTTTCTATAAAGAATTTTAATTGTAATTAGGAATCTTTTTTCATTAAGAATTTTAAGATTAATATAAATAGAGATATCTAGTTTATTTTGAGAATGTGATTACTATTAAAACTTTGAATGCTAAAAAAAATAGAGAGTTTTTTTTAAATTTCTTTATAGCTTAGATCTGAAATCTTAGGGTTTGAAAACCTAAACTTTTTTTATGGAAGAAGATGGTAGTAACTCACTCCGGGATATAAGAGTGGAGGCTCATTGAGACACTATATAAGCTTAGAAGCATAAACTAGATTGTTTAGAGAAAATCATAGTAGATCTACCTCAACTAATAAGTAATGCAAACAAGGATCGTAAAGGAAAGAAAAACTTTTTTAAAAACATACTTCGAGGCAGGCCAAATCCCATATCTATTTTTAAAGATCTACCTAGACAAGTAATTATCTACGTGGAATGGTGGAGATGAATTTGATGGGATCGTAAAACCTTAACATTCCAAGACAGACCATTATAACAAACATATTATATTTGTATCAAATTCACCAGTGCAAGAGTATTCATCACGTTTAACAAAAATATCAGCCTGCGTTCCTCTCATGCAATGTTATCACTTATCGAACACACAAACATTTAACCAGCAAGCATTCACTTGAATCAAAGATCAAACACTTGATTCATGTACGGCCATTCAAAATGTTGTAGCAGCAGCAAGTGTAGCTTAAAGAATTGAAATGCCACGTCGACGATCCCAACTGAGGATATATTCCATGTCGACGATCAGACATGTTAACATCTCCCACGTCAACTTCAGGCAAACATACAGTATATGAGGAAATCTTCCTTCAATAGGGAGACATTTGGAATTTGAAGATGAATATCATGCTTGGACAAAATATTTCTAGCTGAGGGAAAATGACAATTTGTGTATTAGGATATCAAGATATTTAGAATATAGATTTTTCAATTTTATATATCCAAATCGTACACGGCTTCGCTCCTCCATTATCCCCTGCCCTAATTTCTCCAATACAAAATTAATTATGCTACTGTTAATTATATATATTGGAGCATAGTTATCTGTTTAACTAGATTAAAATCTCCATTAATAGATTTTTGATGAAGATATTGTGTTTTCAATTTAGATAATTGGATGTTTGGGATTTTATTGTGGAAGTCCCTTCATCCATCTGATGAAGATAGAAAGTTTTAGAGAATTAAGCTAATTGATAAACTTCAGAATAATATATTTTTTTATGTCATTAAATAATACAAATATTAATATATATATATAGACACACACATAGGATTACATGTTTGAATTTAAAAACAGAGCTAAGATTACGTCTAACATTTACATTGAAGATTATTTGTTATTACAAGCTTGATATTAAGCTTGAATGATAGTTGCACAATTCTGTGCAAAGTCAAGGGATTATTTACTGAATCTGTGGAGATTTCCTTTATAGCATCCATGCTCAAGTCTATTTTTTATTAATTTTGATTTTAAATAAAATGAAAAAGAATGTTGTGTTGAGTTTTTATTTATCATTTTAGTTTAAAATAGAAAAGAAATTTTTTAATAAATTCAAAAATAAATTATATTATAAAAATTTTCTAATCTTTTATTATTAATACATAAGCTACAATTTATAATTTTTTTTAAATATTTTTTCAAACCCCAACTACAAAAATTAATACAATATCAAATACATATTTAATAATTATGAAGGTGAAAAAAAATAATAAAATTGCCGCAACAAAGTTGAAGGACTAACTTGATCATCTTTTGTATGGGGGTGTAAATAAAAACTACAAAGATTTGTCACTAGTGTTTTGCTGCGAGTAGAATATATATATACATATATATATATAAAGGTTAAAGAAAAATTAAATTCTGAGTTATTAATTTAATTGATAATTTAAATAATATAAAAATATAAAAAAAATAAATTAATTAATAAAAAATAAAAAAATATATAAAAAGAAAACTTAAGATCATTTTGGTTATCAAACTACTTAATGTTAACCTAACATAAGGTAAATCTTAAAAATAACAAAGAGAAACTAAAAAAGAAAAAAACTTGAATGAATTTTCTAAACATGGTCTAATTTATAAAACATGCAACTTGTTAAATTTTAGATCTGGCTTCAATTATGAAGTTTAACTTTCAACCAATTTAATTTTAAATGATAAAATCATTGAAAAATATTAATGAAAAAAACTTGCAAAAGCACAAAAAAATAGCGAGAAAAAGAATAAGAAAAACATTTGAGAGAAAAAACTAAGGGTGATGAAATTTGAAAAAAAATAAAAATGATTCAAAATAAATAACAATTAAAAAAATAAGTATAAAATTTGAAAGATTAAAAAAATAATAAAGGGTGAAATTGAAAAAAATTGTAATTTGATATATTGTTTAGAGATTAAAAAATGATAGTTATGAAATTTAAGAGGAAAAAAACTATATAGAACTAACCCGATAGAATCAAACCACTAAAAAAATATAAAAAAAATAAGAACACATCAGCTTAAAAAAAAAAGTAAACTTAAGCAAACTTTCTAAAACTGGTCTAATCTCTAGAACCTAAAATTTATGAAATCTTGAACCCATTTAATTAAAAAACTTAACTCTTAACAAATTTAATTTTAAATGATGAAATCATGAAAAAAAATATTAATAAAAAAACATACAAAAGAAAAAAAAACAACAAAAACATTAGAGATAAAATTTGATAGAAAAAAATCCAAGGAAGATGAAATTTGAAAAAAAAAATTAAAAAAATATCTCAAATAAAATAAATAGCAACTAAAAAAATAAAGATCAAATCTGAAAAATAAAAAAAGTATAAGAGGTAAAATTGAAAAACATTTGTTATTTGATAGATTATTTATAAATTAAAAAATAGTAGGAGTGAAATTGAAAAATATTTGTAATTTGATATATTATTTGTAGATTAAAAAATTATAGGGGTTGTAATTAAAAAAACATTTATAATTTAATATATTATATCTATATTTAAAAAATATAAAAAGTGAAATTAATAGATTAGTTATAAAAGCACTTGTAATTTCATAACTTATTCTAAAATATAAAAATAAAAAATAAAAAGAATATTCACCAAACATGAACAAAAAAGAAATTGAAGGGTTGCTCTAAAATTTTATATAAGTTGCTTAAATTTCAAGTTGGCGAGAGAGAAGAAAAGGAAAATAATGATCTCTGACGCTAAATTAGTAGCACTTCTAATACATGTGTCAAACAACCCTATAGATAACATTGAGATTTTCCAAATAAAACCTTAAAAAGTTGTATTTAGTGAATAGATGATCCCTTATACACTATCTAAGTAGCACGGGGGCCTCTCATATGATCCAACAAGTTTTTTTAATAATATTTAATATATATCAATTATAATAATACCTTTGAGCAACCTTAAAATCTTTAACAAAATCAATACAAAATTATCAAAATACCCTTATGACAACACTATATTGTTTTTTCATCTTAAAGGGCATTAAAGTAATTTAATTATTTAAAAAAAATAAAAGGATAAAAACACCCAAGAGGCAAAAGCATAAGAGTTTTTTATTTCAAGGTCAAAGTAGTAATTTTATTGTGCATAAAAGGGAAAAATGACAAATATAACCCCATATAATATGCCAAAAGAGAATTATATCACCATGAAAAGACAATCTTACCTCCAAAGCTAATTTCATTTTCTTTTTTAAGAGAAAAATTGTAATTATAATATTATAATTAATTTGTGTCTTGATGCATTAATATTATTAAGGGGATTAGCTTTTTTTTGGGGGATAATTTGGAATTTGAAGAGAGGGCTTGTGAGGTCACTTGATTCTGATTGAGATAAACATCATATAAGGAGAAAAAAATGCATCACTTGCAAAATGACAACTTGTGTTTTAGTATTCCTAGATGTTTAGAATATAGATTTTTATTTTTTTTAATTCTCGATATCTAAACCATATACTACTTTGACGTGAAAACGATATTTTATATGTAGGAAACCTTATTTAATAAGATGCACGCAGGAACCAGGATATTCCTTGGAAAACAGGGCATCAGGTCTGCATTATGGGCAAACAGACGACCAAAACAAATGAATAGAGCTTAGGAAATAGCATACAGAGACAAGAAAAAGAAAGATGACCTTGAAGCAATCTCCATTAAGCCTTTCTTTTTTCCTTTTTTGATAATGCCATTAAATTCCTTCAGGGAGATAAGGTTACCACGAGCATGTTCTGTAGAAACGCAATAGATGGATGTACAAGGATAAGCAAGCACCTTCGAGAGGCAGAAAGCATTGTTCGGCTAGGAGGAAACCGGAAGAAAAAAAGAGCTTGTGCACACATTGGCCAATGGAAGAGGAAGCAACAATACATAGGAGATTAATATACAAGAATGTGCTGTGCAACTGATATGTTACTAGCTTGACATGGAGAGATTCTGTACTGCTCCTTCTATTAGCAAAACAGACTTCAAAACTACATGTTCTAGATACTGTTTATGTACAGAGGGGACTCTAAAAGAGTACTGGTAATGGTTTTGAACTGAGCAAGCTGTGAAGGAGGAATCCGAGTAACAGCAAGCATCCACCATCAGAGACGCTTCATGTGTGCCAAATTGGTAATGGCATGGCTTCATATTTTTGTCTGCGACAATTTCAAGTGTATAATACCATGTCATTGTCACTCTTCCTATCTCCTGCCAACAAGTTCTCATCGTTTAGTTAGCGTTACAGGAGCTGCAAATATTGATGTGTAACAACATAAACTTTCAATGAGATATAGCCCATGATTTACAGTGCATAAAAGTCTTTAGCAGGGGAAGTACACTGCACAATAGACCATCACCATGCATGGAAGGATATCCAGAATTGTTCATTGCTCCCAACCCATTAACATTTTCCAAACTTGTTTCTCGATTTTGCTTCTTGTTACAGCCAAGCCTTCCCCTTCATCAAGTAAGACTCTGTACACTTCAAATTCCCGATCTCCAATCATGCGCCTTCTAATCTCAGCCTGAAAAGACAAACAGGATATAACATTTCCTCTGGAAGAACAGTAAACAATAACCACTTAGTTTACAGAATGATATATATACACAAGCACACATTCCCACAGTCTCAGACATAATGCATAGTGAAATCTGGTGAAAGCATCTCATATGAACAAAGAAAAGATGCCTCAAGTTATTGACAGGAAAAGGCCGAAAGTGATATCATGCACAAATTGCCAAGACTATCTGAGTTTATTCAGCCAGTAGATAAGTACCGAAAAAATGCACGTGTTAAGCATCTTCAGAGCAAGAGTGATGTCATGAAAAACAAGAGGCCGGCCCTTGCCAGATAACTCCACAGGATTTGCCACCAGCAGCTCAGTATCAGGACCACGGCTAACAGTGGCTACTCGTAGAGGGCGCACTAGTTCCATCTCCAAACGAGAGGACAATGCTTTCTGCTTTCTAGGATCAACTATTTTCTTCCCATCGGTTTGCACAACAAATAAGTCAATATCACAGGCCCTTCCGTGATTCATGGAAAAGCGCCCATATGAAATCTGGTCATACAAGCAGTAATTAGTTTCTCTCCGGAAAGATTCAGCAAAAACATTAGAACAACAACGCGAAAGATGTTTCCTCCAAATGGAATGAAGCATCTGACTTGCACAAATAGCAAACATGACAGAGTTGTCCATTAATGTATTTTCAAAATCTCATAACATTAATCTACCTGTATGTTATAATCCTTTAGAGTCCTCATTATGTCATAAAGAAGACCTTTGTGATCTTGACACACGATTTGGACCAGGGTGTGACCTGGACTCAGCGAGTTGTCCATATTGACAGAAACACTGGTGGAAGTTAGTGAACTAGGGAGTTCATCTGGCATTTCCACGGGGAGAATGTTTTCCGTGATTGCAGTTGGAAGAAATGAAGATTCCGCTGAACATGCAGTAATTTCAGGGCCAACAATTTCTATGTCACAGCTTATCATTGAATTTCCCGTGACAGCTTTTAAGTAATCACATGTATCCTCCTTTCTCTTATTTGTATGTAGGAGCTCCCTGATAAAGAAAGACAGTAAGAAATATTACTTTTGACAAGAAGATAATCACAAGTTCAAGTGGTTGCATGGCTATGCAAACGGGATTTATAGAAATGTCCATTTTCATTAGTCACATCTTTCTTTGAACACACACAACAAAAACGATCAGAAGTAGGAACAAAAACATGGACTGGGAGAAGATGCACCTCTTACGAATATTTCTCTTCTGGACCCAGTCAAATCCTCTGAACGCACAACTATTACAAATCTAAAATGTATAAAATATGGGTATGACAATAAAATTTTCTCAAAAGTAGTATCACTAGATGGCAGAATCAGCCTACACATATTGTTTTATATTCAAAATCAGCCGTAAAAAATTGTTAAAAAGTTGAATCCACATCATGTCCTAATTGCAAAAAAAAAAAAAAAAAAACATGGCGTAGTTTGGAGGATTCAAAACCTGGTGTCTGTAATGAAGAATAGGTCGATCACTCTCCCATCTGGTGTCGTGGATACCTTCACTTTTTTTATAGTGAGTTCAAGCTCACAAAGCACACTGGTCACATCTGCAAAGCAAACCCTCAGGAACTCGATAATCAATTAAAAACCAGAAGCATTCCAATTTTCAAATTCTACAATAAAACATGAAAATCACAAGGGGGATATGCTAGTATCTGACAACTTGATGCCAATTGCCAAGTATATCCAAAGTTTTTTACAGGGAACATGATTCCTTCATATTACATATGATTGCTGAATTTATAGAATATGAATCGCAAACGTGGAAACACGTGACAAGCTAAGCTTTTTGAAGAACAAAAGGCAATTAAAAGTAATTAAGAATCAGAACCCCTTGGCAATCACTTTATCTTCACAAAAAACATATCTGAGCAGAAAACTAGACAATCAAAACATTGAACAAGGAAGATGAAATAAAGAAGAATCGAATCCAAAAAATCCAAGATAAAGTCAGTACCATGTAAAAGCCCTCTTCTGTCTTGACAAGATAACTTCAACAGAAAAACATCAGGTGGTCTTGGAGGCCGCAATTCTGAACGGTAAAAAGACAACCCAGAAGCTGAGGAACATGATGGACATGCCTCTACTAGTCTCTTCTTCAATAAACTCCACCTTGTTGTTGATTTGCCAACCACCCAAAACACTAAGTAGCACCATTTTCCATCCGTAGACACATCTTCACCACATCAAAAACACCCAAAATCAAAACAAAAATCATGTTATTTTTTTACGCAAACTTATCCCTACCAGAAAACTAAAAAATCACACTTTGTTTTTGACAAAATTGGAGACTAAAAAGTGTGAAAGAAAAAAGAGGCTCAATTTAGCATCTGGGCTGCTTACAGAACAGCAGAAAAGGAAAAGAAAAGGAAAATATTGAGCTGAAGAAAACTACTGCTAAGACAAACTCTAAGAATGGAAATTTTTTCCCTGTGGTACTTACCTCCTCTAACAATGCTGAGACCAAAGAAGAGAATGATACGGCATAAATCACAACCAAGACCAGTCTTGTCAGGACAATTCACAGTGATAACAGTAGGCTCTCCTTTCTCTGATTGTCTAATTATCACTACATCGTCATCATATAAAATTCCCATTTGCTGGTCTTATTTCTTTCCGTTTTCGTCCTCCTCTTTCTTCTCTTTCTTGAATTTGAGAGTTGTATTTTGTTGCTGCTGCTGCTGCTGCTGCTGCTGTTGCTGTTGCTGTTGCTGTTGGTGCTGGTGGAGGTGGAGTGGAAGGAGGACGAGGAGGACGAGGAGCAGGCAAAGGAACAGAGAGAAAGAGATGCAGAAAACACTGCTGTGTTCGCGTCTCTATCTGCTTTACTTCTGCTTCACTTGTTATTGTTGTTGCTGTTTCCTTGTCTGTTTTTCTCTTCTTCTCTCTCCGTTTTTTTTTTTTTTTAGGTATGGTAATTTTGAGGATGGATTGATTGAGATATTAGACACGAGATGATGAGACAGTGGACCAAGATTTAGAAGAATGACAATTTGTTGTCCGTTACATTAAAACCCGTGTTTTTAAAAAATATTTTTTTATTTATAAATATATTAAAATATTTTTTATTTTAAATATAAGTAAATTAAAATCATAAAAATATTAAAAAATATCCATTAGCATTTTTTTAAATTAAAAAATAAATAAGTGTGTTGCTCAGTTCATGAAATTGTTTTTTCTAGGCCTAGCCAAAAATAATTTTTTAAGTTTTTGTATATTTATTTGTCATTAAAAAAATTAATTAATGAAAAATTCTTTTCAATTAAAGAAGAATTTAGTTTGGTTTTCAGAAAAGTATTTTTTTATTATTATGATCGGAAAACACTTTTCAAAAATTATAAAAAATTAAAAATATCATATTATTTACTGATTATAAAAAATTTGGTTCTCAAACAGGCATCGACTACTAGAAACAAAACCGTGAAGGGTGGACACTGTGTTGGGTTAAGCTAAAGCGAACAATATACAACATGTTGGGCTAGACTGTTACATTTAGTATTAGAGTCAACCTTACTAACTGTTCGATATTGCCGACAGCCTTCTTAAAGGAGGTGGATTGTAAGATCTCATATTGGCAGGTGAGGAGTTGATTGCTGGCCTTATTAGTAATATTGCTTACGAACATATTGTGTGAGCTGCCAAAAACAAAACCGTGAGGCTTGGATGCTGGGTTGGGCTGAGCCAAAGTGAACAATATATATCATGCTAGGTCGGACTATTATATTTGGTATCAGAGCTGATCCCACTGGCTTTCTTATGATGTTGAAGGGGTCATCAAACTCCTTAAGGGGGTGGATTGTAAAATCTCATATTAACGAATGAGGAGTTAGTTGCTGACCTTATTAGTAGTGTTGGTTATCAACATGTACGTGTTTTGAAGCTTGTTGGTTACCAGAAATAAAACCGTAAGGTGTAGATGCTGCATTGGGCTGAGTCAAAATGGACAATATACAGCATGTTGAGCGAGGCTCTTACATTTGATATCAGAGTCAAGCTTCTTTAGGGGGTTGAATTGTTAGATCCCATATCGACGGTTGAGGAGCTGGTTGCTAGCATTATTAGAAGTGTTGGTTGTCAATATGTTATACGTGTTTTAGGTCCTATGGCCTGCCAGAAATAAAATTGTGAGACGTGAATGCCGAGTTGGGCAACGCCAAAGCAAACAATATATGATATGTTGATCCAGGCTGTTATATTTGGTACCAGAACTGACCTCACTAGCTGTCTAATGGTGCAGAAGAGGTCATCAGGCTCCTTAAAAGGAGTGGATTATAAGATCTCACATCGACGAGTAAGGAATTGGTTGCTGGCCTTATTAGTAGTGCTGATTACCAACATGTTGTACTCGTTTCAGGGTTTGTGGCCTGCCAAAAACAAAATCGAGATGTGTGAATGCTAGGTTGTACTGAGCTAAGGAGGATAATATACAACATGTTAGGCTAGACTGTTATATTTGGTATCAAAGCTAACCTCACTAGTTGTCTGATGGTGCCAACAAGGTTGCTGAGCTCCTTAAGAGGAATGGATTGTAAGATTTCATATCGATGTGGAAGAAGGTGATTGCTGATCTTATTAGTAGTGTTGGTTGCCAACATATTATACGCATTTTGGGGTCTATGGAATGCCAGAAACAAAACCATGAGGCATGGTTGCTAGTTAGGCTTAGCCAAAGCGAACACTATATAGCATGTTAGGTCGAATTGTTATACTACCAAATATTAAAAAATAATTTATTTTTTTATAATTCACTTTTCTAAAAAAAAAACTATTTTTTAGCAAGCATGTGAAACCTAATATCTTCTTTTTATAATCTAACTTTATTGGGTTGAAACTTGCCTCATGAACAAATCACTATTGTTGTTTTAAAACACTAAACAAAACTAAAATAAGACTCTTATATTTACATAAACCTTAATAAATTAATAACAAAAATCAAATTTAATAAGTATCTATAATTTTTTATTTATTTTATATTAACTAATTATATATTTTGAATCGTCATGTATAATACTTTTTAAAAAGTCTTTTTTCTTAAAACAATTTTAATATAGTATTTTTAGTTTTTTATTTTTAATATCAACACATTAAAATTATCAAAAAATTACTAACAAAAGCATCAATTTGATATTTTCTCAAATAAAATACTCATTAAAAACTTATTAAAAAACAAAAATTTCCAAGCTCCCATACACTTCATTCAAAACCAACACACAGTAAATCCTCTTACTTATATAAGGATTAAAAACTAACCCTAACTTAGTTTATTTCCATGATACACAGAAATCATTCTCAAAATCATTCATAATTGCAAATAAACCATAAACAAAAAAGTCATCTAATGCAACAAGTTTAAAAATTACTCCTCGCACGATTTAGTTTTACAAAAACAAAATACAGTCAGCAATTTATAATTTTCTCCAATTTCGTTTTTTCTCAAAACATGATTGGATTACGATCAATCCCTTATCTCCTCCTTATCTGAAAAAAAAGGCAAAAAATAAAAAATAAAAACCCTGAAGAACAACTTGACGTGGAAGATCCAACATTATTGGACTTTATTGTATATAATATATAATAAAATTTGGTCGGTCCATTACTTCGAAAAGTCCAACCTTTTAAATACCCGTTTACGGAGAAGCTGGAACTTAAGAGAACATCATATAACGCGATAAATTAGATAGTATATCGTCTGCGTTTGATATGATATTTTGTCGACGTCTGATTGCGCAGTGAAACCACTCGTGAGTAGTGAGGGACAGCCGCCACCACGTGTCTTATTTTGTGGAGGGTCCCTTTCACGTGCTTATCTTTACGGAGCCTCCAAGAAAGAAAAGTCACTTCCCATTCTTTATTTTTTTTAAAAAAAAAAAAACTCTTCCACGCCTCTTTTTCAGTTCTACCTGTCCCGGGCCTCACCTAATTCTCAGCATCGTCTTTTTTACCATTTGTTTTAAAATAATAATAATAATAATAAATCATTCTAGAATAATTATTAAACTCGAATTAGATCAACCCATTTTACTTATAAGGCAAATTAACATAAAAAAGATATTTTTATTAAGTTTTTTATCAGTTCACATAAGATTAATTTATATATATATATATAATATAGATTAGATTAGACTTCAAATTGACTGGTTTATAAAAAAAAGTTATTAACAGAAAATCTTATAATAATTATTAATTATTTTATGGTATGCCACATTAAATGAATTCAGAATTATCATTTGTTTATTTGAATTTTAGCTTCTAAATCGTTTTTAAAACACTTTTTATAATCTTACTAAATATTTTTAATTAACTTTTAAGGCAAACAAGTTCCAAGTTTTACCGTGGAAACTATGAAATATATTATATTGGATTGATGAATTTATAAGAAATAATTTCTCAATATTCTTTTTCTTTACGGAATCCTAAAAATAAGTTAGGGACTTTACTACTTACCAACTAAGTTGAACTTGCAAAGAAACTATTTAATAGATAATAGCATTAATTAAATGTGTAAATTACTTTATTCATTGCAATTAATAACAAAGATAAATTAGACAATTGGCATATAAAATATAATTAGATTATAAATATCACATGATAAAAATATTTAAATAAATAATATAGTTTAAAGATATCATGATTCAAAAACATGATATTTCACAGTTTGCAACTGCAATATTAATTAAATATGCTAAATTATTTTCAAAAACCCATATAATAATCTACTTAACATTTAAAATATATTAGTTTAATTGTATTTTTAGAGTTTCAAGAACACTTCAAGAATGATGACATCGAAATTTTTCGAGAGTGTCAGATAAAACAAACGAACATATCTTTCTATAAGGTCAGTGAATAATTCACTTTCAAAATAGATGAAATATATATGTTATAGCATACCTATAATATAAATTAAAATCATTATAATAATTAACATAATTATACCAAATAATCAATACATTTAAATCATAATACACTATCAAATGTGAACGCTTAACATTAAAAGACAATCTATTACCTTGAGTGTGTGTCATTCTATGTAATAATATATGTGATTGATGTGAAATTATATGAGTTTAATTTACTTAAAAATATTATAATATATCCTAACACGAATTAATAAATTATTATACATACGTTGTCAATTAGAATATTTTTTTCTACTATAACCCGTGTCATTGCATATATCATATCTATCACGTAGATGATTTTTTTTTTTGCATCTATTTTATTGTGGAAACGAATAGACTACATCTTAATTTCTATTTAGGTGAATATGCTTTAACTCAAAGTTCAATGCAATCAATACTTTCTAACTTGTCTAGTAAAGAACAAAATGGCATTCCATATGTTAACCTATAGCTCCTAACTGTGTAATAATAATTAATTAACAGTGTGAAGTTCAAGTGATTGTCAATATTTTTTATTTTAACTTGTATATGTTTTGTTTGTGTTCAATCTATATAATAATATAGATGAAGTTCAAGTTATTTAACGTTGCATTTCAAAAATGCAATATATAATTGTTAAGTTTTGAAAACATAATATTTAATAAATGTCATGTTTAAGAAATGCAATGATATCAAACTATATTATTTCATCGATTTTTTTTAAAAAAACAATATCATCCTCCTAAATTTTTAAATTTAATGTGATACTCTGGTGCTAATCCAACAAAAAAGCCTAATAACAACTACCAAGTATGTGGACATTATAAAATGTTATAGGGTAATGAGATCATGGACACCATGTCATCAATCTTGGTAGATTCCAATAATTTCATTGTTAATGGCGTACGGGTTTGAGTGGACGAGGAGGGCTTGAATCTTCAGAGCATGCACGGGGAAGGAAAAGGAATAAATGGTATTGGCTTGTAGCTGCAAGGCATATAATTGATTTGGGAATCTCTCAAAAAAGTTAGGTCAATATTGGATCAATACAGTGCCCGCCCACCTCTGCGCTTCTCCGGACATCGTTTTGGAATGGCCTTGTTAGGAATAAACACAACCTCTGAGATTTCTCTATTATAAACTATAACTCAAAATTGGTGAGGTTTAGAATAAAATAATCTCAAAAATAAAATAAATAAATAAATAAATAACAAGATACATTGATTCTAATAACATGATCTTTATACTTTAAGGAAATTGAATTGTGTTATTAGAAGCAATACAATATATATAGTCTCCGCTCTATTTTTTTAAAAATATTAAAAAATGTAGTAGTGATTATTTTTTAAATATTATTTATTTAAAAATACATATCAAATAATATAAAAACAAATACACCTATAGCCAAATTTATTAATTATATATTTTTTTATTTCTTTCCTGTGCTATTTAAAAAAAAAACATGTAATAGAAACCATATTTATGGTGGTGTGTTTGGAATTGCATTTAATTTTGTTTTTTAATTCACAAAATGCTCTCTCCATTCTTCATTGCCTCTTTTTATTTGTATGTTTTTACATGGTAACTCCATTGTTAAAATAACCACTCCTAACTAGTCTCCCAAACGTGAATTCAAATCATATTGGACAATGACAAAATAATATTATCTAATTGATATTAAAAAAATATGATATAATTATATCTATATATCATAACACTATATAATGTAAATTCTGTACATGTAGCATTCCATTCTTGTACAAAACAAGTTATTTTTTTATTATAAATTAATTAACAAGGATTATTATTATTATTATTATGGACTAGATATTACTTCAAAAAAAAAAATTAATAAAAGGTTGAATTTGAATTCCTTGAATTTTGTTTATAGAATGTAATTTTATACGAGTTTTACTGAATTTTTTTTTTAAAAAAGCTTAATTATGCAAAAATTATTATTTATAATTTTTTTAAATTTAATTTTTTCAAATTACAAAACAAAAACCATCGCAATACAACAAACAAACCAAATTAATATTTATTGATAGGGCATATCATAAATTGTGAAGTTTCACGGCATCAAGACGACAATTGACGGCAAAATAATTTCATATCAAGGAGGTTCCCATCACGGGCCTGACAATGCCATGATTTTCCAAGGGCTTCATTGATTTGCCCTATAAATGGCCTGTCTCGTATGCCTCCAACAAAGCCAACGGTTCCCTTGAAGCCACGTATTTTCCCAACTTGGATTCTTTTTCTTTTTTACAAGGGGTCAATTCAATAATAATTAATTATGCGTAATTAGGACCCTTGAAACCACATGTATAGATATGAATAAACTTCAACATGTAGGACCCTTGAAACCACATGTATAGATATGAATAAACTTCAACATGCTGCTATCTCTCTATAAATCCATGAAGTTAAACTTTATAGCATAAAATAATAATAAAATGGATATGGTGAAAGATTTGTTGTCAAATAACATAATAAATTGACAAACTAGATATGATTGATTGTCGATTTACAATTTTTAATTTCTATGGAAACCAAAAAAAAGTTAGGGAGTGTAAATAGGGATCTATTTGAAGCAGTGAAGTTATGATTATTTTTTAAAATATTTTTTATTTAAAAATATATTAAAATAATATTTTTTTTTNAAAAAACTAAAGAATCGAGTACATTTACTTAATTACTAAACTACAAGAACAACCTTTTAAGATTAGAAAAAAAAAGAGGAAATTGAATAGTATCTTTAGTAAAAAAAATTGTGTTTAGAAGTGCCTTTAAGAAGCTTGTTTACAATTCAAAACTCTTTATTAATTCAGTTTCTTATTTTATAATAAAATTTACTATGGATAATTAAAAAACATTATCTCAAATAACAGTATTCATTTAATATCACTAACTAATGTGATTCCTTTTATTCGAATATTTATTCTATGCCATTTACAAACCAATTCAAATCATAACATAGGCTCAAAAATGCATGGGCACTCGTTAATTAGTTTTTAAGATATTTGAAATTTATTAATACTCGTGTAATATGATTATTTTTTTATTTTTTTTATTATTGGTGCATTATTTATTAATTGCTCATCTTTATATTTCTGATTTTAAATTTTTTTCATGGTTATTGAGCTTGATGCCGAATAAAGCTCAGGTCATAGGACAACAAGTGAATCCAAAATATATATTTTTAATTTTTTATAAATAATCAAAATAATATTATTTAAAATAATTAATAAAAAATCAACAAATTTTAATTGAATTAACCGAGTTATTCCTGCCTAGTTTTAAAAAATATTTAATATTGCCGTCGCTTTTGCTTCTTCTTCTTCTTCTTCTTCTTCTTCTTCTTTTTTCAATCACAAAGAAAAGATAAATAACTTCTTATTCTTATACATATAATTTTATTTTAAATCATGATTTTATTAAATCTAAATTAATATTTTTTGTATTCATAAAGATATAATTTTACGTTTAAAAATTCATTTTACAACAATTTTAAAGCCAAGCCTTCTTGTTCATATCATATAAGTTAGTAAATGGACTTAAATACTAGGAAAAATACGTGACTACAATAATTAATCTTTCTCCATGGAGGATACTATCCTTTTCTTCACGTGGAAATACAAATCAAAGATACTATCCATGAAAGAAACACAACAAGAACTCAGTGAGTTGAGAAATAGTTCGAAAACTCCATTGACTTTGCTTCGTAGTTTAATTAGGGCATGAAAATGAAGCCACAGTACTTGTTTAGTCAAGCAGCCTCCTTGCTCAGCTCACACACGCATCTAAAAAGGAAGCAATCCTTGATTTGTAGCAAGAAACATGCATGGAATTCTTTGAAAGCTACTTTGCCTTTGCTGCTTCATCGTCTTTTGTTGACAAGTGAACCAAATTCCAAGTGCGATAATTGAGCTCATGATTTCTCCATAGTCAATAAACACTCGAGTTTTCGACCATTGTTTATTATTTGCAGCCCTCCTTTGGGTGTCCATTTCGAAACTCCCCATCCTTTTAGAACGTGGAGTCGATGTAGATACTACACTACATGTTTTTTTTTTTTTTAAAATCTTTTTATTGATTTTATAGTAATTAAAATAAATAGTTTTAAGAGAGGGAATGGTTTAAAATATTGAGAAATTAAAATGTATTCATGTAGTGAAGAACTTCTTTCTCATTCATGCATTTTTGTTTGGATAAAAAATGTCTCTTTCTTTTTATTTAACAATAACAACATCATGACTTTTATATATATATATATATATATATATATATATATCTGTCTCTTATACACATCTAGTTTCAGCATCGATTCATAAATTCCTTGAAGACAACTCAATTTCAACAGTGAATGCTAATTCGCNAAAAAGAATTTTATTATAAAAATATAAAAAATAAGATAATTAAATAAATAAATAAAGGAAGTGAAGGAGGTCAAAAGAATAAATTCCTTTAACATAGTTTTTTTTTTTACTCAAACCGACAACATATCATTGGTTTTAGCTTTTTTTTTAAATAAATAAATAATATATCATATGTATAACATTGTCTAATATAACTATTGAGATATTTTAGATTTTAAAACTCAAATTTCTATATATTTTCATATAAAAACACTCTATAATTTTCAATCACTTCACTTGCAACTTCAAAACAACATTTATTTAGTCTAAAATCACAAAAAAAATTAATTAAAAATACATTTCCTAATCCATATCTTCTATTTTTGGCTTGATTAGATTCGAACCCAAGTATTGAAAGTGGGAATTGAAATTTTTCACCTCACAAGCTTGCACAAGGAAAATAGATGGAAAAACTATAGAAAGAAGTATGATAGAATGTGAAATTGGAGAAATATAAGAAAATATCTTCAATGAAAAATAATACGAAGGGCATTATAGTAAGTGAGGGAATTGTAACGGCTAGTTAGCCTAGTACCGTTGGATGGAGATATCTGTTAAAAAACAAAAACGGCAAACAGCACGCTCCCCAAAGCAGCGGCGTCTCCCCCGTTCTCAATCTTTCTTCCCAATCGGAGAAAGAAAAAAAAATAAAAAAAAAATGGAAAAAAATCTACTTTAACTACATTTTTCACTCCTTTCTTGAACTCAACACACATTTCCCATACATAGAAGAAGGGGACCTACGGGCGTGCTAGGGTTTTTTCTTTCTTACAGGACATCACGGGTTTGTTTTGTGTACAAGGTTCGGTATTTACAACAATGAATATCTTCAAGAAAAAAACTTCTCCTAAAGGTACTTTTTTTTTTATATAAAGACATTTTTAAGTGGGTTTTGTTTAAAATTAGTGATTTATGTTGTAAAATCTTGAACTTTTTCAGTTTTGATGGAGTGGAGGGTGCTCTTGTTTATTTGGGTTTAATGGGCTGCTTTGAATATGTTGCTGGGTGTTCATCTATTATAATCTAATGTCAATGATTTGCTTGTTTAGCTTAAGTTTTTGAATGGAGGATCAGAGTTTAATTTGTTTGCTTTGCTATTTTTGATGCTCAATTTGCTTGTTTTGGGTTTTGAATATATGTTGTAAGTTATTGAAAAGTGATATTTATGAAGGCTTTTTATTTTTTAATTCAACAGAGGCTCTCAGGTCTAGCAAGAGAGACATGACCGTTGCCACAAGAGGTTTTTTTGCTGTCATAATTTTTTTTAGTCTAATGTTACCAAGGAGAATGCATGATTACTTCGGTCAATTTATTTATTAGCATGGTTGGAAACATTCTTTGTTAAAAGAATAACAAACCCATCATGGCTTTTTGATTTCTAGGGATTGAACGTGAAATTGCATCTCTTCAGTTGGAGGTATGTCGCTGTTTCTAGAATGCTTTTGGAAAAAATCTCACTACTGGTCTCTTTATTTTTATTTTCTATAAGCTGAGCTTTGCAATGCATTTTCAGGAGAAGAAATTGGTGGCAGAGATAAAACAAACAGCAAAAACTGGAAATGAGGCAAGTCTGTTAAATGTTCTTTGTAGTTATGAAATGGACAGCAGATGCAGATAGTTATAATCATGGGTTGGGGTTTGCATTACTGACCTACTGTGATCAGTTCTCAATCTTGGGCTACTATTATTTCTAATGAAACTCATTTGATATCATGGAAAAAGTGCTCACTATAAGAAGTTGCAGATTTTAGGGAATGAAATGGTTTGTGATTTCAAGACTTGTTAGGAATAAGGTTTTACAAATTGGAGTTTGTCTGTAGTCACTGCAAAATAAAAATTATTGTAGATTTACGGAATAAGATGGTTTGCGTTAATCGAGGCTTTTTTGTAAAAATTGTTCAAGAAATTTGAGTGGTCTGTAGTTACTGCATGATAGTGTGTGTGTGATCCATCAAAAGTAACTTAATCTTAGCTTGATTCAGTTTTGAGGATCTCTTCTTGAATAGCTTCTTTATAATTTAAGGCTATCGCACAATATTTGTATAGGCTGCTACTAAAATCTTAGCCCGGCAACTTGTTCGACTTCGGCAACAAATAACAAATTTGCAGGGGAGTCGTGCCCAGATCAGAGGTGTTGCTACTCATACACAGGTCACTTTCTATCCACAAAATCTAGTTAGTGAGATTAGAAGGATCTGCATTTTGTCCTTGTTTATCTGATGTTAGTGCCTTGATCGATGTTCACAGGCTCTGTATGCCAGCACTTCAATTTCAACTGGGATGAAAGGCGCAACTAAGGCAATGGTGGCTATGAACAAGGTATCAATATTGATGCTATTATAGCATAATGGTTTTTATCATTAATCCCATCCTATTTATGAGAAAGACATTCATAAAAATGGTAGCATAATGCTGCTAGAGTACAAAGAAATGTTGGAAATGTATGAAGAATCAAGTACTGCTAATTTATGATCTGTCCTGTGCTCCTTCTTGGATAGAGGCATTTTAAAATGGGAGTCATTCATACTCTATGAGTGCTTGGTACGGTATAATGTTCAGCAGTGATGTACCCTTGAATTCGCTTTTAATGTCAGCTATGGTTTGTTAGAGATGATTAAGGAAAAACCAAGTAGTACAAGTTATGATCTGGTTTTTTGCTACTTGTTGCCAGAGACATTATAAAGCTCAAGTCATTTATACTCAATTGTTGCACTGGTAACATTTTCAATGGCTACATATCCATTGTTTGGCTTGTACTGTGTTGATAGAATGAGAATGTTAAAAATAACATAAAAATATAAATGAGAGTATTAGATGAGCTAATGTTGTGTCCCAGTGCTACTTTGTGGTAGAAAGGCGTGAAATGGAGCTGGTTGCCTAGAATGCAGTGTGTTCATCAAAGTGCTGTCATAATTCATTGAGCTTGTAGTGCTTATTTTGAAAGGCTAAACATTAAATATAGCATAAAAATATAAATGCGAGTATTAGATGAGCTAATGTTGTGTCCCTGTGCTGCTTCACAGTAGAAAGGTGTACAACGAGCTGATTGTAGATTGCAGTGTGTTCATCAAAGTGCTTGCATAATTCATTGAGCTTCTAGTGCTTAACTTGAAAGGCTAATCTTCTGATATATGTGAAACCATTCTGATTAGTCAACTGAAATACTGTCAATACCTTGCTTTTTAACAGCAAATGGCCCCAGCAAAACAAGCTAAAGTGATCAAAGAGTTCCAGATGCAGTCAGCAAAAATGGACATGACGGTAACTCTGTTTCTTTCCTATAACTTCTTCCTCCCTGTGTAGTTGGTGTTCCAATACTTCTTCTAGCAATTTAATGATTATTCCAATGTTTTTTGGACGGATCATGGTGACAATGTGCAAGATGTCCCTTGGCATCAAAATGTTGAATGGATTTGAGTCATTGTATAGACTGAATTTTTCTCTATGACTCTGATTTTGTTAGATAGTTCTTTATGCTGGGAATTCCTAATATCTTATTGAGTATTTTGCAGATTGAGATGATGTCAGAGGCTATTGATGAGACTTTAGACAAAGATGAGGCTGAAGAGGAAACAGAGGAGCTCACTAACCAGGTGAAATATCAATAGCAACATTTTACTTTGTTCCTAGTTTTATTTTTAAGGGGACTACTTCACCTTTCATTCAACTATCTCTTGTAGGTTCTTGATGAGATTGGCGTGGACATAGCATCTCAGGTTTGTTTCTTTGGGATTAAATTGTCTCATGTAATGTATGCTTTCTTAATTTCTGGGATGGCCAATCAAATGTCTGATTCTGATCCTTGTTTTCAACAGTTATCTTCAGCTCCAAAAGGTCGGATTGCATCAAAGAATGCTCCTAATACTGTTTCAAGGTACGATACAACACTTCACTTTGAATTAATGTTCATTATTTAACCATGTTGAAAGAAAAAAATGGTCCAAGCAAAATTAGTATATGGCATTGCTTCCCGGGTGAAACTCTCAAGTTGTTGATATCATACATGCCTTACTCCTCAGTCCTCAGTACATATGAGTATGAGGTAAGCATGTATTGAATTCCAAGCTATTTTATTTTAAATTAATTTAAAATATATTACATGTATTATTTTATTAAACTCTTAAATTAATTAAGGATATATTTTAAATATTATTTTATTAAATACTATTCAATTTTTACATTGTTTTTTTTAATAAGGTTATGACAGTCTTTTAAAAATATTAGTAAACATTCTTTTATGCAACCAACCAACCGTAATTGTTTTTTTTTTTTGTGAGCATCTATTTTATTATTATATAATTAAATAAAAAATAGTCTTTTTAAGAAATAAATTTTTAACCCATGTGGATTTACCTAACTTACAAGTTTGACGAGTCAACATAGATCGATTCAAGATATCGTGGGATCAATATTTTTTAAAAAACTTCATCTTGAAATCTCATTTTCAAGCCAAATAGGGTTTTAAACTATTGTTTCGGTTTTTTTTTTGATCTCTTAAGTTATTCGTTCACATCAAATTGAATAGTCCATCATGACATGCCTACAATTTTCAATTGGTTTCAGGAGGACAATGTTCAAATATAAATTTTATCATGATATAATCTCTAATATTAAATGCATTGTGATGCTTATGTAAACTAACTTGATGTTTGCATTGTGCATTACTTGTTTGAACCTTTTATATGATATCAACATGCAAATCATGTATTTTACATGTAAAAAAATAGACATGGGAAGGTGTAAAGGCTTTCTAGATTTATAATAGTGAGTAACTTCAAATGAATTCATGCTTGTAGACCTGTTGACTGAGTTATTATATGCAAATTATATGTAGAACTAAATCTCAATTTTTATTATAGTAACTTACCAGACACCTTAAACGGTTGACTAAGCTTTGATTGGCTATCTATTTAGGGGTGGGGTGAGGACTAGAGAATTTCAACTTGGTATCAACATTATATCAATGGGTCTTTAAAAAATAACTCATAAATTACACATCCTTATATGAGACTATGGTTTTAAGGAGTCCATACAATTTGATGATTTCATCAAAATAAAATTTAACATCTTTAGAGGTATCTGTGGTCTTGGTATAGTAAGTGAGCAAGAAACGAGTAACAAACACAAATAGCTAACATCTATTTAGGGGTGGTGGGCATTGGAGAATTCCAACTTGGTATCAACAATATATCAAAGGGTCTTTCAAAAGTAATAGCACATATGAAACTATGGTATTGAGGTGTCCATACAATTCAATGATTTGATCAAAATAAGATTTATCATCTTTAGAGGTATTTATGGTTTTGGTAAGGAATTAAATGGGCGAGAAACAAGTAACAAACACAAATATAGAATCATGCTTACATCTTTCAAGGGCAATTGGGTACAAGAAGAGACCAGTGTAAAGACTAGTTTTTTTTTTTTCCTATGCTTGACATTGATTAATTGACCTAATAATGTCTTTTTTTAACATAAAAATTGATGTTTCCTCTCCCAAAAGATCTCCTTATGAGTCTCCCAAATCAATAAATCACAAATTGATATTTTTGGGATACAAAAGTTTGTTATCCTAAAACAAATACTCTAATTAGAGGTAGTAACTATTTACAACAAGGTGATGTTTTTCTTTTAGAGCTATATATACCTCTCTAAACTCCAAATATGATTCATATCCCTTTTTAAGGCTCTTAAACTCTTTAATTTGAATGCCTTTTCAAATTAACATTCCCTTTCTTATATGGTCTTATTTCTCCCAATTCAATATCATGCACACCACGTACTAATATTTGCGAGATACAAAGTTTGTTATCCTAAAATATACCTTTATTGGAGTTTGGCTCGTTCATTTGAAGAGTTTGTGCATAGTTCCTCTTCAATTTGTTCTTCTTCTTTAACACCCACACTTGTCCCTCAAGCTCCTCTCCTCTAAAGCAAGTGTCTCATTGTCATCCTAGTGTGTTCCTCTCCTAAAAAATCATTAATGTGCAAGTTTTGAAAGAATTTCTCAAGTGATTTTTGAAAAGAGACAAGAATGAAGTCCCTCTTACTTTATTAGCTGTTGTTCTGCGTGAACAATAGCTGCACAATAGATAAGGTTTAATTTTGGATCAATTAACATTTTACCCTCACTAATGCTCTCCCAATTCTAGTTCGTTATAATGCCTCATCATTGCCCTCAAATTTTAACCTAAGTTGAAAAACATGTCAAAAGACCCCTCATAAAATTTTAGTCAATATCATAAAATTGGATAATCGATAACTTCATGCCGAAATCTGAATTTTGCATGCCATGTAATTTACTCAAATCATTATGGGTCTTACACTAATTTGTTAGAGATTTCTATTCATAAAACTTTCCTCTGAGGGTTTTTTATAGCATTTGGTCCCAATAGCATGATTGTGCTCAAGATTTATACTGGAAATTAATGTTTCTCACGCATAATTTATTTGAAACTTCCTTATATTTTATAAATAATATCACCAAAATTTACAAAATTGTCTTCTTTAAATCATTGTTTTATCTGATCATGATTTACACTATACACTCAACTCTTTTAGTAATGTTGGTCATTTAGTAACCTTAAATGCATGTTTTAAGGTTAGGTTCATGATAGATGTAGACTCTAGATTGGACATTAAAAAGCGTAACTCTTGTTGTCCTCAAACTCTTTTAACCTGTTTTAGATAACCACTATGTAAATGCATGCAACACTAGTTTAAAGATGCAATTAAGATGACAGCAATTCTTATCAAGTGAAACTCAATAAAAAAATAAAGTCAAATTTGGTTTTTTTAGATCAATCAATACCAAAATAGATCAAGTGTAAATGGTCAATCAAACAAAAAAATCACAACATTTTATAAGTTTAGGCGATCCACATTTAATAAAAAAAACTATATACTAAATATGAATGACAAAGTTAGATGATGGACAAAAATATAACAAGAGTGAGAGGGAGATTTTTTTGGATTGCTAGGTACGAAAGTAATAATAATGACAATATTGAACACTAAGTGAAATTCTAGAGAAATAAATTCAACAAATCAAAGTGTTGAGTGATTAAGGTGAAAATGAGACCGCTTGGATCATGAAAATTGGGTTGTTTATTGCTGCTCATGCTGTTTCTGTTGGGCCCGATGTGGTGGTTATTGCTTCTGCAATGGGGCTGCCGGAGTTGGTGTTTTTGCTGCTGGTGCTGTCAGTTACTGCTGCTATAGTTTGGGTAGCTAGAGTGGCTGTTCAGAGGGGGGTTCCAGGGGTGAGATGGGCAATTTTATGGTTTGTTTGGGCCTTTTGTTTGTGGCATATATGGCTGTGTTGTCAACTGTTTTATGGCATGTTTAGGTGGCATAGATGCTTTTGTGGTGACTGTTTAGTGGTTGGATCGTTTGATTGTTAGAAACAACCAAAACTAGATTTTCATACTAAAATTGACGCGGGACAACAATGAATTGAAGAGGAGAACCATAGTAAGATAATGAGAGGAGAAAGTGTCTATCGCAAAAGTGCAATTTTTTTAATCAATCATTAAAAGAAATGTCAATTTCATAAGTCTATGCCCCAATCAAAACATTATCAATGATTGAGCTAACAATCCATTGAAATAAAATAAAATAATGTGTGTGCACAGTCCGGTGTCTTCACCAATCCTTATATTAACATATTGTCCGCTAGGATCAATGGTGCATTGGGATGATGCTAGTTGTGTTGGTGGTGATGGTGGGGTGTGAATGTAAGGAAGTAATGTGGTGCAATATTTTGGGAGGTGATGTGGCACCAGTTTAGCTTTTATCATGGATCACCGCCAAGAGTATCTTTCACGGTCTAAGTATCTGAGATAGGTGTTTATTGAGATTTGTCCAGAAATTTGTTCAATTGAACTTAAATCAGATGGGGGTTCTGAATGCGTGGGGGCACTGTGATGATAAAAACATTCTCTGTTAACAGTAGACTGGTGCGAAAGCTTCAATCCAGCACCTGAATGCAAGTTCTGCAAAGCTGAAGTTTTCCATTGACGGCAAGGAGATGTAAATGAAGTCTTTGCTCATCACTAATGATTTGGTGTCCTGGATATGTTCTTTGATGGGGAAAAAAAAAAACTTAAGACTAGTAATTTTGACATTTTGGTATTTGTCTGCTCCCCACCACAAGTTTGTTGTCCTAATGAACTCTCTTTATTTGAATTTGAATGCAGCCCCGAGCCTCCCAATGTTGATGATCTTGAAAAAAGATTGGCCTCTCTTCGACGCGTTTAATTTGGAAAACTTGGAGCAAAATCTTGTTGGGTGTAGATTCTTACAAAAAGTCACATGCATGAAAATGCCAAGAGTATCAGTAGCATTGTTTGTGTTATACATGTTCTACTTATGAGAAGAAAAAAAGTGTGAATATTGAAAGATATTCTGGTTTTGTACTAGCAAATGGTTCTCTCTGCATCAGTTTTGAAGCTGAATTCTTTCCTGTACAGTACTCTTCTGGGCTAGAATTGGGTTACAGGAGTGCGTGGTCGAAGGGCCAAGAACGCTTAAACTGCCTCCATGTCCTCCTGGAGAGGCAAACACCACCTGAATACATGATGAGAACAAAAAAAAGTTTTAAGCATGGTATAACTTGCAGTCTCCGCTTGCAATTGAGTTTTAAATTGTGTTTGGATAATTGTTGTTTAAAATTATTAGTTTTTACTCTCTCTTTTTTAAATTGTTTTGATGTTTTAATGTTAAAAATAATTTTTAAAAATTAAAAAAATATTATTTTGATATATTTCTAAAAAAACATTTTAAAAAACAAATTAATAGTGTTCTTCTTAATTTCACAGCCACTTGTTTTAAACGTTAGCAAATCTAATAACCCTAATGTGTCAACATGGGCACTGAAGTAGTTGCACGGGGAAGAGACAGACATGACATGATATAAGTCAGTCTTGAGAATAGTTTTAGAGTTAATTTATTTAATTTAATTTCAAAAAATAAAGTAAATAATATTTCTATCTAAAATATTTTATATTTTAATATTTTCAAAATTAAGTACACTATGTTTTATATTTTCAAAGCTGGGCATGTTAATTCATCTTTTCAAAGCTGGGCTAGTCCTTACGATGCCCTTTTTCATCAGCATATTTTATGAGCTGAGTGCGGAGCTTTATACAACTCAGCTAGTACAAACACTCTTTTGATATATATATATATATATATATATATATTATTGGAATGTGGAGATTTTGGTATTGAAGAGAATTATTTGCCTCAAAAGATTAGGTGTTTCTTCCTCTCTGTTGAAGAGGGTAGTTATGATTTTTTTAATATTAAAATATATTAAAATAATATTTTTTATTTTTTTAAAAAAATATTTTAAATTCAGCACGTTAAAACATAAAAAATAGTTTTTAATAATTTTATTTTAATTTTTTTAAGAACATAATTTGTATTATGGTTTCAGTGGCATAGCATGAATTTAGAAAAATATATAAAATAAATTATCCATGAAATTAAAAAAACGGATGAGATTGGTTTTAAGTTTTCATGTAAAATTAATATATTATTTTAATAATTTGATAATAAGTTTTGCGTTGTAACTTATTTGTTGAGAGTTGGAACCTTAGTGGAAGCTGATAAATAATTTTAGTTCATAAACAGCACTGGGTCCGTATACTATTATTCTATTGTTCGCCTCTTATAGAAAGATAAAAAAAGAAAAAAGAAAAGGTGCAAGCTTATAGAACAATCTTATTGGCCTTTTGAGTTTTTTTAATCTTTTAATTTTATTATTTAATATATAATTTTTATTTCTTTAGGGTCTCCTCCTTTTTTCCCATCCTTTCTCTATTATTTTTTTAGATTTTATTTTATTTAATTTTTTAATATTAAATTGATTATAAATTAATTTTTATATTTTTTTATCATATATTAATTTTTTAATCTCATTATTTAATATATATTTTTAGTTTATTTATCTTTTTTTTACTTTCATACTTTAATATAAAATTTTTATTTAATTTTATTCTTTAATATTAAATTGATTTTTTTTTAAACTTACACAATAAACAAGATTGTTCTATCCAATTTAATTTAAAACTCGAGTTATACTCGGCCAATCAATATAATAAAGTTTTAAACAATTTAAATATCATTTTTTTTCAATAACCTAGGTAATCTACTACACCAAAATGCCCCTAAATTTAAGTACAAAATCTAATACAATACCTTTTAAATACTGAAATCACACCAACCACCATTGTCATTTGGATAGCTATTAGGTTAGACTATCCTAAATTCCGCTGATTGTCTAACTCTTGAGGAGAAACACAGATATGCATTTCCTTTACTTCCAAAGTCCTCCTTTTTTTTGGGGGGGTCGAGGAAAGTCTCTAGATAAGCTCTTCATTGAGACTCTTGTACAATTTTGCTTAATAAATTTATACCCTTTATTCCACCAGGCTAAAATAAATTATTAGGAGAAGACTCTAGATAAGCTCTTCATCGAGGAATTTAGGAGAAGATTATTCAAATAAATTACAATTTATATAGTTTGAAGCCCTTTATTCTTATCATAATTTAATTGATGCAAAGTCTGATGTAATTTATACATTTATATCCAAACTTTTCAACACAAGAAATATATTTAATTTTTATTATTTCATAGACATTGACCATTGATATAAGAAAAACAATAATATTCGTACATAAAATATGTTATCCCAACTTTGAACACGTAGACTGGTTCACAAAAATTAATCTATATAATATATAAATTAATATCTCAAATTCAATAAAATATCTCAAGATTGATTGAAAGTTCTAATGAGAGCGGGTCTAAATAAAGAAAGTTTTCCCACCAATGGCTTCTCTGTTGAAAAAAGAAGGAAATGAGGTTAGTTCTTGAAATAAAAAAACATTGGGGCTGAACGAGAAACAAATCAGAATTCATACCCTTGACAGGTTCTATTTTCTAACTACAGTCCTCAAATATTTGACCATATTCTTCTTATAATTACCAAAACCTCCTCGATTTCTTTCCTTCTTTTTTCCTTACCCAAATCCGAAATTAAAATCAAAATCCATTCAATTCGCCGTCCTAAACAGCTATCCCTCGATTTCATCAATCAATAAAAAAACCCATTTTGTTTTTTTTCCTCAACAAATCCAATTTCTTTTTTTTTTGAAGCAATACAGGTTTTTTTTTTTTTTTTTTTTATTTTGACTGCCAATTTTAATTGATATTCTTGTTTTAATGCTAAATTCCCGCCTTGCCTTTTTTTTTTCTTTTTTTCTTTTTGCTGTTAATTTTCTTTTTTGGTGTTAAAGTTTGGTTCTTTTTAATGTTTCTGACGTGGGTTTTTTGATGTTTTGTTGTAGAGAGGAAGAGAAAGATAGACAGAGAGAGATGCAAAGCCAGGTGGTGTGTAGAGGGTGTGCAAGTGTATTGTTATATCCAAGTGGAGCTTCTAACGTTTGTTGTGCTTTATGTAGTACTGTTACTTCCATTCCTTCTCCTGGTATATAGTTCAATTCCCTCTCTTTTTGCTTGTCTGTTGAACCCTTTAATGTTTATGTTGTTATGTGTATGTTTTTAGCTTTTTCTAATGTTCACCGCAGGCACAATGAATGTTGGTTATTTTGAAATTTTGGGTTTTTGGGTTTTGTTGTTGTTTGTTAATTGGTAGCGCTATGTTAAATCCCCCCCCCCCCCCNCCCATCTGAAATCTTGTTTTAGTGTGTGTGTTCTAGGAGATGGTTGTTTTGAAGAATTGTTGATCGGAAAGGTGGGAGTTGTGGGTTTTAGACGAGATAGTTGATTCAGGTTGGTTTTGCAGTCGATGTTTTTGAAGGCTGATTCAGATTTGAGTTGATGATTAACTTTGGAGTTTAGAGTTTCGTCGAAGTTGTTGCACTTAATGTAGTTTACCACAGTGTGGTAGACAAATCGGATTGTTTCTGCATAGTGGAGTGCCATCTAAGATCTGCCATGGATTTGAGAAAAGGAATGCAGAATCCTGGTGTTACCCACAGGGCAT
The DNA here is from genome assembly GCA_015708895.1 of Populus ilicifolia. Taxonomy (NCBI): domain Eukaryota; kingdom Viridiplantae; phylum Streptophyta; class Magnoliopsida; order Malpighiales; family Salicaceae; genus Populus; species Populus ilicifolia. The sequence continues at coordinate 242,590 of SRLM01001097.1, forward strand.
TGAAGTTTCATGCTAAATTCCTTATCCGCCTTCCATGAATTATACTGAGTGCCAATTTTGTGCTAAATTCATAATGACCCCCCCCCCCTTTTTCATGAGAAAATGCCTCAGTATTGTTTCATTCTCTTTTGGGACAAATCTAAAAAAGAAAAGTAAAACAAATCAAGATGTGGAGAGAATTTTAATTTAGCCTGGATATAATCCAAATACATGGTAATAAGATATTTGGGTCCAACTGCAATCTTGCAGGGATGGACATGGCTCAACTCATATGTAGAGGTTGCAGGTCATTGCTAATGTATCCACATGGGGCAACAACCATGAGATGCTCCTGCTGCCATGTAGTGAATGTTGCACCAGGTAAAATGCAAAATTTCATGAATAAGATATGTAAAATCATCTCAGGACATTTGGCTAATTTGAATTGGTAATTTGCAGATTAACTTATTTAGCCTGCATCATAACAACAGATAGTCTTGCCTTGTTTTTCTTTCTATCATATAAAGGTTTATGTTGGTAAGATGTTTGAATTTCTCTTTTCCTCGGTGGACATTGTCTGTGCCTTAACAAAACATTTAGAAATACACTGAAAGAAAATGTTATAGAACTATCAGCTGGGCAGTGATCTTAGTTAATTGTATGAGCTGACTTCAAGATGTAGTGGGAGGAATGGTGTCTTTTAATTGGACGAGAATGTGTTTTAAAACTTCTACCTCACTTGATCACTCATTATGCCGTATGCATTTCTAGCACTTGCTTTCTTTTAATAGTTGTTGACAGTATTTTCTGGATTCTTTTTTATCAAGTAACTGCTATTGAGTTTTTAAAGTTGATAACATTTGGAAAGATTAGTAGCTGTTGCATTTATGGTTATTAAGAGTGGTGGCATGGATTTACTTTGATATCCAGTTTCTACCATTTTACCTATTGTCATTGAAACTGGAAGCTGTCTGATAAATTTTCTCTGACATGCACTAGATTTTGGGGAACGGGCTCAGGAAACGTTGCTTTTATTGGCTTCATTTGCTTACTTTGTATCATTTCATTTCTAAATTTCATATACCGATTCTACTGAGTTTCCTTTATATTACACCTGTTTGGTGCACTGATTTGTTCTCTCTGATTTTTTGGCTATGTGAGAAGGATATAACCAGGCTGCTCATGTCAACTGTGGGAACTGCCGGACTGCTCTTATGTATCCAAATGGATCTCCATCTGTCAAGTGTCCTGTCTGTCACTATGTTACTAATGTTAGTGTAAGTGCATCAATGCACTGATTATATTAGGGCACCAGTCTTTACCTGACGAGTGGTTGTGAAATCTTGAAAATTATCACTAGTTTTGGCTCAAGTTTTGAGCTTCTGTTATTTAAGTTAATTTCATTCTCCTGATATGAACTTAAGTACTTCACACACTAATCTTCCATTGAAAATTGCTCAAATTTATGAAGCTTAACAAGTGAGCTCTGCCCTTGAATTTGTGCACATTGAATCAAGATTGTATCCTGTTAATGTTTTCTCATGAACAAATAGTTTATCCAATATTCCAATGCCTACAAATTATACAGATCTATATTTAGATTATACTTTTTTTTTTTGAATCTTTGGATGTCTGTAATGATCTGTACTGTCTGGTTGAGATATTTGAATTCTTAGGTCAACCAAGATATAAAGGGAATGGATGGATAGTGGATTATGTCCTGTAGTCATAAGCAGTTTATCTAACATGATTATTGCCACTCTTTTTATGGATTGCCTTTACCATCATTAAATTTTACAATTTTTTTCCCATCCTTTCTACATCCTGCTACATTGCATTATTCATTTCTTGGCAGTTGTTGCCAACCATCTACTCTCATTATGAAGCTAAAGCCTAAAGGTTTATATGCATATGAGGATCAGAAATCTTTTATTTTGTTAGTTGAGGACATGTAACAAGTTTCAAATGGGCTTTTCATATGCCATTGCAATTGACTTATAGCTCCTCATTTTCCAGTTCTCTGTGCTATGCCAATAACCAGTGTCTTCACAACTTAACTAAGTCTGTCAACATTGACCCAACTTGGAAATCTTTCAATGGTTCTAAGTGTTTGCTGATACAGTTTGCATAGCACTGTTTTGTACAGCTAACCTTGACATTTTCTTAGTTTTTTTTCCCCTGCAACGATTATAAGTGTGTTTTATTCTTTGACAAAATTGTCTCTCTTCTGAATGGATGTTAGCTCTTTGTACTTTCCAGACACCTTTTGATTCGGTTGGAATGGTCCAAAAGAGCTATATGTTTTTCTAATTCTCGACATGGATTAGTTCCTCAGTATTTCTTGATTTAAGATCATTATAACTATAAACAAAGGAGCAGGATAGCTGGCTTCATGAAATTCAATTTTTGTCTCTTGTGTGTGTAAAGAAAAGACTTGGGATTGTATTTCCATGAACTAGACAATTCCCTAGAGTGTCCATGTTACCATGAACAGATACCATAGCTTTGCATATACATTTCTGTTTTTGGCATCTGAATGATTTGTCTGAATGGTTTATTTGATCGCTTCACTTTTTCCTTCTTTGGTCCTTGTGTGAGCAATAATCTTTTCACTCATTCTATATTATGTGTCTTGCAGATGGCTAACATGAGAATTCCGCTTCCAGCAAACAGACCTAATGGTATAGGTGGAACAGCACCATCTACTTCAATGGTAAGCAACTGGACTTTCTTTTCTTTTTCTGGTCGCAAATGCCACAAATCCTGGTTATTTTGTATCTGGTGCTAAGTAAATCTGCTGTTTTCGCTCTCTTACCTGTGGCCATTGCCCCATTCTCAGACTCGAACTGTGGTTGTGGAAAACCCCATGTCTGTTGATGAAAGTGGCAAATTGGTATAGCTCAGTTTGATTACTCCAACTTTTCTTATTAGAAAAATCTGTTTAATTTTTCCTGTCCTTTGATTTTCCATTCATTCTGTTGGAGTAGAATATGTGCCGATAAGATCTCTGTCAATTGCAGGTCAGCAATTTTGTTGTTGGTGTCACTACAGAAAAAAAATAACCCGGTGAGATTTTGAAATCTTGCTGTATATTTGGTAGGTAATGGTCCAGATTCATGCTATCGCTGTGAAGAAGGATACGAAAATTCGTTGTGTATATTTTGTTTAAAATAGTCGTGAGCAACATTTGTTCAAAAACCATCTTGAATACACATACTGTTGGAGAAATTTGACGTGTGGATGTGTACAATTTGAGAATATGAAATTTGATTCATGTGTATATTTTGTTTCTGTCTCCTTGATTAATGAACCAAAACATGAGTGAATGTGCTTGTACCTTTTCAAAGTGAACTATCAAATGCTGCATGCAGTGAAAATATGCTTATTTGTACTTCTTGAACCCTAGATTCTTGAAGATAAATTCTGTATAATTGAATCTAGTTCTATCATTAGAATCCAGTTTGAGACTTTCCAAGGAAGTTGTTTTAGCATTATGGTTTGTTTCTTAACAAGGTAATGACTTCAACACAGTACAAAGTAAATTTGTCGGGGGAGTTATATTCACTTATCTAAACTCTTCGAGTGAAATGGCTGTATTTGTTCCTGTTCTTTAAGTGAGCTGACTGGACTGGGTTTTATTTCATGAATGGCAAGCCAATGTTTCTCCAGCTTATGCTGAAAGAAAAATGAGAAGACAAGCTCTCCATTAAGAAAAAAATAAAATAAAATTGAAAGAGATCACCATGGATGACATCTCTGAAAATATAAGGAATGTTTGGTATTGTAGTGCATGGTAATTTTAAAATGTTTTTTTTACTTGAAAATATATTAAAATAATTTTTTTAATTTTTGATATCAATATATTAATTTTATAAAAAAATATTAAATTAATATTCTTTCAAGTTAAACATAGTATATCATAATTTACTAGATGCCTTACCTCGTGCCATGCTGCGAGTTTGTAACATGTTTGTATGTTGTTATGGATTTATATATAAAAAATTATATGAAAAAAATTATTGTAATTCATAGTGTTTAAGTAAAAAACTATAAAGTTAAATTTTTAATTAGATTAATATTTAAAAAATAAAATGAACAAAGAAAATTTTGAAAAAAATTAAAATTATAAAGTTAAATTTTTAATCAAATTAATATTTAAAAAATAATGAACAAAGAAAATTTTGACAAAAGTCATAGCAAGAAAAAAAAATCATGCAGAGAAAATACTGTAGCAATTTATAGTGTTTCATGAAAAAATTTATAATTGTAATTTTCAATCAGTTTAATATTAAAAATAATAAAATCGATAAAGATATTTAAAAAAATCATAACAAAAAAAATTATATGAAAAAACACTATATTAATCCATAGTATTTTTTTTTTAAAAAACTACGAAATTAAATTTTCAATTAACTTAATATAAAAAAATAAAATCAAAAGACAATTCTAAAAAAAAACAAAAAAACATGTGGGAAAATATTTTAGCAATCCACCGTGTTTAAAAAAAATTAAAAAGATTAATTTTCAACCAGTTTCATATTTAAAAAATAAAATCAATAAAAATAATCCAAAAAAACATAAAATTAAAAAACAAAAACATATGAAAAAAAAAATTAAAGTTGAATTCTCAACCAGCTCAATATTAAAAAAAATTGATAAAAATAATTTAAAAAAAATCATTAAAAATAATTAAAAAAACCATGTAGAAAAATATTATAGCAAAACAAAAATTATATGAAAAAACATTGTAATAATCTAGAGTATTTTAAATAAAAAAACTACAAAGCAAAATCAACAAAAACTATTTTAGAAAAGAGAAAAAATTCATAAAAAAAAGCCATATAGGAAAACATAATAATAATCCATAATATTTTGTTTAAAAAATACAAAACTAAATTTTTAACTAGTTTAATATTAAAAAAATCAATAAAGATAATTTTAAAAAGAAATATAAAAAAAAATAAAAAAAACATTCTTAGAAAAAAAACGTACATGGCCTAAAAAAAGAAAAGTAAAAGAAAAAAAAAAGCATGGGGCGTGGGAAAACTACTATAATTTCCCCACAACTTTAACAGTATTAGTTTATAGCTTGAAACACAAAAACCAGAAAAAAAGAAAAAAACTGGACCTATTGACATGGAGTCCATTTCCCCTCTGAAAAGCGAAAGCGATCCCTGTCCAAGTATGAATAAATAAGCCACTGACATCACCCAAGTTCTTCTCTTGGTTAGCCCCAAAAGGCATTCTTGGGATTTGTTCGAGGAGAAGAATCCTCCAAAATTCCAACATAAGCAAGCAAGTGGCATAGAAAATTATGAACCTTGCCTTTGGTGAACAGAACTGATATCTACTGAAAGGGAAAGGAGACTTCCTAACCACCAAAACCAAAATGTGAGATTAAGTTGATGGTTAGACCACCCAATGGAAGAAAGTAGCACCTCCGGCTTACTAGACTCAACAAAAGAATTTGGTCATCCATTTTTATCTTTTCTCTTAAACTATATATAATGCCTTCCTTGTCTAGGCCTAACATCATAGTTGCTCCATTCATCCTATCCCAATCTCTCTATTCTCTTTTGTCAGCATGGCTTTGCAAAGTGAAGACAAACTTGAGGTTGGATACTCTAGCTTACAGCCAAAGACAAGGAAATTGGTTCTTTTGATGCTAAGGGTGCTTGCATTTTTTGCCACAGCAGCTGCAACAGTTGTGATGGGACTCAACAAAGAAACTAAAACTCTTGTGGTTGCCACTGTTGGGAGTACCCCGATAAAAGCCTCTCTCACTGCCAAGTTTCAACATACCCCAGCATTTGTGTAAGCCTTGTTAACTCATTTACTTTGCAAGCACATAAACATAGGAATTAGGATGGAGATGTTCAATATTCCTAATTAAGTGTCTAAGATATGATGTACAGGTTCTTTGTGATAGCTAATGGATTGGCTAGTATCCATAACTTGGTGATGATTATGGGGGACCTTTTTGGACAGAAGCTTGATTACAAAGGGCTGCGCCTTGCCATGATTGCCATCTTAGATATGGTAATATTCTCCGAACATTTCTCCTTCCAAAAAGAGAAAAACTGTTTATTAACCAAAATATATCTTGCCTAAATGTTTGCAGATGACAGTGGCTCTGGTTTCTGGAGGGGTTAGTGCTGCAGCTTTCATGGCTGAGCTAGGCAAGAATGGAAATTCACATGCAAGGTGGAACAAGATCTGTGACAAGTTTGAAACCTTCTGTGACCATGGTGGTGGTGCACTCATTGCTTCCTTTGCTGGTCTTATTCTCATGCTGATTATTAGTGTGATGTCTATCATCAAGCTTCTAGTTAAACCAAAACCAGATAGTACCATTGTAGTCCCATAATGTAGTGGACTAAATGAATCCTTTCACTTTGCATCATTTTCTGTTGTTTGTGTATTACTCTTGAGAATAATCAAGAATGTAGCCTCCAACCTTCTTTAGTTCCAAGAATTGTTACATTGGCCAGAGAAATGCTATCTAGTTGCTTTTAACAACTCTGCGACAAAGATAATTCCGTAAGAACATGAAAATGGCTTAATTCTAAGGCTAAGAAAAATCTTCTTATAACGAGCTCTTGGACTTGCACTTGTAATACGCGTCTGCGTCAATAATATTACTGGAATACAAGTATGAGGTTGAAGATTTGTTTGAAGTTATAGCTGGTCGTCGCTGAATCGATCACACAGTTATGTATTCATTCGTTAGGTGCAATTATTAATTCTTGCCTAGCATTTCTCCAAATCCCGTGTTCTATGTGGCATGCAGATGAGCTTGCGTCTGCGTCTCTGGTATCTAGAGGGGCTAATGCCCGCAGCTTTAATGCAGAGCTAGGGAAGAATGGTAATTCGCATGCAAGGTGGAAGAAGATTTGTTGAGTTTTGAAACCTTCTGTGACCTTGGTGGTGGTGAAGCCATTGCTTTCTTCGCAGCCCTTCTTCTCATGCTGAGCATTAGTGAATGTTATACATGATGAAGCTTCTAATAAACAAAATTCTGAAGTAGCTTTGTAATAATTAAAGAATAAAGAACGTTGTCCTCCCAGCCTTGTTTTTAGTTTCAAGAAGTATACAGTGGGCTGAAATGCTTAGTTCCTTCAAACAAAAATGTCAAAAAAGTTGAATTTGCTGGCACTAAAAAATTCTCCGGTGCTAAGACCAAGAAAATCTTCTCTTATCTACTCTGTGCAAGTGAGTATTTCAAGACTATTACTTGATAAAATCTTTACCTCTATCGTGCTTCCATAGTCGACATAGATACGTAATTTATGGAACTCCCAGCTGCCTTGTCCTCTGCCTTGCTCTCTGCATTGCTTGAATTCGATTGATTGTCCGTACTATATGTTGCGCATGAAAATGCCGGCTGTTTGAGCAATGGTAATTGTGCATCATTAGTTAACATCGATAGAACATCTGACATAGTAGGCCTATCGTTCACATTATCTTCTACGCATAGCAAGCCCACATGAATGCATCTCAACACTTGGTCTTCAGAGCAAGAATCCCTCAATGTTGGATCCACTAGCTCAAATTGGTTACCTTCTTTCCATAGCTCCCATGCCTGAAAACAAATTTAGTTGGTGCAAACATTGAAAGCTTACATGCAGAAGTACTATAATAACATATGCTTTTGAACAACATGAAATGGACTTACATATCCCAGAAGGTTGAGAGGGGGATCCATTTGAAGAAGGCCACGATTTTTCCTACCGCTCACAATTTCCAACACCAAAACTCCAAAGCTGTAGGCATCAGATTTCACAGAGAAAACGCCTTCCATGGCATACTCAGGGGACATATAGCCACTGTGTTTGCCAAACAATTGAATTGTTAATCTACTGAAGAGTGAAGATAACTGAATGTTTTCAGTTAAAAATAAAGCAGAGAAACATGAAGTTGTAGATTCATTGCTTACTAAGTTCCAACGATGCGGTTTGTGTTTGCTTCCATTTCATTAATCTTGAAAATTCTTGCCATACCGAAGTCTGAAATTTTCGGGCTAAGATCTTCATTTAGTAGTATGTTACTGGCCTTCAAATCCCTATGAATTATCCTTAATCTTGAGTACTTATGAAGGTATAGGAGACCTTGAGCTATCTCTTCAATGATTTTAAAACGTTTCTTCCAGTCTAACAGCTCTCTCCTTGATTGATCTGTATTCCAAAATAAAGGCAAAAGTTAGAAGATTCCAACAAGCATAAGGATCAACGTCTAAAAGCTTGGAATTTTAAATTTTGAAACATGTGAAAAAGCTCTTCGTAATGCCGCTTACCAAAGATGAATGAATCCAAACTTTTATTAGGCATGTACTCGTACACTAACATTTTCTCTTCCCCTTCAACGCAGCAGCCTAGGAGCTTGACAAGATTCGAATGTTGCAGATTAGCTATGAGTATAAGTTCATTTTTAAATTCCACAAGACCTTGTCTTGAAGTTCTTGATAGTCTTTTTACGGCTACTTCTCGACCATCTGGCAATTTTCCCTGAAATAAAATAGATCATTAATCCTACTTCGACATAAAATCAACAAGGTTTTCTTAATCCATTTCTTTGATGTTTTTTTTTCAAGACTACCTTGTAAACAGGTCCAAAACCACCCTGTCCAAGTTTATTCTTTGCTGAGAAAGAATTTGTCGCGGCCATGATTATTGCAACACTATATACTTTCAAATTATGTCCCTTGTTTCCATCATTTTCGATCTCATGCGTGTCATTCATCGCATCCAATGTCATTAACTCATCCAGATACTTCTCTGCTTAGATTGATATGATAGATTAAGTTAATCTAAGAATTCATGAAGTTCTAATGCTTATAAAAAAAACTTCAGTAAACTTGTTTGTTGTTTAAAAAAGGTTACGTACCTCTGAGTCTTTGCCTTCTCCTGTACCATAAGATACCTGCTAATGCCATTAATAGAAAAAATGCCACAGAAACTACAATCCATATCCAGATCCTTTCCCCTGATTTCACTGGAAAATTGAAGAAGAAAAATCAATGAGTTGTACTATAAAAGTCAAAACAACAACGAGGAACATGTATGGGGATTAAATAATCTTGCAGACAAAACAAAATCTGGACTGGTCCGAAGAGCATTACTTGCTGCTGGTTGTGTGTCTTGCACAATTACAAAGTATTGAATCGAACTGGCACTCAGGTCTTTCGTAAAGTTTCCATACCAAAATGTGCATCCAGTATTGTTGGCATTACTGACTCTAATATTAATGCCTGCACACCTACAGTCTTTCCAGCAGATTTCCCTGCAATCACTAATGCTGAGACTAGTATTATTATCATAAACTGCATGACCTCCCTCTACCAAAAAGTCACATGCTCTCAACTCATATCTGTCCCTACTACGGCATGTAGGTTCTGAATCCCATTTCACACATCCCATTTCTATGTTGTTTCCATTACAAAGGTTGCCTCCAGAAATTTGTTCATTGCTTTGCTCTTCTAGCCCCCCACCAAATTGCAGCAGCCACTTTGAAAATCCCGTCTCCGGAGTAGTTAATTTGTTTCTTGCCACCGTGAACATAAAGTAATCCTCATCAATGTTTGAAACGATAAGAAAAGTATAGTCGAGTCCGGGATTGGGCCGAAAAGTTTCAAAGCTGCCATTGCTCCTCAATGGTCCGCTAGTCCAATAAATCTCTGTTCGTCGCTTAATAACTAATTCCTGTCTTTTGGGCTCCCACTCAAATGTGAAAGCACCCGAAGCTGGGACTAAGTCACTCATCCATGATGTAAGGGACCGGACTTTACCAGTTTTATGGTTGATTCCTAACTTCATTCCAGGCATGAATGTGTCGGTAGGATCATCAAAGCTTTGCCATAAAATCTGATCGCTGCGAGAATTTGCATCTTTCACAACAAAATTACCTGAATCTTCTAACGTAGCTGTTAACTTTGTGGTGGGAGATCGAGTTGAGTAAAAATCAACAAGATTCCCACCTGAGTACGCAACTTTCATGGTTCCTGAATCCCCATCTATTTCAAGAACTCCCGAATCATCTGCTATAGGTTTGTCTCTATTAGCTATCCAGATGGGGTGGCTTGTATCATTTTGGTACCATATTCCCAAGTAGCTAGCATTGGACTCAGTAGAGCCAAGTCTTACGAATCCTAGGGTGAATAGCCTATTTTTGGAGACAAGTCTACTTGAAGAATCGAGGGTATCTCCACCTTGGTAGAGTGTGTCTGCTGCTAAAGAAAAGGTGGGACAAAAGCAAACCAAAAAGATCAAGAGGATTTTGGAGGAAAGAAGGCTTCTGCTAGCCATGGAGGAAAAAAAAACGCAGAAAAATCTAGACATATGGTAGGATTAACATGTCCTAGTTTATGAGTATTATGTTTGTATGTGGTTCTGGAGGGAAGGTTGAAATTTCCTGAGTCATCGAATGGCATAGTCTCCCCTCAGGTTCAATTTTTCCTAGCTAACATAATTGAATTTGGGATCCTTCTACGGTGATGCCTTCTTTTACCGGATTCTGAGTCCATAAATGAATCCTTGTTGTAGCTCGACTATTATTTATGGAATCCAATCATGGTCTAGAATGGTTCAAATCCTATGCCGCAGCATTGAATGAGCAGTTTTTTTGGAAATATTACACCCATTTTGAGCTTTTTTATGATTTAGAAACATTGCAAAATATGTTTAAGGAAATTTCTGTATATCATTTTAGAAAATGACTAGATTGTTGGCAACGGGTAGGACCAAAATTTTCTGAATAAAAAGACGTTGAAGTGTTTCTAACTTCTTCTCCAGTAGAAATTAAAAAATTAATTAAAATATATATAAATTGATTTAACATGATCTAATTAACTTGATAAGTTCAAAAATAACATGGAGAACAACTAAAAACTTAGCTTAACAAAATAATATTATTTTATATATACATTGCGATAATAATATATTAGATTAACTTAAGTTAAATGAGGTTATCCTATTTAATTCACGACCTAGATATGAGACCATAATAACCTCATATAAATCAAATCAAAATAAATTTTGAAACACAATCCTTGAGAAAAAATAAAAAAACTAAATTAAAAAAAAAAAGAAAAAATAAGTTTTCGTGTTAACTTGCTAAATCCACAACTTGAGTTATAAGGCAAATAACCCCGTAAAAAAATAAATAAAAATAAATTATTTCAATTAATACAATGTTAAAAAATAAAATTGAAAAGAAAATTAATTAAACAAATACAAAAAAAAACTAAAGTCAACTGTCAAACTCATGATCATGGTTATAAGATTACCATAATTTTATATAAAATAAATTAAAAAAATAACTTAAATCAAACAGGTTGCTATGTCAAATTCACCACTCGGAGTTGAAATTATAATAATCTCATATAAAATAAATTGAAACAAATCAATAATAATACAATAAATAGTATTTTGTGAATCACCACCTCTTTTACTTTTTAAATTAATAATAATCAAAGTGCAATATCGATCTTTGGTTCAATGTTTCTATAAAATCATGCAAGAATTTTGCCTTCCACCCGATGAATTTGTAGTTCAACCGACCCCACGGGTCGTCATCATGTTCTTCTCATTAAGTCACCTGTTGCAGTTTAAAAGCAACTTGACCTGTTCTCCTATATTATTTGTTTTCTCTCCTTAATTTTTCTTACATGTAGTTTGGTTTGGTAATCTTCTCTGACATTTCAGTCTTTGAATAATCCATGAATTGTATTAATCAAGATGATTTTCGCCTGCCTGTTTCTTTGGAAAAGATGAATACTTGTACAGTGTCAATGTCTAGAAGTTAATTACTTGTCTGAAAATATTATCTTATCATTGCACACAAAATTAAAAGAACACACAAAAGAAAAAGAAAAAGGAAAGGACGGTTTTGCAGTCCAAGCAACAACTACTTTCTAAAATCATCTAATAAGAAGTATAATTATCAAACCTGCCTAAGAATTATTCTGATTAAAGAATGAAATTGAAATAGATAAATTTTAAAAAATTTAAAAATAATATTTAAAATTTTAATACCTCACATGAAAAAATCAAGAAACAATCTATTTGAATGTAAATTATATATATATATATATTATAAATAATAAATTTTAATAAATTATTTCAATTTTTTTATTTCATATTACAAATATATCATCTTCTTCTTTTAAGTTAAATTATTTAAATTAAAAAGATTTTTTATTCCACTTTAAAAAATATTTTTTAATGTGAAGGTAGACTATATATTAATATTCACAATAAAAAATAAAAATCTCTTTTAATGTTACGATAATAAACTTTAATATAAGTTAGTAATCCATAAAAAAAAATATTGTACAAATTGAAACGAGAAAAAGGAAAATCTCTTCTCATCACCCCCCATATGACGCAACGCCTATTCTTTCCCAAGCTTTATATTTTGCCTCTCCTTTGATATGTCAAATCAGTCCTTCAGTTTTTTCGAGCTGTTACTAACAATCCTAAGCTCTCTCAACCTTTATTTTCGCGCCTCCTTTGGCTGCAGCCTTTCGGTTTTCGGTGTTTTAACATGCTTCAAAAAATAAAAATAAAAAATAAGCTCCCTATTCATTCATTTTTTCGATTTGTTTACTGATTACGAATATGCTCACAGATAATTTATTAAAAAAAACTGTAAATATCAATTAATATATCAGGATTTAAGTTTCCAGAGGTTTGTTCTGCCGAGTTGACCGAAAAAACAGGCCAACTGCGTGCGCGGTCAGACCCGGCCGGGTCACCTGGGTTACGGGAATCATAGTCTTGAATTATTAAAATTCTTTGTCACGGTATTTAATGAGCAATGTTTTGAAAATATTAGATGCATTTCGAGCGTTTTACATGCTTAAGTAAAATATGTTTCAGGAATTTTGACATACCATTTTAGAAAATGATGATCAAAGCTCAATAACGATATTTGGTCCAATGATTTTAAAATATGACGAGAGAATCTTGCTTTCCACGTTCAAGATCAAGTTTGTGGTTGTTTTTTAAAGTATTTTTTATTTAAAAATATATTAAAATAATATATATTTTTTATTTTTTTAAAATTATTTAATATTAGTGTATCAAAATAATCTAAAAATATCAATTTAAAAAAAATAAAATAATTAATTTTTCTTAAAAAATATATTTGAAACGCAAAATTATTTGTTTGGTTCCCTTAATTTTTCTTACTTGGTGGTTTGGTTTGGTAATTTTCTCTGACATTTCAGTCTTTGAATGATCCTGCATGCATGAATTGTATTAGTCAAAATGATCTTGGCCTGCCTGTTTCTGTGGAAAAGATGAATACTTGTACAGTGTCAACGTCTACAAGTTAGTGGCTTGTCTGAAAATATTATTTGGCCATTATACAAGAAATTAAAAGGGAAAAAAGGAAAGGAAACGAGCAATTTTGTAGTCAAGCAATTTGGTCTACTAGTTTCATTATATATATATATATATTTTTTTTTCATTTTTATTAAAATAGTAATGAAAAGGGTTTGTAAATCTCAATTTCATCTCCATAATTAATGGAATATATCAAAATAATGAAAAAATAAAAAATTCATTTAGAAAGATATTTTTTTCAATCATTTGACTGTTAGTACAAGAATAACATCAAGCTAAAAATAAATATAATAAGAAGATTAATATTTTATATTCAATATTAACCATCACAATTGTTGTCTATCTTACACTTCTCACTAGGATATCATTTCTAGATATTTTATTCAATATTTCTTTTCAATTCCGAGTTGGACAGTATTTTTTATTTTCTGATTTTTTTCGAAATAGGAATATGACACGGATCTTAACAAAATTATGGTGATCTTTTCAAAATATGTCAAGTCATATTTTAAACACAAATAGCACATAATTAGCCGACGTGTGACTTTTAATCTCCACGAGGGGAAAAATCAAAGGAAAACACTCCTTGCTCTTTTATTTTAAATTCTTAGTTTTGTTATTTATTATATTATATTATAAATTATCACTCTCTTTATTTAAAAAATTGAAAAATATTACCATACTTCACAATTTATATGAATGGTGAAGCACCCTTTTTTCTGTTTTTCCTTTTTCAATTTCTTTTCTTTTTATAAATATTCTACATTCCATTTTTTTTTAATTTCATGCTTCAATATTTTATTAATTTTGAATTGATTATAACAATTTATTTTGGTTTTATTTAAATAAAATTATTATAATCTTAACAAATGTCTATACATTTGGTTGGTGTTCAATTTTTATAGGTCATTGTTTTTACTATCATAACACTAAATAAAATTAAAAAAATAAAATCTAATAGAGTCTGATTAGTATTCAAAAGTGTATTTTTATCATGGTTTTATATCATCATTTTGCACTTGAAGTATCAATAACTCCTTAACTAAAATATGTTTTATAATAATCTATCTAATAATATAAGATACCTTTAATTTGTGGTAAATGTCCATTTTAAATGCAGGCCTATCACATAAATGAAAGGATTGATTGATGACTTTAAGAACTTCAATTGCAAAGGCAAAGAGATGATCAAACTTAGAAAAGAGATGTCGGTGCAATCCAAACTGGAGCACTGTTCGGTAATTAGGTCATATCTGGAGCTATAGATCTCAAATTTAGGTCTACTTTATATGGATGGAAAGGTAAGACATAGGCCTACAACTTTCCTATGGAGCCCAAGATCTAAAAAAGCCATTTTCAAGTCCAAATTGTTGCAACAACAAAGAAGCCTGAATCTGTCCTTCAACCCGAGCACTGTTCAGTATTTTGGCCATATCTGGAGTTCTAGAAGTCAAAATGAGCTGAACTTTTTACACAAGAAAGCTGAGACAATTGCCTAGAACTTTCATGTTTTCAAGTGACTCTAATTTTAACGCCATTAATGACGTTTTGGGCAGACAAGAGAAGATAAGGATTGTCACCAAGTCAAGGGTTGGCTATCTACTCATCAATTAGTCATCAAATCAATAGTTTCCAATTTTGGCCTATAAAAGGAGGCATTTGCCATGCATTTAGGCATCTTGGTTTCCAGATCAAGATCATGCTCTTCTTTTCTCTCTTTGTATTTTTTGTATTCTTTATGCTTTGTTTTCATTAATATCAAGTTTATGCCTTTCATTTCCTTTCCTTTGCTTTGTTAACTCTTATCTTATTTATGTTCTTATTTTTTTTATCCATTTTTCTTTCTTCCATTATGTCTAGCTAAGTTAATTATGTCAAGGTGAAAAAGTTACACTAATGGTGTAAGAATAAGTATAAACTTAATATGGACTTTAATGTTTAATACTAACATGTTTTATATTTGTTATCTTGTTCACTCTTTAATACTTTTCTTGTTAAATGACTAATCTTGATTTATGTTGTATAACAATTGATACAACAAATGCTTGGCACTTTCATAGCCCATACTGTATGGTATAACCGACACCTGAGCTGTGAAAGGAACTTGATTTGTTGTTAACATAAGTTATAATCATGAATGCTTGACGAAATTTACAAGTATTAGCATTAATTGAATAAGATGGCTAATGTAATCATGTTAACAATCTATAATTTGATTGGAACCTCCTTTATGTGTGGTTTCCAATTGAACAATAAGAGTTTATACTATACTTGTTTGACATACCATTAGTGAAACCTCTAATCTTGACATTTGTTATTATCATTGTTAATCCTTACTTTAATATTTCATCTCAAAGGTCTCATCTTCTTCTTTTTCTTCTTTATTGTTGTTGTTATTATTATTATTATTATTGCTATTATTGTTGTTATTGTTGTTATTGCTGTTGTTGTTGTATTGTTGTTATTTATAATTTGTACAATATCCTCCCTGTGGTTTGACCTCGGTCTTGCCGGGTTATTTATTACTTCGACACTCCTGCACTTGGGAGAAAACATCAATCTTTTTGTCATGTCAGAGTCCATAATAGATGTCATGGATTTTTCAAGCTAAGTCACAAAAGTCAAGCTAATCTCATATGTTATCGTCTCAATATTCAAAAAACAAATATCATCTTGAAATTTTTTTAAGTTAAACCATGTTTTTATTGGTGTTCATGTTGCTTTTAAACTTATCAAGTTAACTAGATCAATCATGCAGGTTAATTTTAGACTAGAGTAAGAAAATGAGTCAGGTTGGGATGTTTGAACAAATTGACTTTGTAAAAATTAAATTTAGTTTTTTAAAATTTTAATCTTCTCAATGAAGTCTAATTTGGGCTTCCAAACTTAAGTTTTCATCAATTAAGTCTCTAATAAAATTAATTTGATTCATTTAAAGTATAATCAAGTCCTTGTACTTAATTAAATTATTTAATTGAACCAAAATTAATTTTTAAACATAATTAAATTGTTAATTTAGCCTATGATTAAATCAAATTGACCTATGAAAAATCTAACCATGTCCTTGAACTTAATGTTTATGCAAATTCATTCAATAATCATGTAATTTGACCTTTAATCTGCATTGCCTCTCTAGTTTGAGGTAAAATGAGATACAATTAGATTTTTAATTACATCCAAAATTGTAGCATGATTTTTTTTACATTTGAAATCATCTCAGCTTTGTTTTTGCTAAAATGTCAGTCTTTTTACTATTATTATTATTATTATTTTATTTTTATCTTTGAAAAAAAATGTGAATTGAGGGAATAACCCAGAAATAGGTTAAGACAACCCACTTATACAAGTTTTATTTGTTTTTGATTTAGTCATTCAATTTTAATTTGTCATGTTTTATTTTATCAATTTCAGTTCTTATTATTTTGATTTCTAAATTTCTTTCTTGATCTTTTTGTAAAATTTTTATTGGTTTTCAATTTTATCATTAAATCCAAGTTTATGGTCCACTATTTTTTTTTTAATTTGATCCCCATTCTTATCATTGTTTTTCTTTTGTTAAAGTTCCTTTTATTTTCAATTTAACTCTCCAATGAAATTTTTTTGCCATGGATTGAGCCTTTTGGTTTTTTTCATGTATGATGCTTCAGTCTAAGAACTTAGGTCACATGTTTGAAAAATTAACATAGGTCAATATTCTTTTTTAGCTTATTTTTTTTCTAACTTCATCTTTTAACACTGATTTTTTTTATTTTAAAAAAGATTGGTTTTGTGGTTTTCTTCAATTTCTTTTCTATCAGGTTATTTCAATCTCATGACATGTGTTGTGAGTTTTGCGGATTAACCTAGATTGTCTTGTCTCTTATTACTCAAATTACATGTCTATTACTTTAGTTGTTGAGGTTGACTTGTGCTGTTTTTTTTGTCCCTTTTAAGTCAATTTCATGCTTGCAATGACTTTTTTCCAAGTTATCATGATATTTGTTTTTTTATTTATTTATATAAATAATTTTTAATTTATTTAATTAGATGATTATATAAATTTTTTTATTTAAATTTATAATTATTTATGTTAAAAAATATATTGAAGAAGTCTTCATATCTAATTTGTTTCTAAAAAAATAAAAAAATATAACCTACAACTTAGCACGAGACCTATAACTAATATCAGTATTGAATTGTATTGGATGTTTCATGGTGCCCTTTCATGAAGTGGTTTTAAAGCCATGTCCTTGTGTTTTTTCTTTCGTTCCTTTGTTTTTCACCATTCATGAAGTTGTATATAACATTGATTTCCAGAGAGTGTCCCAACTCACCAATACAAATTGAGCAACGAAGGGGCGAAAGAGAGAGAAAAACCTTATCCAAAACGCTGTACGTATCCACGTTCTCCTCAATTAATTCTTTAAATTGATTAGCGGTAACATTCTGAATGAGTTAGTAGGTGAGGGTTTTATCTGTAATATTTACATGATCTAGTCTAAAGTGTCAATCTATCTTTCTCGCATCAAAACAAGTTTTGATAATTTTTTTTTATCAATTTTAGAGTTTAATAAAAATATTTACTAAGTTTTGATTATAAATATTTCCATAAGGTTTTACCTATATGATATTATATATGTATGAAATATATTTTTAAAAACAATTATAATTTATAAATAGAAAAAATTAAATGTTATTGAAGCAATGTGATCAAACATAATTCGAGGTTTAAATTCAATCATCTACTGTGTTATTAGTATTGTATCTATTATATTAAAATTTATTATACAAAATACTGATGGAGAATGTGTCTGCTCCAAAAAGAGATAAGACATGCAAAATTTGAGGAGAAATAAACCATCTAACGCTCTAACCTCTATCTCGCATCCATTGTTGATATAGAAACATAATTTATGGAACCAGTCTCTGCAGGCTTGCTGAAGCTCTTTCCTTCCACAAGACTTCTTGCACTGGAAAATGCAGGCTGTTTGGGAAGTGGTAATTGTGCTTCGCTTGTAAGCATCGATATAACATCTGACATAATCGGCCTATCCACTGCATTGTCTTCTACACATAGCAAGCCCACATGAATGCATCTCAAGACCTGGTCTTTACAGCAAGATTCTCTTAGTATTGGATCCACCAGCTCAAATGGGCTACCTGCTTTCCATAGCTCCCATGCCTGAATCAAGTTTACGTTTAATGTTAAAATTAAAAGCTTATGCAGCTAGCAATGTATAATTTATGAGGTTGCATGAAATGAACTTACATATCCCACAAGATTGAGAGGGTGGCCGTCTATGTCAAGGAGGCCTTGGATCCTTCTACCACTCACAATTTCCAGCAGTAGAACTCCAAAACTGAAGACATCAGATTTCACAGAGAAAATGCCCTCCATGACATACTCAGGGGACATATATCCACTGGATGGACAAAGTGAATGTTATGTTATTTTTAAGCACTTTAACAGGGTAATGACACATAAAACTGTAAATCTATATTTACCGCGTCCCAACAATTTGGTTTGTATTTCCTTCTAAATCATTGATCTTGAAAATTCTTGCCATGCCAAAATCAGAAATTTTGGGGTTCAGATTTTCATCAAGTAGTATGTTGCTAGCCTTCAAATCTCTATGAATTATCCTCAATCTTGAATACTTATGAAGGTAAAGGAGCCCTTGAGCTATCCCTTCAATGATTTCAAATCGCTTCTTCCAGTCTATGAGCTCCCTTTTTGATTGATCTGCATTTAAAACATAACAGTGAATATATTCCAGCAATCTTATTCATCCAAGTCCAAAATCTTGCAAGAACAGAGATCCATTCACTTAATAGTATGATGGCATAATTAACTTACCAAATATAAATGAATCCAAGCTTTTATTAGGCATGTATTCGTACACTAACATTTTCTCTTCCCCTCGAATGCAGCAGCCTAGGAGCCTGACAAGATTCATATGTTGCAATTTAGCTATGACTATAAGCTCGTTTTTGAATTCCACCAGCCCTTGCCCTGAACTTCTAGACAGTCTTTTTACCGCTATCTCTCGCCCATCCGGCAATTTCCCCTGAAGTAAAACAGCTCTCAATTCAATACTTGGTCTGAGATATAAAGTTAATAATTCTTCAATCCTTTTCTTGAAGTAATTTTTAACAAACTACCTTGTAAACTGGTCCAAAGCCACCTTGTCCAAGTTTATTGTCTGCAGAAAAGGAATCTGTAGCAGCCATAATTGTTGCTGCACTATATACCTTTAAATTATGGCCCTTGATTCCGTCATTTTCGAGTTCAAGCGTATCGTTCGTTGAATCCAATGTCAGCAACTCATTGAGATATTTCTCTGCTAAGATTGATATGATAAAGTAAGCTAATCCCGGAATTCAACAAGTTTTAAAATCAGTAAATTTTTTTGTTATTTAGAAAATGTTACCTCTAAGTCTTCTCCTTCTCAAATACCACAAGAGTCCCGCGAGCCCCATCAGTGAAACAAATCCCACAGAAGCTAAAATAATCCATATCCAATTCCTTTTCCCTACATCCTCTGGGAATTTATTTAAAATTAATTACATTGTTGGGTTATAAATTGATAACTAGAAAACGAAAGAATAGCTAACCTGAAGAGTCTTGAACAATGATGTGGTGTTGCATTGCATTTCCACTCAGGTCTTGTGTAAAGCTTCCATAAAAAAACGTGCAACCAGTATTGTTGGCATTATTGCCTCTGGTAGTAACACCAACACATTCACATTCTTTCCAGCAGATGTCCATGCAATCACTAATACTAAGACTAGAATTATCGTCGACCTTAATAGGAACTGTGTTAACAAAGTATCCTCGTCTCAGTTCAAAACTGTTCCTATTGCTCCTGCATGCCGGTCCTGACCACCTCTCGCAACCACCATCTTTGTTATTTCCTTTACATCCTGAGCCCCCATATGTTCGACTAGTAGTTTTATCTACTATGCTCCCATCAGATCTCAACTGCCACATGGAAAAATTCCTTTGACCCTGAGGAGTAAATATATTTGCAGAAACTGTGAACATGAAGTAATCCTCGTCTGCGTTAGAATCATTAATAAAACTGAAATCAAGAACCGCTGCATCCAGAAAAGGAATTTCGAAACTAGAATTGCTCCTCAATGGTCCGGTAGTCCAATAAATTACATCTCGCCGCTTAATGACCAACTCCTTTCCATTAGTATCCCATTCAAAAGTGAAAGCACCAGCGGGAGTGGGTACTAAGTCGCTCAACCACGACATGAGGGACCAGGTTTGGCCAGTTCTGTGGTTAATCCCTAACTTCATTCCAGGCAAGAATGTGTCAGTAGGAAAGTCAAAGCTTTGCCATAAGACCTGTTGACTGCCAGAATTTTCATCTTTGAGAACAAAATTGCCTGAATCTTCTAAAATAGCTGTTATATTGGTTGTAGAAGATTGACTTGAATAGAACTCAACAGGATCACCTCCAGAGTAGGTGAGTTTCATATTTCCTGATCCATCAATTGCAAGAACCCCTGAATTGTCTGCTATGGGTTTGCCTCTGTTGGCTAGCCAAAAAGGGTGGCTTGTGTCATTGATGTACGATATTCCCAAGTAGCTAGCATTCGACTCGGCAGAGCCGAGTCTTGTGAATCCTAAAGTGAAGAGCCCATTTTTGGAAACTAGAGTACTGGAAGAATTGAGGGAATCACCACCTTGGTACAGTGTGTCTGCTGACAAAACGTGAGAGGCGCAGAAGCAAAACAAAAGGAACCGGTAGATCTTTCTAGCCATGGAAGATAACATTTATGAACAAGGAAGAAAAAAGTAAGAAGTATTTGGTAGAAGATGAGCTATATTTCATGATGTACCTAAAATGAAATAAAAAATGTAGCCAACAATTTTGACCCGCCGGTTCGTTAATCATTGAAATTGACCTCCCTCTCTTGGACTTTTCAAAAATAATAAAGAAAAGAAGGCAAACAAGAAATGGTTTTGTTGTAAATGGTCAACAGATTTACATATGACAGAGTCCAGTGTTCTGAATGTGATCAAAGAAAGGCTTATTAATAACAACGCAATAAGTTTTAGGTTCTCGTAAATAAAAAATACTCCAAAAAACGTGGCAAAAATATCTTTTTCCACGCAACTGTTCAAGAGAGACAAATTATTGTAAATTACCTCAGTGATTTCTATTTTTTATTCTTTTTAGTCCTTTTCTTTCATGATTATACCCATAAAGATCCAAATCGGTGGTCAATTATAACATATTTATTAAGAAAGGATAAGATACAAAAATAGGGGACTAAACTAAAAAGCTAGGTAAAAAGAGGTGGTTTTTTTAAACTTGGGGCTAAGCATATATTTTGGTTCTCTAGCTTTCAAATCATAAACTTTAAGTCCCTAAAAAATCATCAAATTCAATTTTGATCCTAAATTTTATTTTTTTTTATTTTGTGGTTCTTTATTTGAAGAGAAGAGAGAAAATAGCTAGATTCTGCTAATAAAAAACAAGCTCTAAATAACTAATTTCTCTAATTTTATATTTTGATTGAGTAGTTTAATTATTGTGATTACGTGAAATTGTGAGTTTATGATATTAACTATGAGATTGAACCATGTTAGGATAAATTATGATTGGATAAGTGTTTAATTTTGAATAGATAATTGATATTGGTAAATTAATTGAATAATAATTTTTGAAAAAAGGGAGAAGAGTTCTCACCTTCTTTCGTTATTGAAGTTTGGCCATGACAAGAACAAAAATAAAGATAAAAAGGTTTTGATTTGGACTTTATTTCAAATATAAGGGTGGTTTTAAATGAGTTAAGTAAATTATTAGAGAGTTATAGGACTTATATCAATTAAAAAAATAAAAAGAGGATTTAGTGCTCCTTAATTTAAAAGGTATATGGCGGCTTAATTTATCGGAAGAGGTTACGTTACACACGCTGTTAAAGGATAACAATCTCTCCCCACACGTTGATGAGTTGCACATGATTAATAAGCTACTGAAGAGTTAGTTGTGCGGGAGTTTCTATCATGAAAGGGAGATAAGTCACACGTTATATCCTAAATGTGTCTTTATCATTTATCATTGATAATAAATAGGAATCTCAATAAAAATAAAACTGTAGGCTAATTAATTATTTTTTTTAAAGTAAAATCAACTGATAATATTCAAAAATCCAATATATTCAAGGAGTATGATACTTGGTATTTAAATCAGATAGTATTTTCTTCTTCTTAGCCTAGTAAGTACAAAAATTGATGATAAAAACCCTAGAAATGTGTTCCCTTACATAGATATTCAAAAAATTCTTTAGCAAACCGAGATTAGACCTTTACTAGCTACAAAGTTTAATTGAAAGGGACTGTCAAAATCCAAGAGAATTTCGGAGGGGATGTGCTGATCAATGGAAAGATGATGAGAACCATCCACGTTGCCTGTACATGCCAAGGCCATCTTGAAGCCAGCATTCACATCGATGCATGCCGGGGAGCAAGTGCATGCAATCATTCTGGCTGTGTGCTTCAAAGCTTGAAGAAACTACACAATCACATAACAAGGAATTAACTTCAGCTTAAAATGTAGTAAAAAAAACGAATCGATATGAACAATCAAACCAAAACCCCCACATTTGCCGAGAGAGAGAAAGGATAGAAGATGTGTCATTATTTGATTTTAAATACTCATATTATCGGATTTAATGATATCCATTATCTATCGAATAAGATAACTGTCGGAACAAATCCATTCATTCAGATTATATTATTGTCCCAAGCTAGTAACAAAACCTCCTTAAATTAAAAAGGTACCTCAAACTTTCAAAAAAATCTTGATTTGTCCTTCTTTTAGAGGTCATATTGGAACACGACATGAATATTTAATGTTGATGCAAAATAATTTAAAAATACAAAAAACAAAACAAAACAAAACAAAACAAACAGTAAAGAAGATGAAATTCTATTACTGGTGATGCAATTCTCCCGCGTCTTGCTCAACTCGCTGACAAAAATGCGATTATGCTTTTCAAAGTTGATAGAGCTAATGGACAAGGATTTTGACAGGCTGAGTCTTATACCTGCATAAAATATCTAACATTTTTTTTTTTTATGATTTTGTTTTTTTTGCCAGGGCTGACAAATGGGATTTATTAATAGAATACAAAATACAATTACTAGTGGTTGAATCCGTATTTTATAAAAAAAATATTTTTTTAAAAAATTAATATTTTTTATATTTTTAAATTGTTTTGATGGGTTAATATTAAAAATAATTTTTAAAAAATAATATATATATATATCATTTTAATAAATTTCCAAGAAAAAAATTATTTTAAACCTTAACCATTAATTCATTCTCAGTCACATAAAAAAAAAAAAACGTTGATCTTGTTTAGGCATGGTCAATTGTCATGTTTAAAAATTATTTTAAACCTTAACCATTAATTCATTCTCAGTCACATAAAAAAAAAAAAAACGTTGATCTTGTTTAGGCATGGTCAATTGTCATTCAACTTAAGCTTGAAAGATGTTTTTGTTAGATTTACTATTTTTCCTGTTTAAAAGTCTAGTCAACATTTTCGAAACTACCACTGCTCCTCAATGATCCAGTAGCGCACAAACTGTTATTGATTCGAATAAATTTAATAATATAAAATAATATATTAATTACATGTAAATAAATTTAATGATATCAAAATAATATGAAAACATTAAAAAATTAATTTAAAATAAAAAAATTCTTATTTTTTTAAAACACAGACAAACAATCTTTATATCTTAATTATGAATCCAATGATCCGATCACTTAATCAAATCTGGATTGATCTAAAAAAAAGTCAACTCCATTTTCTAAAATATTTTGCTGGAAATAGAAACTCTCTCGGGATCTTGGAAAGGCCAAGTCTGATGGTCATAACTGGGCTAGTTTTGTCAAAAGTCGAACTCTATATTCTAAAGTATTTCTTTTCAAGGACCGGGTCCCTTTGTTTCCTTTCTTAGGCCTCAATTTTTTTATTTTATTTTTATGTTTTTTCATAGTTGTACTAGGTTTTTTTATCTTGAATTAGTGAATTAATATGCAGTTTAAATATAATTTATAAAATTAAAAAAAATTGATGTTTGATTATTTGATTATTAAATTGGTTTTTAATTTGTGTGGAGTTTATATTATAGTTAAAATAGTTTGATTAAATGAATTTTTATGTTTTGCCAAACATCTTCTATAGTCTAATTTTAATAAATTTTTAATTGTTTTGAAAGATTTTCTTGCAATTAATTTCGACTTTCCCACACTTTTTTATCCTCTTATATGTAATATTCCATCTTTTTTTAGAGAGATAATATTTCTTAGAGAGATAAGAATGAACTTTTCAAAAATATCCTTACATAATTGGTTCTTTAACTTCCTAAATTTCTCGGCATTGAGCAACCACTAATTAGGAGTCATTGCAAGCTTCAATGAAAAATACTATTTTAAAAAGATAAATTGATAAAATTGTATTTTAAATAGTATAAATATAGTTTTTTTTTTATCATATCTACTTTAATGAAAATAAATTTGAAGAGCCAATTATATTGGAGTGAACTAGCCAATTAGTAACTCCACTTTATTGGTTTTGGCTTTTTTGAGAGATATGTGGGAATAACATTTGTGGGAGAGGAAATACATTTTAGCATTTCATTTAACACTTCCTCTGAAGTGTGCAAAATAAACATAGAAGAGCCAAAATAATATTTTTTTTTAAATTTAGTTTTTCATTTAGCACATCTTTTGGAGATGCTTTTAAAGTGTCTCCGTTGCCAGAAAAGCTTTATATTCTAATATATTATTCTAAAATATTTTGCTGAAAATAGAAACTCCATCGGGATCTTGAAAAGGCCAAGTTTGTTGGTCATCCATATATTCTAAAGTGTTTCTTTTTGAGGCCGGGTCCTTTGTTCCCTTTTTTAGGCCTTAATTTTTTTTTTTAATTCGGTCACTTCAAACTTGTTTTTGAAGTTTGTTGCACTGTTATAAACCGGCCCAACTAGGTAAAAACCCGATGATTGATACTTAAAAATGTATTTTTATTAAGGTTTTATATCATCATTTTGCATTTGAAGTATCAATAACTCTTTAACTAAAGCATGTTTTATAATAATATATCTAATAATATAAGATATCTTTAATTTGTGGTAGATGTTCATTTTAAATGCAGGCCTATTACATAAATGAAAGGATTGATTGATGAATAGATGACCAAACTTAGAAAAGAGATGTTAGTGCAATCCAAACCGGAATACTGTTCTGTAATTGGATCATATCTAGAGCTATAGATCTCATATTTATGTCTACTTTATATGGATAGAAAGGTAAGACATAGGCCTACAACTTTTATATGGAGCCCAAGATCTCAAAAGATCATTTTCAAGTCCAAATTGTTGCAATAACAAAGAAGCCTGAACCTGTCCTCCAGCCCGAGCACTATTTAGTATTTTAGCCATATCTAGAGTTCTAAAAGTCAAAATAAGCTGAATTATTTACACAAGAAAGCTGAGATAATTTCCTACAACTTTTATTTTTTCAAGTGGCTCCAATTTTGACGTTATCAATGACGTGTTGGGTAGACAAGAGAAGATAAAGATTGTCACCAAGTCAAGAGTTGGTCACCCACTCATTAATTAGTTATCAAATCAATAGTTCCTAATTTTGGCCTATAAAAGGAGACATTTGCCATGCATTTAGGCATCTTAGTGTCCAGATGAATATCAAGCTCTTGTTTTCTCTTTTTATATTTTTTGTATTGCTTATGCTTTGCTTTCATTAATATCAAGTTTATGTCTTTTATTTCCTTTCCTTTACTTTGTTAACTCTTATCTTATTTATGTTTTTAATTTGTTTATCTATTTTTCTTTCTTTCATTTTATCTAGCTAAGTTTATTATGTCAACGTGAAAAGGTTACACTAATGGTGTAAGAATAAATATAGTATAAATTTAATATGGACTTTAATGTTTAATACTAACATGTTTTATATTTGTTATCTTGTTTACTCTTTAATTTTTTGCTTGTTAAATGATTAATCTTGATTTATATTGTATAACAATTGGTACAACAAATGTTTGGCACTTTTATAGCCCATACTGCATGGTATAACCGACACCTGAGCTATGAAAAGAACTTGATTTATTGTTAATATAAGTTATAATCATGAATGCTTGACAAAATTTACAAGTATTAACATTAATTAAATAAGATGACTAATATAATCATGTTAACAATATATAATCTGATTGAAACCTCCTTTGTGTGTGGTTTCCAATTAAATAATAAAAGTTTATACTACACTGTCATTAGTGCAACCTTTAACCTTGACATTTGTTATTATTATTGTTTAATGCTTATATTATTTTTCCATCTCAAAGTTCTCATCAACTTTTCTTTTTCTTTTTTTCTTTAGTACTACTACTACTACTAGTATTATTAGTATTATTAATGCTAGTATTATTATTGTTCTTGTTATTGTTACTATTGTTGTTGTTTATAATTTGTACAATTAACCTCCCTGCGGTTCGACCTCGGTTTTGCCGGGTTATTTATTACTTTGACACTCCTGCACTTGGAAGAAGACATTTATCTTTTAGTCGGGTCAAGTTTTTGGCGCCGTTGTTGGAGAGGTAAGTTTTGTATAGATTATAATATTTATTTTATTTTATTTTCTCTTTTCACTTTTCACTTTTCTTGTATATAACTTTGTTTCTTCTTCTTTTGTTTTCCTTTTCCTTTTATTCTATTCCTACACGTGTATGAGAGTGTGGTTACGTACATCAAGTGGTAGACTTTGTAGGGTATCCTCATCATTTTCAGAAAATATGGTCGAAGAAGATAATCAATCACTTCATAATGAAAATAATGAGAATAACCATGCTAGAACACTTAGAGACCACATGAATCCCAAAAGAACAAATGCACCATTATGCATAGTTTTTCCTCCCGATGCATCTCATTTTAATTTTTAGCCAGACATTATTCAACTTTTACCTTCTTTTCATGACTTAGAATTGGAAAATCCATACTTGCATTTAAGGGAATTTGAGGAGGTTTACAACATATATAATAATTTAAATTATAGCATGGACACCATCAGATTAAAGCTTTTTCTTTTTTCATTAAAAGATAAAGCTAAAACATGGCTATAAAATTTGAGACTAGGATCCATTTGTGCTTGGGATGAAATGTAACAACAGTTTTTAAAGAAGTTTTTCCGATATCATAAAACAAACTCTTTCAAAAGATAAATCACCACTTTCACTCAAAAACTAGGCGAAACATTTTACTAATGTTGGGATAGGTATCGAGACTTGCTTAGTACTTGCCCTCATCATGGTTTTGAAACATGGAGATTGGTTTCACATTTTTATGAAGGGTTAACATCTAAAGATAGACAAATGGTTGAATTGATGTGCAATGAAACTTTTAAAGATAAAGACCTTAATGAAGCAATGATCATGACCTTCAAGTCAAGTTTGCATCTTTAGCTAGAAAAGTCGAGGCACTAGAATTGAAAAAGAGTGGTCAATTAAAATCTATTGAAAACATTGCGTGTCAAATATGTGAAAAAAATGAACACTCAACCAATAACTGTGCAACCTTACCTTCTTTTAAGGAATGTCCCCATGAATAAGCTCATGCTTTAAACAGTTTTTAAAGGGCCAACCACAATCCATACTCACAAACATATAACCTTGGTTGGAGAAATCACCTAAATTTTAGTTGGAAGAGTGAGAACAACAATGCACAAACTTCACAACCAGCATTTCAAGCACACCACAATTTTCAAAATTCTCGTGGATATGTACCTCCTTATGCTCCACCTCCTAGAAGAAATCTTGAGGAAACATTGCATGCATTCATTGAAAAGCAAGAGACAATCAATACTCAACTTGCTTAAAAGATGATAGATTTTAAAGATACTCTTGCAAAATTGACATCTACTCATAGTTTCCAATAGAAAGGTAAGTTTCCATCTCAACCACAATAAAATCCCAAGGGACAATACAATGCAAATGCAAGTAGTTTCGGAAGCCAATATATGGATCAAGTCAAATCAGTTACTACTTTTTGTAGTGGTAAGGTTATTGAAAAACCCTCTCTTAAACCTTACGAGAAAGATGATGAGTCAATCTTCAAGGGTAAAGAAGGGGTTGAATATGAAAATTACAAAGAAAAGACTGATTCTTTGCCAGCACTTCCATTTCCTCAGCCATGACCAAACAAAGGAAAGTCAATCACAACTCTGAAATCTTTGAAATTTTCAAACAGGTAAGGATTAATATACCTTTGCTGGATGCTATTAAACAGGTTCCTTTCTATGCTAAATTTTTAAAAGATTAATGCACTGTAAAGAGAAAACTGAATATGAAAAAGAAAGTCTTTCTAGCCTAACAAGTAAGTGCTATTCTTCAGAACAATAATGCTTTGAAATATAAAGACCCTGGTTGTCTTACGTTCTTGGACGTAAAACCAAGGGAAGATATGAGCCACAATCACAACTATCTGTACATACACATGCTCTTTGTGTCTTTTTGATTTATTATTGTATTTTGTTATTACTTATATTTGTTTCAGTGTGCTTCAGGTTTGCCAGTGTTTGTTATTTCAAGTGATATCTTCTATACTCTATCTTCTACCTTTAAACATTGAGGACAATGTTTTGTTTTAGTTGGGGGGAGAGGGTAGTAGCTAAAAAAAATGTGTTTTCTATTTCATAAAGCATGTGCAAAATGGTTGTTACTATAATGGTAGAGTAAAGAGAATCTTTTATGACTCTTGAGACGCATCTTAGTAATCATTCGTAACAAGGTCTATCATAATACTTCTTGAAATATTCAGATTTACAAACTCTTGCATTATTATCACTTAAGTATGCTCATATACTTAATTAACATGTGTTTTTAAACCTTAATTTACACACACACACACACACACTTCAACATATAATTGTAGGTTGCATATTGGATTATTACATTATTTATGTTTTTTTGTTAAAGGTAACAACTAAGAGAAAGGGATAGTATATAATTAAAAAAAAAGAGAAAAAAAATGAATGATAATAATAAAAATATATATAAGTTTGGTTTCATAGCCTCCCTAACCTAAGCAATTAAGCCCGAAGGGGTGTTTTAACACCTAATACCCTAAAGTCAACTGACTTGGGAGCTATTGATCCAATGCTTATTACATGGGTTGAGGAGAAAAGCTTAAGGGAATCAAACATTGCACTATCTACATATTAGTATCTGCAACCCGAGTTACTAAGCTCGTAGGGGTGTCTTAACACCTAATGCCCTAAGACCAACTGGTCTGAGAGTTATTAGCTAAAAGCTCGTTACATGGGTTAAAGATGTATGGTGTTTAAAATTATATGTATATATATTAAAAAAAACAAAAAAAGAAAGAAAAGAAGATAAAAATGATAATCTCAACCCAAAGAAGTTAACCTTAAACATTAGAACACAAATTTTGTTTTCTTCCAAGAAAAGCCCCATAATTATGTGTTGATACATTGAGCACAAAAGAAAGGTTTATGAATATCTTGTTAAGAGGTATTGAGCAGGTATATAAATCTAACAAGAGTTTGTTTATCTGGATAGAGTAATGGAAGTTAAATGATGAATGTCTTGCTTTGTGGAATTTGCAAATTATTTTTCTATTTTAACGCTTTGATTACTAGGGACTAGTAATAAGCTAGTTGGGGGGTGTGATTAGTACTCAAAAGTGCATTTTTATCATGGTTTTATATCATTATTTTGCACTTGAAGTATTAATAACTCCTTAACTAAAATATGTTTTATAATAATCTATCTAATAATATAAGATACCTTTAATTTGTGGTAAATGTCCATTTTAAATGCAGGCCTATCATGTAAATGAAAGGATTGATTGATAACTTTAAGAACTTCAATTGTAAAGGCAAAAAGATGATCAAACTTAGAAAAGAGATGTCGGTGCAATCCAAACCAGAACATTGTTCGGTAATTGGGTCATATCTGGAGCAATAGATCTCAGATTTAGGTCTACTTTATATGGATAGAAAGGTAAGACATAGGCCTACAACTTTCATATGGAGCCTAAGATCTAAAAATGCCATTTTCAAGTTCAAATTATTACAACAAGAAAGAAGCCCGAATCTGTCCTCTAGCCCGAGCACTGTTTAGTATTTTGGCCATATCTGGAGTTCTTGAAGTCGAAATGAGCTGAATGTTTTACACAAAAAAGCTGAGACAATTNACTTTCATGTTTTCAAGTGGCTCTAATTTTGACGTCATCAATGACGTTTTGGGCAGACAAGAGAAGATAAGGATTGTCACCAAGTCAAGGGTTGACCATCTACTCATCAATTAGTCATCAAATCAATAGTTCCCAATTTTGGCCTATAAAAGGAGGCATTTGCCATGCATTTAGGCATCTTGGTGTCCAGATTAAGATCATGCTCTTGTTTTCTCTCTTTGTATTCTTTATGTTTTGTTTTCATTAATGTCAAGTTTATGCCTTTCATTTCCTTTCCTTTACTTAGTTTATACTTGTTTGACATACTATTAGTGGAACCTCTAA
Organism: Populus ilicifolia; assembly: GCA_015708895.1. Taxonomy (NCBI): domain Eukaryota; kingdom Viridiplantae; phylum Streptophyta; class Magnoliopsida; order Malpighiales; family Salicaceae; genus Populus; species Populus ilicifolia. The sequence continues at coordinate 273,472 of SRLM01001097.1, forward strand.
CCTTGACATTTGTTATTATCATTGTTTAATCCTTACTTTAATATTTCATCTCAAAGTTCTCATCTTCTTCTTTTTCTTTATGTATTCTCCATGGAATATTAATTATACATGTTCACCGTGAAAACTCTCCATTGTATATCTCCATGAAGATTTTCGTTGGAGATTTCCATGAAGATCTTTATAGGAGATTTCTATGAAAGGTCTCTATAATTAATTTTGATAAAAATCTTCATGGCAGATCGCCATGAAAAATCTCTATGAAAAATCTTCAAGATTTCCGTAATAGTCTTCATTGGTAGGCAACATGATAATATCAATAATGATTTTCATGATAAATATCTATCGTAATCTCTGTAAGCAATCTCCATGAAAATCCTTATGATTGATGATCATGTGAAATATCTATGAAATAGTCACCATTTAATTATCTCCAAAGTAAATCATAGGTAGAATCCCCAAGAAACAATATAAATACAATGATCTCCACGAAACAGTTGTCATGACATTTTCTTCATGGAATTCTCCATACTAAGCAAAAGCTTCTCTTCTATACTTAGGTACAATAGGCTCCACATTCTTCATCTATGTTATACAACACTTACCTTAGGTGTAATATGGTCTCTATTCAAATCTCTATTTAGAAGTATGATGATGACCTGTCTAAACTCAAGATACTTTCCAACCGATGGTGCAAAGAAATTAACTTTTCCTGAACATAAAGACACTCTTCAACCTAAGTGCAAAGGGTCCACTTTGCCAGGTACAAATACATTTTTTACCATAGGTACAAGACCGCTTCTTCATGTATTGTCCCCCCCTGAGATTGTTCAATCAACAACCTTATCCAGGTATAAAATCAACACTTCTTAACAGCTAAATGGTTAACACAACAAATTTTAAAATCATCTCAGATAGCTTCTTTGCCATTTTAGAAAGCATATTTGCTAATTAAACAAGATGGCTAAAAAATTTAAACTTTATTGTAGGGATATAATGATTTTCATGATAAATATCTATGGTAATCTCTGTAAGCAATCTCCATGAAAATCCTTATGATTGATGATCATGTGAAATATCTATGAAATAGTCACCATTTAATTATCTCCAAAGTAAATCATAGGTAGAATCCCCAAGAAACAATATAAATACAATGATCTCCACGAAACAGTTGTCATGACATTTTCTTCATGGAATTCTCCATACTAAGCAAAAGCTTCTCTTCTATACTTAGGTACAATAGGCTCCACATTCTTCATCTATGTTATACAACACTTACCTTAGGTATAATATGGTCTCTATTCAAATCTCTATTTAGAAGTATGATGATGACCTGTCTAAACTCAAGATACTTTCCAACCGATGGTGCAAAGAAATTAACTTTTCCTGAACATAAAGACACTCTTCAACCTAAGTGCAAAGGGTCCACTTTGCCAGGTACAAATACATTTTTTACCATAGGTACAAGACCGCTTCTTCATGTATTGTCCCCCGCTGAGATTGTTCAATCAACAACCTTATCCAGGTATAAAATCAACACTTCTTAACAGCTAAATGGTTAACACAACAAATTTTAAAATCATCTCAGATAGCTTCTTTGCCATTTTAGAAAGCATATTTGCTAATTAAACAAGATGGCTAAAAAATTTAAACTTTATTGTAGGGATATCTCATGATCTAGTTACGTGAAAGGTATAAAAATAAAAATAAAAATAAAAGAATCTTTATCTATATTTATAGTTATTAGAAACTCTAAATGTCTTCAAATATTTTTGATAAAGTGATATACTAAATAAAATATAAAAATCATCTTAAAACATCTTATCTAAAGAAAGTTACATAAAAATACTTATTATGCACTCATGCCAATATTTCACATAAACTAAATACTTGTATTTATTATAGGTAAAAAAATTCCTAGTATGATTTTGGCTTGATGATAAAGCCTAATTCTTAATTTTTTTTTTATTATAGGGATAATATTCCAAATAATAATTAAGAAGTCTTGGGTTCTGAATTCTTTCTTTTAATTATATAATTTACATTAACCCATCATAAATTAATTATTACCCCGAGCATATCTATTATAAATAACTATAAATATTCCACCTAACTTAATTAATATGAACAATCATAATCAAACATGAAAAGATAGAAAATCATGAACACATGTGATTAGTACTCAAAAGTGCATTTTTATCATGGTTTTATATCATCATTTTGCACTTAAAGTATCAATAACTCCTTAACTAAAGTACGTTTTATAATAATCTATCTAATAATATAAGATACCTTTAATTTGTGATAAATGTCCATTTTAAATGCAGGCCTATCACATAAATAAAAGGATTGATTGATGACTTTAAGAACTTCAATTGCAAAGGCAAAGAGATGATCAAACTTAGAAAAGAGATGTCGGTGCAATCCAAACCGGAACACTGTTTGGTAATTGGGTCATATCTGGAGCTATAGATCTCAGATTTAGGCCTACTTTATATGGATGGAAAGGTAAGACATAGGCCTACAACTTTCATATGGAGCCCAAGATCTAACAAGGCCATTTTCAAGTCCAAATTATTGCAACAACAAAGAAGCCCAAATCTGTCTTCCAGCCCAAGCACTGTTCAGTATTTTGGCCATA